>VXBJ01001770.1:113242-192409 GCA_013400055.1 Nycticryphes semicollaris
CCCCCCCCCCCCCCCCAAGCCCCAGCACAGAGCCAAAACCCACAGGCCATCCTGTCCCAAGCTCCACACCACATCCTTAGGCCCACCCCCTGCCCAGCCACCCACCTCCTCCACACCACACACATTTCACCCTATATTTCAGGTGCAAACCATCCCACCCTCCAAGAGTAGAGCCTCCCCAGATGCCCTCAGCATAACCACAGCCCTCACCGTAGCTCTTCTGTACCCACCCAGTGCAGCATAGCAATGGGGTTGGTTCCCCTCTCCAGCAACCACCACAGAACATAAACCCTGTACATGCAGCCCCCTTACAAGAATAGGCTTCTTCCACCTTCACCCCAACAGAAACACAAGTCCCTTCCCCAAACTGACCTCACCTCTTCAGAATTATCACAGCACCACTAAGGTTACTTCTAAGAAGCAACACAGAACTACAAACACCCCCCACCCACCCTTATGAGGGGCAGCTGGGACTTTATGCATGACCCAGAACAATCAGTGAAACCAGGTGTGCTTCACATAAGGCCAGCTGGGGGACTTCAGGCTGCTATCACCCCTGTGGGACAAGAGCATCTCAGGCAGGAGGGCTGGGACTGGTCCCAACTTGCAGCTTACCCTGATGGAAGCTCTCACTGGTGGCAATGCAGAGACATGGAAATACACTGCCTGGCTATCACATCATTCATATACATATATATTTAGAGAAACATTAATTTCACTTATATTCTGTTCAAACTGGCCTGGCCAACCAATTAAAAAATAATGCCTGTGCAAAGGAGGGTTATTGAAAGGTACATGTATACTATCTCAAAATCTTCATGTCACACAGTACAAATACACCTTCGGATCTGAATGGAGCTAATGAGAAGCTAATATCATGATTACAGGCTACTTTGGAGCTTGTTTGCAGAGGAAAAATGCAGCTCTGTAAAGGAAGATGTGAGCTGCAAGCCTAGCAGGACCACGCGCTTTTGTCTAGGGCATATTAAATGTGTCCCCAGAGGAAGTGAAGACAGAATCATAGAATGGTTTGGGTTGGAAAGGACCTTAAAGATCATCCAGTTCCAACCCCCCGGCCATGAACACCCTCCCAGCCACCCTCCCACTAGACCAGGTTGCTCAAAGCCCCATCCAGCCTGTCCCTGAACACCTCCAGGGATGGAGCATCCACAGCTTCTCTGGTCAACCTGTTTGTTCCAGTGTCTCACCACCCTCACAGGAAAGAATTTCTTCCTAATTTCTAAGCTAAATCGTCCCTCTTTCAGTTTAAATGTTGTTAAGATCTGCTAGTCAGAGCATCTATGCAGTAAAAAATGCACCACCTCCCAAAGGCACTGAGGCTTGGGCTTCACACACAAAACTTGACATGGTCTGGCTCTCTTTCCCCAGCAGACGTTATTCCAAACACGAATATTTTAAACTACCGAGTGTTTATGTCCCAGGAGGGATGCAGCCAGGCTGGCTCTGCTGGCTGCCCCTCCAAGGTGCTCGTGTCAATCTGAGATCATAAAAGACACTTAATGTCAGAGGTGCCCCTTCCACCAGGACCTGAGCATCTCAAAATCGGGACTCAGCATGGCTGTGACTTGTTCAGGGTTGTGCCAGGTGGGACAAGCTCCATGCTTGGGGAGTTGTGGGGGGCCATGCCACCCCCCTAGAACACTCCTGGGAGGCAGGTTGGAAGCTGCTAGGTGCCGATGTGCTTTTGGTTGCCTCAGACCCCACTGAGCCACTACAGCTCCAGAGAAAGTGGGATTAAAGGCTAAGGCTGATTCCAAGGCCTCTTCTGTCTCTTCCTGGAATGGAAAAGGTCTGTTCTAGGAAACAAATTTCCTGGAAATCTAATCTTAGCAAAAGGCTGTTTCTAATGACCCAAAAGATGCTTTTTAAAGGGAAGGCAAGCATTCCCATTTGTTTGATTACAGTAGGGCCACTCCTGGTACTGGGGAAACCTTGCTGCTGGTGCAGGGGGAGTGGGTAAATGTAGTCATGAGGACAGGAGCAGAGATGAGAGGATGAGCCTCCTGTGGAGAGACTGGAGGTAATTGTAAGTGCACCATCTCCATGCTGTGGTGAATAAGCCCAAGCCTTGGCCACAGCAGGTGGAAAGCGTGGTAGCCCTCTCCAGCCACAACGATGTAACCTTCTTGAATCTCTCCAAGTAAACACAGATGTCCCTGCATCCTTCTGATAGCCGAGGAAGGGATTTTTCCAGCAGAGGTTTCCAACAGGGCTCTAGGGAGAGAGCTTTCTTATAACAGTATTCCAGCCCCTAAGGAAGCTACAGGAGAGATGAGGAGGGGCTCTTGATCAGGCGGTGGAGCCATAGGACAAGGGGGAATGGTTTTAAACTGAAAGAGGGGAGATTTAGATTAGATCTCAGGAAGAAATTCCTTGCTGTGAGGGTGGTGAGGCACTGGAACGAACAGGTTGCCCAGAGAAGCTGTGGCTGCCCCATCCCTGGAGGTGTTCAAGGCCAGGCTGTATGGGGCTTTGAGCAACTTGGTCTAGTGGTAGGTGTCCCTGCCCCTGGCAGGGGGTTGGGACTGGATGATCTTTAAGGTCCCTTCCAACCCGAACCATTCTATGATTCTATGGCAAACTATTGTGAGGGGCTGCCCACCTTCACACGGTGTTAGCAGGCTGCAGAGCACTTCCCACAGTACTGCCTTCTCATCTCACTTTTTTTTTTTTGGGGGGGGGGAGGCGCAGGAAAAAGCAATGAAGTGTGAATTTAGCACTTGCAAACAATACTGCACTGACAGCACTGCAGTGGGAAAGGCACAGGAACCACACCTGTAGCATCTCTCTGCCTTGCTGCTCTAGACATGTGTTGCTTTTCCTTCTCATGTTCCCTTATCTGGCCCAAAGCTTACTCTTGCAAGAGATCAAAGATCTAGCAGTGTGTGTGTCTAGTGTCTCTACAGGAGAAACCCCCAGATTCCTGTCATGGAAAGCAACATATAAAACACCTTGGAGCAAAAGCACCTCCTGACAGGGTGGGCAGTTTTTAGAAATCAAAAAGTACTTGGCTTTTGCTTTCTGGCTCCAGTCAGCTGTTCGAGTAAATAATTTTGTGCCTCTGTTTTCCTTCATGCTCCTTTGTCCCTGTAGTTTCAACTGCACGGAAGCACTTTTTTTTTACATCAGGGAAAGTGTGTTTGAACACCCGAGCTGACCCTGGAGCTCGCAGGGCTGACATTAAGACTGAACAAGGGGCAGGAGACACAAAGTCCCAGCAAACAGGGATCACCAGCCCCAAGCAGGCAGCTCCCAGAAATAGGAGTCCCTACCCAGAAACGGGGTGTGGGTAGCATGAAGCTCTCCACGCCCCTGCTCCAGCAGGGATCCGGGATGGAGCCGCTTAGTGGGAAGGGGTTTTATTCATTTTAATGACATCCCCCCCAGCCTCCTCGCCCCCATAACCAGAGGGCAAGTCCCAAACCAGCGACGCCCAGGGACCAGGGATGGGAGGAGCATTCCAGACAAACCCCGGGATGCTCGCCCCGCCGGCGCCGGTACCCATCTCCATTCCCCCAGGGAAACGCGCCCCCTTTACCCGCAGGAGCCGCATGTCTGTGCCGGCTTCGGTCTTTCCCTCCCCTGCAGCCTGTCGCCGAGGGAGCATTGCCACCTCCCGGCCTCCGGGGGAAGCGCCGAGGAGCCCCAGCCCCGCCGCTGCAGGGGAGTCCAGTTCCACCCCATGAGGGCTCCGGGGCGACGGGTGCTGGAGCTGGGGGACAAGAAGCAAGGGGGTTGTCATTTTTAAGGTACATTGAAGGGAGCAGCACCCCTCTCGCCCCCCGAATTCACCCTACTAGAGGATTAAAACCCAACACAAACTCTCCCCACTGAAAATGGGGGTGATGCACAGACAGACGGACAGACGCTGGCGCACATCCTCCCCGCCCCCCCAGCATGGCACCAGCACACACGTTATTTCCAAGCCAGCACAGACCTGGAGCTCTCAGCACATCCCTGAGATAGAGAGAGTAGCTGGAATGATGGGCACCCCCAGGCTGATCAGTTCCCTGTCCCTCTTTCCCAACACTTTTTGGCCTTCCTGTCATCCCCAGCCTCCTGGAAAGCCATCTCCACCCCAGCACCTAGGGGTGTTGCCAACTTCCAAGCTGCCAGACTCCCCCTGCCCCCCCAGGGACAGTAGCAAGGGCTCTCTAAGGGGAAAAAGCACCTTGCTGGCAACAACAGTCCCAGAGCTGCTTCTCAGTGTAAAAAAAACCCAAAAAACAAAAAACAAAAAAACCCAAAACAAAACAAAAAAAAACCCTCTAAGAGCAGACCCAGATTCTCCCCACACCTTCATTTATGGCCAGCAGTATTTAGTCAGCAGAAACTCCAGTTATTTATTCAAGCAATTAAGACCCTCCTTTTGCAGTCTTATAGCTCAGGTGCTGCAACCCCTTCCTTGGGGTAAGGGCTCTAGTTGGGGGAGGGACAAGAGAGCAAGGGCAGGCAGTAAGTGCTGCCCTGCATTATCCATGGAAAGGGCAAAATGCCTCTTGAGGGGCTTCCCAGAGACCCTCAAACCCCCACAAGCTGGTGCCACCAACAACTCACACCACATGAGCTTCAACCACCACAACAACAACAACAAAACCCTACATTCTCAGAAATTGCACCTCCCAGCTGACCCTCAGCACTCCATTATTTATAGGAGGTTCATTCTTGCAAGTAGCACCTAATTAGATAATTAACAAGAGAATTAGCTGCCCTCTCCCCACCTGCCATAACAGTGGAAGCCTCAGCAGCATCTAAAGTTTTCTTTGTAGCACTAATGTTAAGTGCTGGCCCCTCTTCTCTACATTGACTTTGTTAATCATTTAGTTTATTGATCCCTGAAATGGCAGGGAGCCTGGGACTTTGCTTTGGGGGTGCAGCAAAGCCAAGTAGGGGAGGAAAGTGGGACTCTCGCTGTTGTGAGAGCCCACTGGGGATTTGCCCTTTTCCAGCCCAGTGCATAAACCTAAGGGTCATCAAATGCTAGCACTCAGACATGAGGGGATTCTTTACCTGGTTTTTTCTCTTTTCCTCTCTGTGACAACGGCATGTTACTGGAGTTCTGGAGGCTCTGGTTTCCTCCACAGGTAGGAAAAGGAGTCATATACTGAGGAGATTCTCAGCGGCTCCCGAGGAACTGGAGTTTTAAGTAAAACATGGTTAATGATACTGCAGGAGCGTTTCCCAGGTGGGAAACATTCTCCCATCCCACGAGAGACTGCTGGGTACAGCAGTCCATGTCTATACTACTAGCAGTTCTTTCTCATAGCAAGAGGTTTCTAGTCTTTAGGCAAAGTACACATGGAGTTTCTCCTGCAGTTTGTTTAAGAGGTGCTGTGATGAGCAGCAGAGATGCTGCAGGGACTGGTCCCCAGGCCTGGCTGCTCCTGGGGGGTCTGGGCATGGGATGTTAAATGTGACTTTTCTTACCAGGCAGCCCGCTTGTCCCTCTTGGCCACATCTGTCCCAGGAGGGACTGGAGCTGCCTTCAGGATCTATGATCTGATTTCTTCCTCAGTGCTAAAAAGTGCAAAATCCCAGTCCAGTGGGCTTTTTTGGTGGCCTTTTGCTGTGAGGGAGAGGAGCCACACAGCTCCTGGCTTCCAGGAACCAGGCACCTGACGTCCCTGGGTGCTTTGACCAAAAACATTCCTGGTGTGGAGCTGCCGTTGGTGGGCACCCTGGAGAAGGGGTGATGGAGAAACTCAGGGAGAGGCCACCCAGCCTATATCCCCAGCTTCAACTTCAACCTGCCAGTTCCTTTTTGCCAGGATCTGTCCCTGGCATGTCCTGGGGTAAATGAAGCTGGAGCCCTACACCCCCAAAATCAGCATGGACACAAAAGCTAGGTTCTGGGTCACTCCCAGGCTGCCAAAAGTTGCGTGGGGGGGACAGGGACCGTACACCAGGCGAATGCTTCCCATATGCCTTTATTTGCAAAGTTACAGGATTTTTTTTTTACAGGCACTGTGCGTTGGTGGTTACGACCGGCTTGGATTTTTTTTCTCTGTATTACCCAGTGACTGAGAGGGGAGGTGGGAGCGGAGAAAATTCCTCCCAACAACTGTTCCAGCCTCCAGAAAGGCATAAGACATCTGAAAGGAACAATCTGCTTCTTCAGAAGCCATGAAGCAAGAAATCTGGTTTATAAACAGGCTTAAAAAATAATATATAAGAGCAGCTCAAAGCTAAAATACAGCAATAACTGGTATGTATCTATGCATATCTGTTCACACCCTTTCTCCAAAGCTGGAAAAGGGATGGTTTAAAAACTAAAAACACAGTTAAAAAAAAAAAGAGCTATTCCATGCATTAAGTTTTAGTGTTTTGTGCAATTAAAATGGGATGAAAATAAATATAACTTAAAAAAAAAAAACACAACCTTTTCCATGACACTAATGGAACAGAGGCAAGTCTATAAGGCACTTCTACATGGGCTATTCTAGAAAGCTTGGCAAAGAGCTAAAACAGTGCAACCATTTACATGGCATCAGATGAGCTAAAGACACATCTGTCTGGTGAGATACGAACTGAGAAAAAAACCCTAGGAGACTCCAATCCTCGGGAAGGAGGCTGGGTCATGGCTGCAGATGGCTCAATGGCCAACTCTTCTACCTTATTGCTATCAGGAGAAGACCTCCCCTACCGAGGATGCTGGACCTATTGAAGGATGGCAGAGGGGCTTTGAAGCACTGCTCCTGGGAAACGAGATGTGCACTGGCAGCCCAGAAAGTCATCAAATGAAGCATGGACAGTAGGGTGAGGGAGGGGGTTCTGTCCCTCTACTCCGCTCTGGTGAGACCCCATCTGGAGTACTGCATCCAGCTCTGCAGTCTTCAGCACAGGAAGGACATGGACCTGTTGGAGTGGGTCCAGAGGAGGGCCATGAAGATGCTCCAAGGGCTGGAGCACCTCTGCTGTGAGGACAGGCTGAGAGAGTTGAGGATGTTCAGCCTGGAGCAGGCTCCAGGGAGACCTTACAGTCCCTTCCAGTCCCTAAAGGGGCTACAGGAGAGATGGGGAAGGACTCTTTATCACGGAGGGGAGCCATAGGATGAGGGGCAATGGTTTCAAATTGAAAGAGGGGAGATTTAAATTAGAAATTAGGAAGAAATTCTTTGCTGTGAGGGTGGTGAGGCACTGGAACAGGTTGCCCAGAGAAGCTGTGGCTGCCCCATCCCTGGAGGTGTTCAAGACCAGGCTGGATGGGTATTTGAACAACGTAGTGGGAGGTGTCCCTGCCCCTGGCAGGGAGTTGGAACTGGATGATCTTTAAGGCCCCTTCCAACCCAAACCATTCCATGAGTCAGCGAGTTTGGAGATGGAGCAGGTGAGAGATTTGTGGCTGTGGAGCTCCTGCACCACCTCCAGCACTGAGAGGGTCTCCCCCACATCCTCTCGATGGCTGACCGTTAGCAAGCCAGCTCTGCTGCTGAGTTCAAATGTTCCAGGAAGTTAAAAAATAGCCTCCACCCGAAAGAGGGAACTCGGTGTTTTCACAGGATCAGAGGCTGCCGGCACAGCCCAAGAAGCTGAAGAACAGGGGCAGATTCAGCCATCTCTGCAGGGAAAAAGGGAAGGCATGGGAATGCCTGACCTCACCTCTGCTTTGCTGAAGACGACTAACCAGGCTGCTTTGAGAGCCACTTTGCTGCTCTAACCCTTCGCCTGCTGCTGATAAAAGTTACGGAGATACTGCAGGCAGAATGGTCACCCCAGGCCAGGTGTGAGCATTGGCAGTGCTACCTCTACATGTGCTCAGCTGCTGCCCAAAAAAGACTGATCAACCTGGATGACTACTCTAGGTTTCATGGTACTCCCTTATAAGCTGGCTTTTTCTCTCCCACAGCCCTGCCCAAAGTCTTTATTCCCTGTGGAGGGCTGGAGACCCCAGGTACAGAGGGCTGGAAGTAGCTCTGAGCAGGGGAACTTGGTCTCTAGAGAGCAGCTCAAAGCATTACCCACCACACCAGGGCACCCAGCACAAAGGACATGGGTAGGAAGCACCTGGCCATGGTAAATACCTATGCCCAACCCGCAGGAGGGGAACCCTCACCCTCCAGTGCCGCCTAAAAATAACTGAGCAACCTCCATGTGATATCTTGAACACAAAGAAAAACCCAAACCTGGCCTTCTGGCACCTCTTAGAGACTTGGGATAGCCAGTCCCTTGGGCTGAAAGGTGCTGGCAAAGACAAATAAGTCTCCCATCCCAGTATCCTTTACTGTTTCCAGGACTTGCTCTGGTACCTTGGCTGCCAGAGGGTCCTGGGCCCAGCTGCTGACTGGCTTTGGGATGAAGCCGCCTATCCCAGTGCAGGGAGAGGCTCCTTCCTCCACCAGCCCTCTTGCAGGCCCTCCTAAAACCAAAGCACAATGTGAAAAGCATATGCTTGCCTTGAGCAACCCCTGCTGGGCTGCTCCCACTGGCTCTGCAAAGCCAAGGTTTCAAGTTCAGCTTTTGTTCTGGCAGGTTAGCTCTCTATTTACATGGAGAGGGTAAAAAAACCCCACACCAAAAACCAAGACAGCCTAAAAAAAAGCCCACAAAACAACCCCACATTAAATAGGGAGAGTATAGCTTTCAAATGGGAAGGGCAAGGGCTGGAAAGTGTCTTGTAGTGCAGTTCAGAAGAGTCAGTCAGGGGCAGGTTGGGGGTAGTGGCAGAGTGGGACACGCGGCTTTAATGCAAGTCTTCACTCTGGGACAACTCTGTCAGGATCTGAATGAGGTTGTCCAGCCCCCAGAGGTAGCCATCCTCTCTGTTCCCTTCCACCCAGGGCACGTTGTGCTGGAGAACTTGTCCCTCCGGCAGCGGGGTAGTTTTCCCAAAGTCAATCATCCAGACTTTGGCCTGTTCCTTCTTGTCATGAATGAAGAGGAGGGAGCTCCCAATTACCTGCAGAGAGGAGAGACCGGTTAGTGGTGCTCCTATTACTCATTCCCAGGCAGCTTCGGGGCTTTCAGACACCTTATCTCAGGCTGTGTTTGCAAGATGTGATGTAGAGATTTTGCATGAGCTAAAGCAAGCTCTGTGTGTTGCTGGCTGTGTTTGCACCTGCCAATCGGGTATTTGTATGAACACAAATACAAATCAAATCCCAGCTCTTGGCAGAAGGAAAGGATCAGCAAAACATAGGCAATAAAAACAGAGACATCATTTGGGAAACCGAGTCAAGGTTCCAAGGTATGACATGTATTGTCTCAACCTTCAGATGGGGATTTGTTTCCCACGGCTGGTTCTTTGGGATCGGCTCACCAGCCATATGGACATCACCACAGGGATAGGTACCCTCCAAGTACAAATTACTTGCCATCTGCTGGCTCCTGCCTGAAACACCATCCAATTGCACTCAAGATTCCCCCTAAAATACCCTCCTGGCTTCCACAGTGCTCGGAGGATGCAAGTTACTGAGGTGCACACAAGTGAATTCTCTTTTCCATGAGTTCAACAGCTGCATCTGCTTCAAAAGGTTCTTTCATACCTTGACCAGCCTTTAGGAAAAATCCTGCAGCAAGAATTGGCCTGGGCAAACCCATGTCTCTGTGTGGGAAGGTAAAGCAGGCTGCCTCTGACAGCAGAAGTCTCAAGGCTCTGCTGTGGCTTCCCAGCACTTGGGGAACACGTGTCGGTGTCGGGCAATTTAGTATCGTGCTCTTCTGCAGGATCTGCTCCTCCAGACAGGATGTGCTGAGAGAGCCAGGAGTGCCCCATAAGCTGTACAGATGGAGAAGCACAGCTCTAGGGGCACCAGCTGCTGTCAGCCCTCCAAAACAGCAGCAGTAAACATTACTGGGGACTCCCACGTTCGTGCTATCAGCAAGGCTCAGTTTGAGGTTTGCCTTTAGACGAGGCTTTTGAACAGGAAGCGTGTACTGTTTGCAAAAGCTATTATGAATTTACATTTTTGAGGAGACTTCCTCCTCCAGTGCATTGGGAAAATGTCCAAGGTCCAGAGATATGTATTATTTCCCAGAAATGCTTATCTCTAGCTCTTCTCCTTCTAAACTCACAAAGCCCTCTCTTGGCCAGGACAGAACATTTTAATGTTAAGGAAAAGCCTTTTGTTAATGTTCTTCATTTGCCTGTCCTGGGTCACCAAATTCTCCTGCAGTTCCTCAGAAAAGCCCTGCCCAGCACAGGCCCTGTGGAGGGATACACAGAGCTTGGCAGAAAGATGGATCTTGAATTAGGATGGAAAGTCAAACGTTTCTGCTTTTTAATTTTTAAGGAGTGGAAACTTCTTTCAAAACCCCCTTGAAAAGCTGTTTTGTTTCTGCATTTGCCAATGAAACCCTGACATTTGGTTTCAGAGAGCATTTTGTTTCCCTTGTTGAACTGACCTGAAACCCTCAAATTTTGAGATTTCCCTTCCAATTGCCTTATGTGTGCTGCCATCAGGAGGCACCGCCTCATCTGCCTCCAGCTCCCAGCGAGAGGGTCCCGGCAAGACCCTCCATGCACAGCTGAGGCTGAGGTGGCCCATGTAGTTCTGGCTGAGGGATACTGAGCTCTTGGAGCTGTGGCTCCTGCTCCTTGAGGCTCTTTTCCCAATAGACAAGTGCCAAGGACATGTGCTGTCATGTTTTGTTAAGTAGGTGCAAGAGCAAATGCTCTTTGCCAATGCTAAATCAATAAATAAAATTATTTAATTAGATTACTGGGTATTCCAGTTCCTGCTGGAATGGCCAAAAAAATGTAGTTGTAGCACTTCCTCTTTGTTTTCTCACCAGAACTGAATTTTCCCTGTAGAAAAATGCTCCTTTTGTGGACACTCATTTTGGAAGGGAAGTTCTTCCAAGCAAAGAGTCCTTACTGTGGTGCCCTACCCAGCTCAGCAAAGGAAGTCTGGGGATATCTGCAATGTTTGGCTAAGTTGAAACCTTGTTTGATCTCATGGAGCAACTGGCAGCTAAATGATACAGGACATGTATTCAGACAAGAATTTCTCTCCAGCAAACCCTTATGCTTTTACACTAAGGATTTTTGCCAGTCATATAAACTTTTAATCTGTGTGAGCATTGTTTTTCAGCAGCTTTGAATGTCAGATGCATGAATGCTATATCAGCCATCAGTCGTATTTCCACCTAAGTATTAGATAAACATGGGTATGAAAATATGGATATAAGAATAAATTCAAAGTTGTAAACATTTACAGCTTCTGACTTTTGACTTCTCATCTCTCCTTGGACAAGCTGAGATTAAACCGTTCGCATTTACAGGCAAAACTATTTAAAATGTGGGTGTTACCTCGTGGCATTTGAAGAATGGGGATGTCTCCAGGGTAGCGCGGATACCCTTCAACCGGTTAAGGTAACTGTTCTGCAGTGACAAAAGAACCCAAAACAAAGCAAGTCATCAGTGTCGTGGGAAACCTCCCTAAAATCTGCTGCAGGGGGCAGACAGGAGAGTCACCTATGCTAGCATCCTCTCCACCATATGATGCTTGCATGGGGGAACGTCCCTGTGCTCGGCATCCTCCCCGCAGACCCATCCCCTGGGAGGGCATCCCCTCTTTTTTGGGGGACTCACTTCTCCTTTTGGTCTCTACAGCATGCTGCCATGCCCAAAACTTAATGAAAGCATTTGCTTTTGCTGAACTGGTGCTTTCTGCAGCCTTTCCCCACTGCATCCACAGTGTTCCCGAGGAGGGAACAGCTAATTCAACGGCCACTGCTGTGCGTGTCCAGCCAGGCTGCTTCTTTCCTCTCACCTGCACCCTTTTTAATAGGTCAGCTCTTCACTTCATCTATCATTTTATCACCAATGTCAGTCAAGCATCATGAAACGCTTCTCTAAGTCTGTATCAGCTTCTGCAAAGCCAGTAGCAGAGATGGAAGGGCTTTCACACTAGTCAGCATATGGGTCAAGGCACCAACACCTCTTTGAGCATCCCTGCAAATCATTGGAGGGCACTAAAATTCTCAGGGGCACTCTTTGATAATTTGATTTTGAGGTTTAGACAGAAGGACTGAGCACAAGAGCGTGCACAGCAGGTACTGGGGAGCAATAATGTGGGGGGATCACTGCAGTGCAATGGTTTGGCCAAGGAGCTCCCCATCCAGAGCTGGGGCATAATGGTGTGAGTGTGCCCCAAGCTCTTTGGAGATAAAATTTCATTTACAGGTCCATGAGTAATCCCCGGGGTAACTCCTGTCAAAGCAAACGTGCTGGTTTGAAGGAGGCAGTGCCAAGGGCCACTCCAGCTGGAGCCTTGCGTTTGTCTGCTTTGCTGTAGCACAGCTTAAAATGTGAGTACTTCGTCAAATGGGATATTTGACACAGTTGGTGTAAATTGTTTGCAGGTACATCTCTTATTCTCCTGGCAACATAGAGAAACTTGGGAAATGCCGATAGTGGCTCACACATGTCAAGGGTGCCTTGAGCAGGCAGGGGGATGCCTTGGCCACCCATCCTACGAGACCTGAGCCTGGGGCAACCCTCTCTTCCAGGGTGGGAGCCGCCTCTGCCCATACCACCACATACTGGGATCAAAAGCGGGCCCAGAGGCTGCCATCAGCCCCAAGAATGAAGGAGCAGAACATGGCTGTGCCTCTGCAGAATGTTTTTGGGCCAACCCTTGAGCACCCTCAGCAGACTCACACCTGGTCCAAGCAGTGCTGTTGCAGCAAATGTAGAATCATAGAATGGTTGGAGTTGGTAGGGACCTTAAGGATCACTGAGTTCCAACCTCCCTGCCATGAGCAGGGACACCTCCCACTAGACTAGGATGGTCAAAGCCCCATCCAGCCTGGTCTTGAACACTCCCAGGAATGGGGCATCCACAACTTCTCTGGGCAACCCAGGCCAATGCCTCACCATGTCCCCTCCCAGCCCTCTGATGCTCTCCCCTCACCGCTGTGGCCAGGATGACATTTCTCTTTACCATTTTTAATGTTTTTTTAAGAGAGACTGCACAGGCTGCAGCCCCTCAGAGAAGGAAGGTGATCAGCCAAAGGGCAGCCTCTGCAGGAGGAGACCCTCCCAGCACTCCCCACTCACCAAAACATTGCGGTTTCCTCTGGTGAACTCTCTGAAGGCCTCCATCACTTGTTCCTTTGTCCGTGTCTTCTTGAAATCCCGGTTCACAGTGCCGTCCTCTTTCTTTAAAAAGAAGGGAGAGTGGTGAGCAGGATGGACATGGATCTGTTGGAATGGGTCCTGAGGAGGCCACGAAGATGCTCCAAGGGCTGGAGCAATTCTCCTATGAGGACAGGCTGAGAGTGTTGGGATTCTTCAGCCTGGAAAAGAGAAGGCTCCAGGGAGACCTTATAGCAGTATGTCAGTATCTGAATGGGCCTACAGGAGAGAAGAGGAGGGACTCTTCATCAGGGAGGGGAGCCATAGGATGAGGGGCACCTGAAAGAGGTGAGATTTAGATTAGAAATTAGGAAGAAATTCTTTCCTGTGAGGGTGGTGAGACACTGGAACAGTTGCCCAGGGAAGCTGTGGCTGCCCCATCCGTGGAGGTATTCAAGGCCAGGATGGATGGGGCTTTGAGCAAACTGGTCTAGTGGGAGGTGCCCATGGCGAGGGGGTTGGAACTGGACGATCGTTAAGGTTCCTTCAAACCCAAACCATTCTATGATTCTAAGCCCTACCACTGTCTTGCCTCACTAGCCCTTTGCTAGCCCGTGGATAGCAAACTCTGAAAAGCAGCAAGCCTGGCACCGAGACACAGCGAGCAGCCTTGTGCTCTCCTCTACCTCTTCCCCAGAGGCACATCCATGCTTGGCCCATTGCAGGGATGGTACCGCTTGCTCCCCTGCAGGGACAGGACGCAGCTCCCAGCTAAACCTCTGGGCCGCTCTGCTGGTTGCTCCTTGTTTTCCAGATCCTGCTGGGGCTCTGATTTTTAGATCAGGATGTTTTATTGTCCGGAGTGGCTGCCGGTCGGGCAGAGCAGAGCTTGCTTCCTGGAGACAGGGGCTATTTTAAACTACACGTGCTGGTGCTCACAGCTCTGCTTGAAGAGCTCTATCCCACCACTCTGGACAGCTCGTTTGCACACAATAGAGTGAAGGGACAGAGGCCAAAAAGACATCCTGTGGGCTGGGGAAGATGAAGTAAAGATGAAGAATCAGAGAGGAGAGGGGAAGAGAGGAGAGGAGAGGGGAGCAGAGGGGAGGGGAGGAGAGAGGAGAGGAGGGGAGGAGAGAATAGGAAAGAAATATCCCACCCCAGAGACTTATGTGCCCTGTCAAGACTGTGAGACCAATCCAGGGAAGTGCCTGAGGATGGGACCATCTACTTTTCCCCCTGGGCAGAAGGCTGGCTGTGGACATTGTGGCCAGAGCAGACTGAGGGAAGGCCAAATGCCTGGGCTGGGGACAGCTGGGCAAGGCGAGCCCAACACCAACCCCACACCTGACATGGGGTTTGGGAGGAACCCCACACTGCACTTCCAACTTCCAGCTTGTGTTTTGTCCAAGTGTTAACAAAGGTGGCAACAAAAGCAACGTGGAAAGGTCTCCAGGAAAAACTTTGCTTGCATGGGGGTGCAACCAACACTCCCAGTTTCAAACCAGCCCATTCACCATGCTGCCACAGGGTATAAAAGCAAGGCTAAGGACGTGCATTGACAGGGGTCAGGGACAACCTTCTGGCTAGAGACCTCCCTGACATAGGGGCCATCCTGCTGATGGACCACACAGAGCTGGGCTCTCTGCTTTTAGCTATATCTCACCAGGCAGGAGGCCTCATGGAGGATGCTCTGGTGTCACCTAGGTGATGTATAGGGGAAGGGCACTTATGCAGCTATATGTCCGTCATGTGAGTCCTGATGTGGCAGCTCAAAACCAACCCACCCTCTCCCCAGGGTATGATGGATATCAGTTTGGAGAAGTGCCAGAGGGCTAATTTCACATGTAAAGAGCACAACTTTCCACAAAGCATCCAAGAAAGGAGATGGACTCCTAAATGCTCCTAAAAATAAATGAAAGCCACAGATGGCCTTTCAGATAAGGCAATCCAGGCTTCAGGAAAGCCAAACAGCCTATCCGTAATGCTGCTCCCATAACTACCCCCCCCCCCTCCCCGCAGTTTCCTTGCCCAGCCAGAGCCTGCTGCACTGGTGCTGACAAAATCCATGATATTTACAGGTGTCTGAGCCCCCAGGGGGGCTGCCTTCCACACAGCAGAAATGTGAAGGGGGCTGATAAAGGCTATTGCAACCTCCGCCCCACCAGCAATCCCAGTTTGCACTGGCGTCACTGGGGCAGGTTCGGTTCAGCTGGTTCCCCGCCCCTCGGCACTGTGTCCTGCCTCAGGCTGGGCTTGTGAGCCACCGGTCTTGGAAAAGCCAGGTGAGGGCTTTCAGGGCTGGTTCTAAGCCCTTGCAAACATCCCAGCACCAGGGAATGTTGTCCCACCACGGAGTGACTCTCAGACCACAGCAGGAGCTTAGGAGCAAAACTTCTTGGAATGAGCTCCAGGGAGCTTCAACTGGGTCACCAGGGATCACGTGTATTACTTTTTTTTGCAGGGTAATTTTATTAATAGCTCCTGTTTCTAACAGTTTCAAGCTACTCCAGAAAGTCAGATGAGTCTCATTACCTCCTTTTGCAGAGGAAAATTTTCATTTTAAAAGAACCACTGGATCTTCAAGGCCACCTGGGAAATCAAGTGTTCAGCTAGGAAAAGGGTCTCCATCCTCTTTCCCAGCCTGGAGCTGCCTGTTCACCCCCTCTGCCCCTGCTGTCCCGAAGGCTACTGCTGCTCCCCTCCTTCCCTTGTGGCCCCCCTTCCAGCCCATGAATGCAGGTTTAAATCCTGTCCTTCCCTTGATTTCCTGGCTGTGAGCAAAGGGCAGGGAAGACTCACCCCTGCTCATCCTAGAGAAGCATCCACAGCAGGAAAAGAAAACCACAAGGAGAACAGTTAAATAATATTCTCCCGATATTTTCCTCTGAGGGCTCAGCAGCAGATTCAGGGCGCTGAAGATACTTTCCTTAGAGTGGGGGACTTGACCCCAGAAACAGGGCAAAGGCAGGGATACTGCCCTGCTGGGCCAAAAAAAAAAAAAAGAGCTACTCAGTAACCAGAGTGAGCTGTTAATGTTTTAGCTTAGGGCAAAATAATCCAAAAGCTGAGGGTTTTAAGGAGAATTACAGTAATTAGAGCTGTGATCAAATTAGTCAGCCCCTAGCAGCAGCAGGATTATTCCTAGAGGCCAGCACTTCTCTACATTTTTCAATTAAAGAGCTGGTTTACCTCTTTGAAAAAAAAAAGTAATAATCCACTGCTCACATTGCACAGCAGCTCACTTAGAGTCAGCTAAAATGGAGGTGTGACTCTCACCACTCCTTACTGGCTTTTATTTCCCTCCGCAGTGTTTTTTTGGCCTGTGTAGGAATAGCATTAGGTTTGGGGTGTTTTTAACTTTTTTTTTTTTTTTTATTTCAAGTGGTTTACATATGATCTGATTTTGCCGTAAAGCCCCAGATCACAGGCTGAGAAGCACCGCTGAAGGCCAAGGGTATTATATCATGTTAGACTATAAATAGACAAGATACTCCTGATTATAGCAAGAAAGCAGGGAGAAGAAACAGTGCATGGGAGTTTGGTCCCAACTGGCCCGCTCCTTTTTTTTTTAATATAGCTCCAGTTTTATAATAAGCACCAGCAAAACTGCAGCAATGGGAACTGGGCAAAGGGTTGTCCCAGGCTGGAGCAGCTTGCAGTGTGCTCCTGGGTGCCTGTAGCTGAAAAGGGACTTCAGGAGAGTGGGGATGACTGGGGAAGAGCATGACCAGTAGCATCCCATAGCCCAGGGACTTTGTCTTGCAGCAGCTTGGAGTGACCCACTCCTGCTGATCACCCTTTAAAACCATGGTCTAACATCTGCATTTGCTTGCTGTTTGACCAGAGAGGTTGAGGGAAATGCTACCAGGAAAATCTGCAAAAAATCTGTTGTAAAGGCTTTTTTAGGGAATGGCTTAGTTTGTCTTAATTCTGTCATTTTGACACCACCTCCTCTGGTCAGGAGAGGTGCAGGAGTTTAGGCCACAGAGATCCAGATGGGTATTCTGGGAAAATCCCAGCCAACTCAGGGAGCAGAAAAATGATCTGTCATCAAGAGAAGGAAACTCTTCCAATCAAGGTACACGTAGAAATAAAGCAAGCAGTTGCCCTGACCTACTGCCTGAGCTCTCAAGCTTTGAGTTACTCCAAGCACAGCTTGATCAAGCTCCCCTCAACCAAACCCATGCCCAGGCACAGGCCGAAACCCATAGCTCAAGCATGATATTACCTTTAATTCATGCTAGCTGGCTATCAACAGGCACATGCTAATGTTCATGCAAGTGTTCTATCACTTATACAACTGCTCTGCAGCTACAGACCTAACTCCAACCAAGTGTCATCCTGGACATCTCTCTTTCCATGCGAAAAACTCCTGGGCTGGCCAATCTAATGGGGACACAAACGCATCCCAGCAGATATCTCCAGAAAGGTGAGCATTAGCTCCAAGGAAGTGCAGTCAGTAGACTACACACATGTGCAGGTGTCATCAGAAAGTGCTCCTGCTTGTGTTCAACCCCATTTCCTAAGGGCTCAGTTGCTGAACTTTTCCTGGACAGGGGTGTAAATACAGCCTCCTCGCTGACTGCAGGTAAACTTCCAGCTCCAACCAGAGAGCAGCATATGTTCAAACTGGGATTTGGATTAGTGGCTCAGCCCTGCAGCAAGGCAGCATCAAAAGCAAACAACTAGTTTGTGCCTTCAAGTTGGAGTGTGGCATTTGGTGTTTCACAGTCAGGGAAAATCAACCCAGGGGCTGATTTAATGAGATTGTGGCTAAACTGTCCTCTTGCACTGATCCCCTTAACTCAGCTGTGCTCTCTCAGAAGGGACCGGGGATGTCTGAATGTGATTGAGTCTCACCACCAGCCTGCTCTGTGTCAGTGAGTTTGGTTACTGAACACTCTGAACAGCATTTCCCCCTGCTCTGCACACCCAAAGCAGCCTCACCTTTATCCCCTCGATCCTGAAGCCCAGTGTGGCGGTCGAGCTGATGGTCTCCCTCCACTGCATGTAGCGGGGCTTGGTGACTGCCCGCAGCACGTTCTCCTCCTCGGTGGGGGCATCAGGGTCCACCTCAATCATCTTCTGGTACATGTCCTTCCTCAGGCTTGGCTTCTTCCGGGCCTTTATCAGCTCCTCCTCCAAGTATGTCCTGCAAGGAGGGGACGTTGTCTGAGTCATAGAGCCACTACACGAGGTCCCACAGACAGCCCTTGCCCCAGACACCAGGCCTTTCCATGATGGCTGATCCCCAGGGAGCAGAGCAGCCTGGGAAATAATGAAGCAAGCCTGGTTGCAGGTGAATTGATCCTGATTTAATTAGCACCCCATCATCAATACCTGGTATCTTCTCGGTTCATCTGGGACCCACCAGTTTGGGTACAAGAAGGGAGGTTATTTCCCACAGGTGCCCACAGCATTGCTGCCACCCCTTGGTCCTCAGTGGGGGACTCCAGCCCTCAGCAAACCCAAACAATTACTTATTCTCACAAACTAAACACAGCTTCAAGGTACGCCCAGGAAACTGCCCACATGCTCCTGCAACCAGCTGGGTTGAAGGCATGAGGGAGTTTGCCCTGTCCTTGCCCACACACCAGCAGAAAGAGCCTTTGCTCTGGCCTGCAGAAAACCACCATCCACAAAGCAATACTTCCTGCAGCAGTAATAAACCACTGCTTAATTCCTCTTGTGGTACCCAAACCGGCCCTGGCTCAGCCTGGCAAGTGCCCAGGCTCTCCCCGAACAACTCACAAAGGCAGGTGAGATGTCGCAGGAAAAATGACACAGGAAAAAGCATTGAGTGTGCAGTTCACCTCCTGCACTGAGCAAACCACATGGGGAAGATGCCAGGCAGGCTACGTGGGATGGTGTTCCTGTGTTTTCCACAGGCTTAGCATGGCAAATTGCTGACTTTTCCCAGGGCTGGCATATGGTCACCTAGCAGACAACTCCAGGACATCAGTCCCTTTGAAAAACACTGCAGATAAAAGCGATGGAGGGTTTCAGCTAAGATCACCAAGCTCATGATTTTTGGGCAGACATAATAAAATAGAATAAAGCAGTGGCATGCTCAGAAGTGTTGTTCACACCACTCAGAAAGCTAGATCTCTTTCTGATGAGAATGACAGACTATGTCTGCGGTTTGGTCCCCCAACAGAGCTCCAGACTTGAACCATCACCAGGACTTAAGTCAGACAAAGTTTCATTCAGGAGTGACTGATGCATCCCAAAGTTAGGTTGGCAGGGAAAAACCAAGCAGCAGGGAAAAACCGTGGCAGCAAGCTGCTGGGGAAGAAGACAGGTTCAATAGTCCTGATGTTTTGTTTATCTGCCAAAGCCTCTCTTGCCTGGCCCTGGGGATGCCCCACTTTAGCCCAATCTACCCTCCCTCACCAGATCCTGTTGGAACGGGTCCAGCAGAGGACCACAAATATGATCCAAGGGTTGGAGCACCTCTGCTATGAGGGCAAGCCGGGAAAGCTGGGATTGTTCAGCCTGGAAAAGATAAGGCTCTGGGGTGACCTTAGAGCCCCTCCCAGGGGGGGGCTACAGGAGAGATGGGGAGGGACTCTTTATCAGGGACGGGAGTCATAGGATGATGGGGAATGGTTTTAAAATGAAAGAGGGAAGATTTAGATTAGATATTAGGAGGAAATCCTTTCCTGTGAGGGTGGTGAGACACTGGAACGAACAGGTTGCCCAGAGAAGCTGTGGCTGCCCCATCCCTGGAGATGTTCAAGGCCAGGCTGGATGGGGTTTTGAGCAACCTGGTCTAGTGGGAGGTGTCCCTGCTCACGGAAGTGGGGTTGGAACTCGATGATCTTAAAGGTTCCTTCTAACTTGAACCATTCTATGATTCTATGATTCTACTCTCCCACAGCATCATCTTATTTAATGATGATGCTGCCTGGCACAGTTGCCTCCTTGCCTGCCCTGCCTGCCCTAGCTCCAAAAACCCAGGAGTACAAATCATTCAACCTGTGATATGTGTGTGGGAGGCTTTCCTCCTCCCACAGACAGCTGCAGGAGCACCTGGGCAGCGTAACCAGCAGTCTTTCTTCTGGTGGCCATCCTCTCTGTGTCCAGAGTGGGACCTATCTCCTTCCTGCGGCAGCATCGGGGGCCACATCACTGTGCTATGGCCCCCTGCCCTTCTCTCCACCCTCTGGTGGAAAGTATTCCTCACCTCCTGTCTGCCAACAGACTGACACGCCAGTTTGAGTTTCACATTGGGCGTTCAGGAAGGAAAAAAGGGAAAAAAAAAAAATTCCTCCCTCCTCCCTCCCTCCCACAGAAACCATCAGCTTTTCCATCAGTGCAAAGCGTCTCCACCACGTCTGGTCTGCGCTTTAGCCACCAAGGGGGGGGGTCTCAGCCTGCCCTGCTGCCAGCCTGCAGCTGACCCAGGGCTGAGCAGTGGCCTGAGGTTGCTCCGAAACTGGCAGCCACCTGGGGCCACAAGCCCTGCTCTCATTTGCTCTGGGACACCCTGGTCGGCCATGGCATCGCTAGCCCAAAGGCTGCTGTTGCTGGCCAAGTGGCCGCAGCCTGAGATCTTGGCGTTTCTGTAGATGGTTCTCAAGGAGAACACGGGTAATGTTGCTCATCTGTTAGGAAACTTTTCAAGAACTTCGCATGAAAGGCTCTAAACTACTTAGCACACACGTTTTATCCCTCAAGTGTGCATGAGAGCAACAAATGAGCAGAGGAAAATTTTCTCGCTCACCGAAGCTGTGCCATTCAAGTGTCTTTTATTTTACCCCTCTGGCACCCTGGGCAGGATCTCCCACACCTTTTGCTCCCTGCCCCTTGGCTGTGTCCTCCTGCAGTAGAGAGAAGCAGGTTGCCATGCTCCTAAAAGCTACTGTGCAATTCTGGTGTCCTCAAACCCAAAGAGACTACTGTCTTCTCCACATGAGACAGTCATGGGATAGTCAAGGAGCAGAGAAGGAAAGAGCCTGGTGTGTCCTTCCATGATGAGCTACCCCATGGCTCTCTCCTCACCCTGCTGGCTTAGCTTTTCCTGAAAACAGGTGAGCCTGGCCATCCTCACTTATGTGTTTCAGAGGGTTTTACCCACGAGATGCATTTGTTTTGAGTACCCCATCTTAAAACTCAAACAATATCCCCTGAGCTACTCACCTGACCCCCATTTTGCAGTCCATAACACAGGGGGAGTCAAACTCAGCCAGCAGGTCCTCCATCTGGTTGTATCGCTCCCCGTCCTTCACAACATCGCCATGGTAAGCAGGAACATAGGGCTTCAGGACATCATTCATAAGGCGGTCGAGGCAGCGCTGCTCCGATTCACAGTGCTTCTTTAGTATCCTGCCATTGGCTGCTGCCTTGAAACTACCTGAGGGTAAATGAGGGACAATGTGGTACTTGCTTTGGATGGGGGGATGACTCTCTGACTTCCCAAAACAAGAAGGGCAGCCCAGTACTTTGGAAGCATCTCCATTTACACCTGGCACCTGAAAGAGTCCCCACATGCTGAGACTTACAAGCACGGGCTGCCAGATTCATAGGTAGTATCATAGGTTTATGTCCAGCAACGTCACCCCTGAAACAGGACAGAGACCTACACATTTGCTTCACAGCCTCTGTGTCCTTCATGGTAGGTTCATACCTACCATGGGTGGTACACCTACTCTAGGCTCATGCATGGGGCATCTTTGCACTTGGCAGCATCACTTGCTTCGCTGTGGATCATCAACGGGGTCTCACCCCAAGGACGCAGCTTTCTGCTGCTTGAGAAGAAAGTGGTCATAATACCCACTGGCAATAGGAGACTGAAAGCACAGAGCCCTGGACCTTCACCTCACCCTCCCTAGCATTTTGGTAAGTCCCTCTCCTGAGCTAGAGAGGTGTGAGCTGAAATCTGAGGTGTGCATGCAGCAATTCTGGACAACAAAGCCCATTAACCTGAGATAACGAAGGGCCGTTCCACTGCTCTGCCCCTCCCCACACTCCGTACCTGCGTGTCCTGCTAGCTGGATCCAAGGGTACTTCTTCTTGAAAGACATCACAAATGGCGACCAGTGCACCATATTCTTGATCTTCCTCCATGATTTGCTCTAAGAGAAAAAAAATAAATCATGAAGGTGAATGCAATGTTTTAAGCTTTTGCTGTCTGTAAAGTCACTTCAGGCAACAAACACAGCTGTTTTGGACAGGGGAGGAGGCACTGGAGCCAGCGCAGGATGGAAGCAAACAGAGAATCTGCTCTTTTCCCATTGCCTCGTGCCAAACCAGAGCTGCTGGGCCTCGACTCTATGCTCAAAAATCACGAGTAACTTCACTAAAGCGGATGGTGTTACAGCATTGTTCCAGTTGGCTGCTTCTGCTGCAGAGAGGACCTTCTGCAGCCATCTGCATTACCTTATGTCCACTCCCCGCATCCCCCTGAAGATGCAGCAGGGACATTATCCCATCCTCAGGTACCACCTTAGATCCTGGCAGATGGAGTGGAGAAAGGAGCCTGAGGTTTTTACTCAGCTACAAGACCCAACTCTGGCTCCTGCAGGGAAGAAGGGACACTCGCAGAAGCACACACAAGGCTCACCCCCTGCCCCGGTTTTTGTTCCCCACTGAAAGGCAGCTGTTTTCTCCATCAAGCTGGCGACCCACCGCCTGCCTTGGCCCATCTCTAACTATATTTTAGAGAACAATTCCCTTCTGACATGTTATGCTTCTCGCCAGACAGATTACACAAAACTATTTACACGACTGTAATGAGAGCTGCATTGGACACACGAAAGCCTCCCTCGGAGGCTCTTTCCTGCAAAAGTTTTTCCCTGGATTGTTCTGGGGAACATGCCACCGGTAAAAGGCCGGGGGGGACAACCTCTTATCTCAGCTCCAGAAGGCGACGGCACAAACAAATCAGGCGAACAATATACAACAGCGACAATGGAAAAACTGCCTTCTCGCAGGAGCCGGGACAAACAGACAGCACAGTCCTGGCTGCTCCAAGCTACTGGGTTCAGCTGGAAGCCCACAGATGAATTATCCTCATTTGCTCTGCTCTGAAGGCATGGGAGGGATCCTTCCAGAAAGCTCAAGTAATCTCTTCCTCGTGTTTGGAGAACTGTCCCCTGTTCCACTAATGCTTTGCAGACAGGCAGGGAAGAGCCAGCAGCCCCGACTTGCAGCTTGGATGCTCTTCGGGGGTGAACTCACAGCCCAGGAATCCGTGCTGGGAACTGCTGACATGTTTAAATGGCGAGGAAGAAGCCAGACAAAGACGTTAGTGTCTTATTAAAGGGTGGAAATTACATTGATTACCCCCATGCCAGGCACCAGCCCTGCCAGGGAGTGGAGATGCATTGCTTGGAGACGCAAGGGGCTGCCTGCACAGTGGGGACTGGAGAAGGGAAGAAGAAAGGTCCTTCCCCACCTCCTAGCCCAGAAAGGAACAGGGTGGCCTTTCCCTGGATAGCTGCTGGTGGCCAGGAGTGTCCCGTCATGTCCCTGGCACTGATACAGCAGGGCAGGAGTTTGGCAACCAGTTGCCCAAGTGTGGGGTGACACCGGGCATCCCCTTCACCCAGGCTCCTCTGCGCCAGGGGTTTGCTTTGCTGCCTGGCTTGCTTGCTTTGGCACAGGGTGGGGGTGGGCAGTTCCCTACCTGACATGAGGATGAATGTTTTTATTTCCAAACGGAGTGCCAGAACTTGTGCGCTTTAGCTGTTCTTTGTTCTGCTTTTGGCAGAGAGCAGGAGGGAAGGCGGAGGGGAGGCGGGGGGTGTCCCCTCCTTTTGTTTTTAAAATAGTAACATCAAATCCTGGCTGATGTAATGAAAAAAACAAGGGGGAAGAAGAAGTCTCTGAGGGAGTTTGGGCTCTGGATGAGTGTGACCCACCTCCTTGAGAACAAGGAGAAGGAGTCCTCCCACTATGGCACAGCATTGTAAGTCACTCAGTCCCAGGAAACATGCCAAGGCAATGCACCTTCCCAAGCCAAGATTTTGTTTTTTAAAGTGGTTAGAGCTTTATAGCTAAAACCTTGAGGTACTTCAAAGCACAGGCAGAATGAAGGCAAGTGACACCTGAAGCAGGGCAAGCCACCCTGGCTCCCCTCAGGACCTCCCCTCTGGGCCAAGACTTTCCCAGGAACCATGCCCTCCACTCGGGCACTTTTGGCCAAGAATATTTAACCTGAGTTTTTAAGGACGTGTTTTATGACCTTGTTTTATGGAGAGGCTTGAAGTGGCTTCATCTGTCTGCTCTCTAGGGCTGCTGACCCCCTGGAGAGGAAAGATGGAGACTCAACCATGGAGGAACCAAGCAATAGCCTCAGCAAACTTGCCACCCTCTTTGTCTCTTAAGATAAATTCTCCCCAGACAAGGAGTTGCTCTGGAAGTTCACCCTTCCTACTTTACCTGCAACTTGAAGAGAGATGTTACCTGGCTGTGAACCAGTGGCAGGGTCCTTCACAGCCACTGAGGATGGACAAGAACTTCCAGCAATGCGGTCTGCATTGATTTGAATGCCAGCACGGGCTCAGGCAGAGGTGAACACCTCAAAGCCAATGGCTTGGCATTCCAGTTGTGCCAATCCTCATGTCAATCTCCTGCAGCTGGCCATGGAAAATCAGAGCCATAAAGTTCACACCACCCCAGTTTGACTTGGTGGCTGCTGCCTCCTGCCCTGCCGGGTGCTATTAATAGACAAAGGGATTATTAAAGCTATTTACAGTAAAGAAATCTTCTTTAACCTGGCCTGTTCCATAAGAGCATCGCCTCCAGGCTCTTCTGTATCTTTTGGTTTATATTTCAACGAGTTATTTGTGCACAGGTCCAGGAGCACAGGTGCGGCTGTACTGTATGTACAGTGAGGAGTTACCCGCAATAACCCCTGCCGGCTCAGGCTAAAGGATTTTTCACCATACTGGAAAAAAGTAGCTTTGCAGGCAGTGCTACCAAGTGATGCTGATGAAGGGCAGATAGGTGCTCTTCTCGTTTGCCTGCAATGGAGCATGAGAGTCACACCAAAAGCTGAGCCTGTGCCTGCTGCTCTCCCCTAAATCCAGCTCAGCGGTTGCTTTTCCTTCCAGAAAACTCCACGTGGACCGATTGCGCTCCTGCACACAGATGTAGCCTGTATAAATGGGGAGTAAGCACAAGGGTGCCTGATGCAATTTGCCACTTTTTATTTAAAACCTGTTTCAACATCAGCAAGATACTGCCTGATTAGCTGTCAGGCAGCAAACTATTTAGTGACTCTGGAAATACATTTAGTGAAGAGCGGCACCGTTGTCCTCAATCATCTGCCACATGAAAATGAAGCTGAGCAACTGTCAGAAACAACTCTAAAAATGAACTTTCAAGAGTTTCAGCAGCCCTCTGCTTCTGCTGCTGCTCTCTTACAGCTTCCACTCACCATGGAGCATGGTGCCCTGAGCCAGGGGTGGGAGATGGGCCAGAGGAATTCAGCACTCCCCAGCCAGCACCCACAACTGGCCAGTGGGCCAGGAAGGCTGGGAAAACAATTTTATCTGCAGCATGTTTAACTTTACTTATCTGAAGCTTAAAGCAAACTCTAGGCTTTTCCCATCTTGTCAATAGAGCTTCATATGGAAAGAACAACATGGGAGAACTTAGTGCCAACCCAGAAGGTCAGAGGATATACTGTGTTTAATTAGATTAAACAAAAAGTGGCTGATGGGCTCAGTGCTTGCTATACATTTACCCTAGAGCATATGGCATTCCTTTAAGGTCTGCTTGAAGGAGACATGCCTTTCTGGGACTGCCTGTCACCCCCCTTTCCCAGCATGGATGCTGGTGGAATTTGACCAGTGTTATTCCCCATGTACTGGTCCAATGGGGTGCTCTTCGTTTTCCATGCACTGAGCCAGGGATATAGGCAGTGACTGATTTAATATGCTGGAATTATGGTCTCCTACGGTTTTATGAGACCAAGCATTCCTGGAAATAGCAGCAGCTGGACCTGTATTTCAGTGCTTTTTATTAACTAGAGAGTGCACCATTAGAGGCAAGATTACACAGCTGAAGCAGAATATGGGGAAGAGTGAGAACAGCATTAAATTAATGATTTTCTCAATTCCAAAAAGAACTTTAGCTCCTTTGTCTCAGAAAGATCCTGAAATAGCCTAGGATGAGAAGAGATGGAGAAAAACCATGAGGAAACAGACAGCACAGGAAGGACATGGACCTGTTGGAACGGGTCTAGAGGAGGCCACAATGATGATCAGAGGGCTGGAGCACCTCTGCTGTAAGGACAGGCAGAGAGAGTTGGGGTTGTTCAGCCTGGAGAAGAGAAGGCTCAGGTAGAACTTATTGCAACATTCCATTACCTAAAGGGGGCTACAGGAGAGATGGGGAGGGACTCCTGATCAGGGAGATGAGCCATAGGATGAGGGGGAATGGTTTGAAATTGAAAGAGGGGTTATTTTGATTAGATATTATGAAGAAATTCTTGCCTGGGAGGGTAGTGCAGCACTGGAACAGGTTGCCGAGAGAAGCTGTGGACGCCCCATCCCTGGCTGCCTACCCCTCACTAAGTGCAGGGACCCGATCGGGAGAGACACCCCATAAACCTTGCCTTGCACCCAGCACCCTTTCTTGCTCCTCAAGCACTGAGGTGACTCCCCCAAACATCCTCTCGTGGGACAAGCGTGGGTGGGAGGCACAGCGGGTCCTCTCAGCTCTTCGCTTTCACTTCCAGCTCTTCCAAAAGGAGAAGTGCATCCGCGGTGCCAGGGCCTCCACAGAGAGGGGGGCAGGGGCATGACTTTCTTTTTTCTTTTTTTCCTTCTGGTTTTTTTTTTCCTTTCTTCCCCCAGCCCCACCTGCCTTGAAGGGCTCCAGGATGTTCCACTCATGAGTAGGAAGGTCAGCGAGTCACTCCTTATGTCCGGAGCCTCGCTGGTTTAAATAAAACAACAATGTGGTGAGCAGTTGAGAAGGGCAGACTTTGCGCCGGAGAGCCCTCTCCTTTAATAACGAAGTAAGTTGCGGGGGGAGCCTTTGCCCGCAGAGTTCACTCCGTGTCGCCCTGCTCTGCCGCCACGCACATGCAGCCAAGGAAAAAGAGGCCATTTAGTTTTCCATGTTTAAAAGAATGAATGTGTTTTCTTTTGGTCTTAAAAAAAAAAAAAAACGTAGTTAAGGTTTCCCTAGTGATGATTGTTTCCCTTGACTGGGAAAAAACCCTGTCGCTCCAGCCGCAGCGAGGAGGCCAGCTTTGTTCATTGTGCTGGGGGCGGAGGGCAGTGGGGCAGAGCCAGCTGGTACTGCAGGACACCTCCTCCTGGCATGTGAACCACCAAAATGCAGGATCCTGGCATGAAAAACCCTCCTGTGAGATGCTCTGGAGTATGATTGCTGAGGTGGTGCAGAGCTTGGTTGCAGTCCGCAGACAACAGACTTTACCCAAGTTAATAAAAGGGAATACGGCTTAATGACTGAAAGGTGCTTCTAGGTGCCTAGCAATTCCTGTCCAAACCCCCAAGCCCCATTAAATAAATTGTTTTGCTGGCTAGGGAATAGAACCTTCTGCTGGAGCGCACTAGCTTCTCCTGGGGCATAGCACCTTTTGTGGCAAAGTAGCTTCTGTTACTTTCCAAGGTCTTAATTGCATTTAGAGAGAGAGGAACAAAAATCACAATACTTGCATTATTTCTTTTACTTCAGCTGCCCTGTTTATCAGAATAGTCTCATTTCAGCTCTTGAGAATTTTGCCTCCTGTGGGAGAGAAGCCCCTTCCCTCCAGCTTTGTGAGGAATGACATTTTCTCCAGTGGGGCCAGGGACCAGTCCCACCAAGACCGAAGATCTGCGGTAGAGGATCATGGAGATAAAGCTACTGTGTGTGCATCAGTGATGTATGATTATGTGTGACAGTCAAGACTTGGTAAAAACGCCCAAAAGCCAGGAACATCTGCTCAGATCATCAAAAAGATATTCCAGTATGTTGGAAAAAACCCCAGGAGCTTGTTGCAGACTCCTTCTTCCTGTCACCCATCGCGTTTAAGGACATTTGCCTCCTCACCCAGGGAGCAGCAGCAGAGCCCAGTGGTAACGCCAACCCAGAGTAACTGAGCCTCAAAGCTATGGTTGTCTCCATGAGGCATTTCTTCCTGATGAAGCTCCTTTACTTCAGTAAAGCAGAAAACCTCCTAGTGCAGATCAGCCATAACTGACTTGCCTGTAAAGCTGGTTGAATTATTAAATGTCAGCCTTAGACCAGTTCAGCCTACTTTCCTGAGTGGCTCCTGACCCAGGCTTCTGGAAATATGTTTGTTACTCATTAAGTACACACAAATAAGGCAATTTTCAGCATATAGAAGGTAAGAGCTAATCACTTTTTGTGGACTGCTACTTGTGCCGTCCAGCGCTTCTCAGCAAGCAACTAGCTTTTAAAAGCCAGCAGACTATAAAAATACTTTCTAGTAGCCAAAAGTGGGCCTTGGTGACTTGATTTGCAAGAAGAGTCCCAGAGCACCACAGCCCAGCTGTGCGATGCGCCGGTGCACAGAGCTGTTGGCAGCCAGATCAGCTGAGAAGCATGATGTGCCGTCCAAAGACCTGACCCTGTATCAGGAGCTTGTCATCGACTTTGATGGAAACTGCTCCCTTTCCATCTGGAGGCTTGTGTTTGATCCCTTTCCCAGTTCTACAGTATTCACCACCACCTTTATAGTTCAAAAATGTCATTTCTGCTCTTCAGTTCCTCTAGCAGCTCAGCACAAGTTGGGGACGTGAGCTCCTGAGCCTGTGCTGGCTCTGGTGCTTCTTGCTCTCATGCTGCTGGTGCGGAAGAAGAACCCTCCCCCCAGCCTTCCCAACCCTGCCACTCTAAATCCTGAACTTCTGCTAGCTCCCATGTGCTCTCCAAGATCAGAAGACAACCAGCTTAACAGTCTAAAGGCCAGATCAGCTCCTAAAAGTCACAACAGAGTGTCCCAGTTTGGTAAGCCACAGCCTTCACACAAAAAACAACCTTCCCACAAAAGCTGTGCTCTTGCAGGCTGGGGAGGTGGGATGAGAGGTATAGGCTTTGCCAGGTCCTCCCAAGGGATGCCCTGGACCCATGGGACAGGGCATGCTGGGGAGAAGCTCAGACTAGGAGGTGATGGTAAATTTCCAGTTGTTTCCTATCTGGATTACTTAGATTGGTATGCCCACACCAGGCTTATGCTATGGGACAATGCTACATCACTCCTACATCCTGATGTGTTACCAGGCAGGGTGGGCATGGGCCAGACAGCGCAGTGACTGACGGAGCCACAAAGATGCTCTGAGGGCTGGACCACCTCTACTATGAAGACAGGCTGAGAGAGTTGGGGCTATTCAGCCTGGAGAAGAGAGGGCACCGGGGAGACCTTAAAGCCCCTTCCAGGGCAGGGCTACAGGAGAGATGGGGAGGGACTCTTGATCAGGGAGTGGAGCCATAGGACAAGGGGTAATGGTTTTAAACTGTAAGAGGGGAGATACAGTTTAGATCTCAGGAAGAAATTGTTCGCTGTGAGGGTGGTGAGACACCGGCCCAGGTTGCCCAGAGAAGCTGTGGATGCTCCATCCCTGGACGTGTTCAAGGCCAGGCTGGATGGGGCTTTGAGCAACCTTGTCTAGTGGGAGGTGGGACTGGGGGCAGGGGGTTGGGACTGGGTGGTTTTTAAGGTTCCTTCCAACTCAAATCATTCTATGATTCTACGTTTCTATGACTTCCAGCACTGTTGTAACAATGTGAAGTATCTCCTCTGGCTTTAGCACAGAGGGCATTGATGTGGACACTGTAAATGTAACACCCTAGGAACATAATATCCATAAGCACTGACGATGAATGAGCAAGGTTATGCAAAACCAAGTCGCGCAATGCAGGAGATGCTGGAAAGGCCTGGTTTTTAGACTTAAGCGGAAAACCCCAGTAGCTCACGCTGGTCTTGGAACCCAGAAAACATTTCCATCATTATTCCCTCACTCTGCTTGATCATGGAGGAGCCAGCTCGCTGCTCTTGACCATAACTGAACTTCATTTGGTGGAGCATGTGAGTGAGAAATGCATCTCTCTTTCATGAGCAAGCAAAATGTTCAGACGCATTTTAAGTGTCTTCGGCTGGAGTGGGAAGGCAGCAATAGAAGGGAAGAAAAAAAGGCCTGGGCAATGGCTGCGGTAATTTGTTTAGAATAGACAAATTTTAAAATTAGTCATAAGCCCTGAACATACCCACATCTACTGGGTATATGAAGTGTAAAAAGCTGATTTAGAAGAGCAGTTATAAGTTTCATAAACATGACTAAACCCTAAAGCTGAATGTTCAACAGGCGTGACCTTTTAATTCCCCTTTAAATCAGTTTAGCACTTTCATTTGTGTTTGGAGTCCCTCATGTTTGGATTGCACTTTGATGATTTAAAGTACTATTTAGAGTTTTATTGTCTCTCCTGCTTCAGAGCCGGGACCGCAAATCCTTTGCTAAGTGGCTGGAGGAGTTTCTGCTTGCACAGGAGCTGTGGGGAGCACCAGCCTGCCTTGGCTGCGGCTCCTTGGCACCCCTAACATGCCACTGTGGGACAAGCCCCTTTTCCTAGGCAGCTCCTAAATATATTCAGCAACCAGGAGAAACTCCTCTGGGAGTGGGAATGCAGTTTGATGCTACTTGGCTTCACATCCTTCCAGAACGAACATATTAGAAAAATGGTGGCTTTGGGAAAACCCAGAGAGAGGCATCACAAGCAGCCAGGATGCCACAGGCATGTGTTGGGGTAGCACACACCTCCTGTGCCATCTTTTACAGCTTTCAGCACCCATTAAATCCTGGAACCAGGGCTTGTGGGCACACCCAGGTCTTCTTTCCCACTGCAATGAGACAGACAGGTCGTTTGCCATGGATGACTTCCAAGCCCATCTCGTGGGCACTCCAGAGACAAGGGCTTTCTCCTCCACCAGCTTTCTGGATGCACTGTCCCAGACGGGTATGGGAAGCACAAACCTTGCACTTTAGGAGAAGCTGCTCACAAGGACTCAGCACAGAAAGAACATGGATCTGTTGGAGCCGGTCCCAAGGAGGCCACAAAGATGATCAGAGGGCTGGGGCACCTTTGCTGTGAGGTCAGGCTGGGAGAGTTGTGATTGTTCAGCCTAGAGAAAAGAAGGCTCTGGGGAGAACTTAGAGCCCCTTCCCATACCTAAAGGGAGCTACAGGAGAGATGGGGAGGGACTCTTAATCAGGGAGGGGAGCCGTAGGACAAGGGGAATGGTTTTAAACTGACAGAGTGGAGATACAGATTAGGTATCAGAAAGAAATTCTTTCCTGTGAGGGTGGTGAGGCACTAGAACAGGCTGCCCAGAGAAGCTGTGGCTGCCCCATCCCTGGAGGTATTCAAGGCCAGGCTGGATGGGGCTTTGAGCAACCTGGTGTGGTGGGAGGTGTCCCCAGGGCAGGGGCGTTGGTACTGGGTGGTTTTTAAGGTCCCTTCCAACTCAAACCATTGTATGATTCTATGATTCTGTGACTACCTCCTCACTGGACACAGCAGCGAGAGGCAGTGCTGGAACCAGGGACCCTCCAGGAGCACACCAAGGCCAAGCTAATTACAAGGCTTCAAACACCTTCAAACACTGAGCACCTCACACACTCAGCTGCTTGTTCCTGATTCCCCACACTGCAGCATCAGGGAGTGTAACCCCAGTGACTTCAGCCAGATTTAGGATAACAAGAAGTAGTTAATCACTTCAAGGTTCTCTCATACATCAAAGTATGTATTCCTATACAAATTATGACAGAGCTGTGGCCGCTTCAAGGAACATCCTTACCATCCTCAAGAAGTTAGCAAACTTACAGAAACATTTACTGTCCTGAGATGACTCCATACTGTAAGAGGATAACGTGAGGAAGGGTATCCCTACCCAAACGGCCACTGAGGAGCTCACGCCTGTGCAGAAGTGTTTTGACGATGCTGCAAAACTTAATATGTGTGTGCAAAAGGTCATCCTAATGAATATGTAAGCCCAGGTGGAGTTATGTATTAGGTAGGCGGAATAATGAGAATATTTTCACCATAAATAATGGGTAAATATTCCCGGTAAGGTGTGTTAGATCTGTGGATTTCCACCTAGCACCCAACGTCGAATAAAGCAATTATCTCCTCTCTAAACTGCTTTTGTTTTCAGAGTTTTTAGTTCAGGTAACGTTAATGGCACACTTCAGCTGCAGAAGGTCTGCCACAGTGAGCAGACCTCAGCACAGCACCCGCAGTAATTTTATCCCCAGCTTCATTTTCAGAGTGAAAGCCCTTATGCACGCCCCTTAGCCAGTCTAGTTATGAGTCACCGAAAAACGTCAGCTTTAGCAACAGCAGAAGCTCAGACTTTTGAAGGGCTGGGTTACATACCTCCACTGCCAAAGCCAACCTTCTGCCACGCTTGCCTGGTGCCAGAGTGTCCGAGGAGCCTGCTGGTGCTGGCTGGGCAGCCTTGAGCCGGGAATAGGCCAGCAGGGCGGTGGAGGGAAGAAGGCAAGGAGGTTTGCTTGCCACAGGAGTTTCCTAGGCTGCTGCTTTGACGTTGCCTATGAAGCTCGCAGAGTTGGCCAGCCCTGCTGCACCCCGGCACACCCCTGAGCCCTCAGGGAAAAGGACCTGATCCTCTGAGACGCAGGGAGGGTTACCCAACCCTACCACCCTGGCACGGCACGCAGGGCTGGGTTTTCCAACCCAACCATGCACTGACATGCAGAGGGTGGGGCGGGGAGGGTGAAAGAGGATTTCAACTGTTAACTCCTAAGAAATTGAGGGAAAAAACTCAGCTGCTCCTACATAAATGGCCCTGACCTCCTGTGAGCTGGTGTATGTGAGGCTGCAGAGGTGCCAGCGTGGAGGATGCCAGGTATTTTGGTGGAAAGAGGAACGCAGAGGCTGGTAGAGATAATTTACTGCTTCGGTGCATGTTTACAAGCTTCCATGGGGTGCTGGGGCGGAAGAGGTTTCTCTAACCCAAAAGGGAAACGCTCATCTGAAACAGGAAAATGGAACTTTCTTTTGAGCATTAATAATGGAAAATCACCCCTGCAACGGCTGCCTGTTGAATCTCCAGGCGTGCAGCAGGGAGAGGATGCTCAGGGAGAAATACCTTGCCTCATTCTCAGCTCACTTGCCACCCCAGGTAGCCCCAGGGGGACTGATGCTGGCCCAGGCACAAGGGGAAAGACACTGGCGTTTTGAGGGCGTTGGATCTGCTCTGCCATTGCCCCAGCTGAGCAGTTTTATCCCCCAACACCCATGCACCTCCCCCTCCCTGGGTGCAGAACAAGAGAGTTTGAGTACCAGAGCAATGCTGGCAACACGCCGGACACACACAGCATTACCCAGGGGTGACTCCAGCAATTCAGGTTCACCATCCATCTAAAAGGAGAGATCTGATTTCTTCTAATTTTTTTTTTTAAGTGAAATTGCTTCTAAACTAAATATTTCTCTTGAAAGAAGCTATTTTTAAGGTAAGCGGCACAGCATAATGTTTATGGCCACAACTCCAGCGCCAGCCCCTGAGCAGTGATTACGCGAGCAGTGGCTTCTCAGCTGATGAGCTGTAAATGACTGCGGCACCCTTTAAAGAAGTAGAGATCATGGGTTTCATATTAAAATCCAGAAAGCCTGTCTCAGAACAGCACTGTGATGGGTTGAAGAGGATGCTCAAGCCATTTTCTGGTCCAAAAAAGGACAAGAAGATGAAGGGTAGTTATATCTAGCCCTGTAATCGCAAGGGCACTGGCGGAAGCGATACAATGAACCCATTATAAACATGGGCGTAGCAAAGTTGGGAGTTTAGCTCATTGTGTCTTAACGTTTCTAAATATATTTTGTCTTTGCGGGGGAAGAGCAAGGGAGAAGAGAAATGAATGTCAGGAAGATGCCTCGTTCTGGGGAAGACACCTCGTTCTCCAAGCGACTGGGGTTTTTCAGCAAGGCAGAAGCCCACAGTCTCAGAGGCAGCAGCCGGTTGCTGAAGCCCTCCTGCTGCTGGCGACTATGTTTAGCTCAGAGGCAAGGGAAGCAGAAGAGAAGGTAGAAAAATTTACTCAACTTCTTTCCTCAGACATCTTGCTGTTCATTTGCTTCAGCAGCACATGAGGGACTTAGTCACTCACTGCCTGGACAGGCCTTTTCTAATTTTATTTTTCCAATTAAAAACAAAGAAAAAAAGATGAAAAAATAGGAAGCTCCTTCCCAAATAAGCAACCAGTGGAGGAGGCTGCAGGGAACAAGCCAAGAGTTCACCCCAGGGCTCAGCTGGCAGCTGTGGGCACCCAGGAGGGCATTTGCAGGGTGCAGGAGGAGGGAGAAGGCAGAGGCTGCTGCTTCCTTTGACCCAGTGGCAGCTCAATGCAGAGGTGCAGAGCAACCTCTGCTGCCTTCGGAGCCCACATCGGCCTCATTTTCCCCCTACAGGCAGTCGGTACTTGCCTTCGCTGTAAAATCATTTGCAGGGTGATAACATGACACTCACATCCCAAGTGCTTTCCTGCAGCAGGGCAAGGGGAACCTTGCCACCTAACCCACACCTCCAGCTTGGATGCCTTCTGTTCTCCAACACAGAGCAGCAATTCTGGGGCTGGTTTCCATGAACCAGCTCTAATGGTTTGAGAAAAACCATAACACTTGATTGTCATTTAGACAATTATTCTATCACCCCATGGCCCCTCCTCCCCTGGCAAAGGGAATTGGGGAATGCAAAGAAATACAAGGGCTGAGATATAGATACGTTTAATAGAATAAGACTAAATAATTAACAATAATACTAAAGAACCAATATTAATCCTGGTATTAATAGAAGATCTACAAGAATTATACTCGGCCAATTCTATCATAGGAAGCTGTGCACTCCCAGCAGTGGACAACAAATGTCAGACACTGCGAGTGCTGTGGTTTCAGGAGGAAGGGAAGGGCTCAGGGGTTTGGCATCGGGGCAAGAAGTTCTCTGGACCCACTGCCATCAACGGAGAGAGAGCTTTGCAGCAAACTTTTCTAATTTTTATTGAATGCAACGTTCATGGTATGAAATAATCCTGTTGGCCAGCCTGGGTCAAGTGCCCAGGCCTTGGTCCTCCTCATCCCTGCACCTGTCATGACTCAAAAACACTGAGACCTTGAATCCCACAGAGCCTGACTGGCTATAAAGTAAATATTTTCATGAATTCAGACACTAGAGTCTTCTAAAAGTGCAGTTTTCTCCCGCATTAGACTGTGCCACTCAACACAGGACCACCAGCCACCATAGCTCTCACTTTAAAGAAGTCCTTAAGCTTAGAAACTTTTTCCAAAACCGACTTGCTCCAACAGCGCCATAGGAAAACTCAGGGCAGACGGTGTCCTTCCAGACTCCTTTTGCCCTCAGGAGCACCTAGAGCCCTTGGCACCATCCCTTCCTCCAGTCACTGCCTGCCCTTCGCTTCTGAAATGCAGGTGCCGAGACGCTGGTGCTAAGACGCTGCCTCAAAAGGGAGAGCACAAACCACACCAAGAAAGAAAAAGCCTCAAAACATAAATGCAACAGAGAGCCGTGCGTTTGGTTTCTCTGCATCCCAAAAGGTTTGAGGACAGGAAGGCAATCCCAAAACCCCATCTTCTTCCTCCACCTGACAGCATGGTTGAGAACCTGGCTTTTTACAACTGGGTCGGAATGGGGTTTTTGGAGGGCTCAGAAGACAACCAGATGGCTCATGGCCTCCTGCTGCTACAGTTTTATGATAAAGCAACATAAATAGGTCTCCATTCTTCGTTGATGTTTAGTGCCATACAGCAAAATGTGCATTGTTAACCTAAAAATAGGAAATGCTGCTGCAGCTTTGAAGAAATTCAGTGCTTTTCCTGTACTGATACAAACACACAGTAGGCCGACTGCCACATGCCCCCATCCTGCTTTGAAGCCCGACAAAATTCTTTGCAATGCTCATAAATTACTGCTTTGTTAGCACCCGGCAAGCTCCAGCCACACCAGTAAACCCTGGTATTTCCTTCATCTCCCCCCGTAAGGGAGGGGAGGGAGGGTGTGTGTGTGATGTTTAATGCAACTTTTCATCCCTGTGCAGAGACAGACAGCCCCATGCGCCTATCGCCAAGCCCGGTGCAGGCGGAGGTTGCTAAGGCACCCGCTGACGCACGGCTGGGCCCTGCTTCTACATTTTTCCATTACACAGCGTTGTATCGTGCAGAGCAGGAGGTAGTTCTCTCGAACAAGCTATTGAGAGACAGGGCAAGAGGCGGCAAGACCCCACGGGGCATGTTATGCCCTCCTGACGCCACGTTTCAATGAAGAAGGAGGGCACGACGGAGGCAGAAATCTGCCTGGTTCAGAATAAAAATTGTGCATATTTTCAGGTCTGGCTTGAAAAAAGGGTGCACCCACACTTCTTGGGGTGTGAGCCGAGGTCCCAAGCAGAGTGAGCAGAGAGAAAACCACAGATTCCTGTTAGCTTTCCGTGGGGAGCACAGCAGTGGCTCCTGGAGGAAGGATGCCCTGGCACAGTTCTCACTCCGAAGCATTACACATGGTACCTGGATGTGCTGGGACCAAGGCAATGTGGCTGCACCATCACAGGCACTGCCACCAGTCCCTTTACTGGGATCCCACCCACAGGGATGCCCACCCTACTGCTGTCCCATTGCCCCCAGGGTGGTTTAAAGGGGCTCAGCCAGCCCTGTGCACAAGGGACAGACTGACCTCTGCCTTGCAGGACAGATGGAGAGCAGCAAGCAGAGCTCAACCAGCCACAGCCCGAGCAGAAATATCACCCCATCCAAAAGCAGCTACTTGCCATGAGGTCTCTTCCAGCTCCATGCTTTGATGGCTCAAGATGTTCATCTCAGTTTGTAGGCTAAATTTAATCCACTTCTCCCACTGCCAGCTGTTGGTGACCATAGGGAAGGTCCCTCAACCAGGCACCTCAGGTTCAGAGCAGCCAGCTTCTGCAGAAAGCCAGCGCTGTGTGACACCTCTGGACAGATTATCTCTTTCCCACAGCAGCTAAAAGCTGCAGACCGGACCTGCGAGCTCTTAAAAGCCACCACATGCAGTAATTTATGCAGGTTTTAACCTCACCAGAGCCTCAGAGATGGGCAACCCAGTTTAGGGGCATGCCTGTTCCAAGTACGACTCAAACATGTTGGGGGAAGGAGGATGCTCCCTAGAAGTCCAGCCAACTGTTGGACTGTTTCACACATCTCCTCCTAATTGTGTAATTTCATCATGACGATTAACCTTTTAGAGTCAGTGTTTCCTCTTCAGTTCAGTTATTGCACTGTGTTTGCAATCCTATTTGTGCCTCCCTGGGGTGAGAAATCTCAGCATTTTTGTTCCCATTTGGGGATCTCCTGCCCTAGAGAGTTAATTACCCCACCATTTTAGGGTACTGGGCATGTACTGAGAGGCAGCAGCTGCTAAAGGCACCCCACTTAGCAGTGTACTGGCTGGCAGCATGGCAATCCTGTCCTTGGGGTCAGGGACAGGTAAGTACTACTTCAGTGGTACTGAATCACGGCTTTGGAAACCTCCCCTTCTTGAAGGAAAAAAAAAGGTAAAGGGAAAAAAAACCCTCTCAAGTTGTCCCCGTTACTGGTTAGGAATGGAAGGAAGCTACAGAAAGGCAGTTTCACATATAGGATGATGTCTAGAAGTTCCTCACAGCTCCCTTGGAGATTTCCTATCTAAAAAACAAGCCCAGCTCTCTGCACAAAAAGTGCTGAGACCTTCACAGTCCCTGACTGAACAGTACCGAGATCAACTAGAAATCACAAATCATCTTCCAGTGCTTCAGCTTGCAGCTAGTTGCTTTTTAGTGACTTTGCTGAGCTCCACTACCTGGCTGGCACAGTTCGGAGCTACTGTTTGGCCTGTGAAGGATAAGACCTAAATTTTTTACTGCAAAATCACAACTATATCCAATCACAGGGCCTCTCAGGGATGTCATGTTAGAGGCTCCCTGGCCTTAAAAGGAATGAGGAGGAGAGATTTGCAGAATACTGCTTTGCAAATGTGCTGTCCCTGTTGCATGACAAGCTATCAATATTTGCATTTTTTTGCAAAAGACCATTTTGGAGTCACTGTTCCTTCACCTGCACAAACATCTAGAGTCCGCATGAAAAACAAGTCAGGAAGCTACTGATGAGACAGTGGCATTCCTGATGCTACAGCCACAGGAATTACTGGGAAGTCTTCATGTGCTCTCTCTTAGAGCAGGCAAAGCTCTTCAAACCACAGCCACCACAAGACATCTGAGCCCCATCAGTGGAGGAGGCTCACACCTCCTCACCAATCCCACTGGTACTGTGTGGCTGGGATGCATGACTAACTAGGGACATGTCCCCAACACCATCTCCAGGGCAGAAGATTCATTTCTCCTAAGCCAGCATCTCTGAGATGGCATGAGCCATGGGCCAAGTGTGATGGCCACTCCAGGGTTAGCTACCAACCCTACACCAGCACTTGCAGAGCTCCACACAGGAACTATGCAAATATTATGGCTAAATCCTCTCCGTTCCTAATCGCAAATGCAATTGTCTATGCAAAGGCAGTGCCCTTGGCTAGGGACTACCTGGCATCTTGTCACAGCCTGAGTGTTATGAGGGCAGGGACCCTCAGTGCCTGGCAGTGCCACCAGCATCAGCTGAAGCTCCAGCTCCTAAGGGCAGAATTAAAAATCTCACGAGACCTAAATCTGTGAGTGATGTTGCCCAAGAGTGGTACTACCAAAAATCCATAAATAACTATTTAATCTTGGCCAACACAAGCCTAAGGAAACAGTAGCATGAGTCTGTCCCTCTCATGTAGTCATGGCGGGGGACAGGCACAAGTAGATGGAAGCTGTCCTATTTTATTTAGCTTATGAACAACTCTGTAAGCTTTTTAGTGCGTGACAGTCAGTAATTCTGGAATGGAAAAGTTTATATGCTGGAAACAGTGTCTTGCTAATGAACAGAGGTATTTTTAATAGTCATGTTGTTAGAGGTACTAACAAAAAATGTGTTGAGGAGGTGATTATTTGTGACACCCACTGATGTGCCAAACAACAATAAAGTTCTCACAAGCCATTAACTAACATATCCCAGAGAGTGGCTAGGTTAGGGGAGGGTGGGAGATTTTGGTTTTCTGTAGAGAGATGTAGTAAAAAAAAAGGGTCATTGAAAGCAAGCAACCATCAGAATCTCATTTGGAAGATGCAGGTCCCATTAAAGGGTTGTTATGAGAGTTCAAGCAGCTTCAAAGGAAAGCAGCAGAAGTGCTCAGAGAACCAAGGATCTGGACAATATCTGGAGGGAAGTTGCACAGTGGTCAGTGCTGGGACTGGGGGCTGGCAGCAGAGCCCACAGTGTGGGCCCTCTCTAAAGCAGAAGACTTTAGATGCAGGAGGACAGGTAATGCACACATGGGCCATGTTCCTTCACAATACCGTCACTGCTCTCAAGACCTGGATTTTGTGAGCCAGTCCCAGGTCTTGTGGAGTCTCCTGGCCCCATTGGAAAATACGAAAAAAACACACCTCTCTCTTCAGTCTCTTCAGACATGCCTGCACTTTGTATGCTGCAGATCCTGTTCAGTGCCCTCGGCCACTCCTGTGCTCCTTGGGCCACCAGGGGAAGGCTGTGATTTGGGGGAACCACACAGCCAAGTGCAGGAGAACAGCTTGTGCATTGAAAACACCACTTAAATATCATCCCTGGACATGTTTCCCTTTGAAGAGCCCTGTTTGAGCCACTTTCCAGAGCCCCAGAACGTGTCTACAACTCTTAATGAACTGAGGTGCATTGCTTGGCGGTAATTTAACCTTCTGACAGTTTCAAGCCATGTAAATGAAAGCCTTAGGGGCAACCTGTGCCTTTCAGCCCTGCAAGACAGGGCACAGCTGAGCACACTCAGGAGCCATTAACAGTTGAATAAGGGCAAGGAGGACAGAAAGAAATGGAACAAAAAGCCTGAACTTGAAGGATGTCCTAAAGCTCAGGGTTGACCTTTGCCCTTTGGGTGGCTGTGGACATCGCTTGCTGCATGAAGTTTACTTCCTGTTTCTGCTGGACAGACACCAGGGACTCACCCAGTACTTCATGGTGGCCATCTCTCACCACAGAGACAGCCAAGAGAGCCAGAGGCTCACTGCATCCCAGGTCCTCGTGCCCCGGGGTGGCCCTGCATAGCTGGGGAAAGATGCCAGTAACGTGCCTCATGGGCCAGCTCTGTACCTGGCCCACCAGCAGCCAGAATTCGCTGTCCTATCACTTTGACACACTCCTTCCTTCCTTGGCAAGACAGGCCAGAACTAAACTTTTCCATTGAGACGTGTCAACAAAAGACTTTGCTTTTCCCCCCTGTAATAAAGTTTAGCCTGGGAAGTCACATGAGCACTGCTGCATCCAGTACATATATCCAAAACGGCTTGAGCTGCTGGTGGTGTATGGATGTATCAATCCTAATATAGAACAATGCTCTGCCCTGGAAATACCTGGGCATGGAATTGAACCAGAAACACCCTGTCCTTCCACCTGAAGACCAAATCTGACCCCTGGCTGACGCAGAGCGCACACCATGTATGAAGGAGGACACGCTGTCACTGAGACCGTCAGAGCTGCTTGCTGTGCCTTGGCTCTTTCCACAACTTCCCACAGCTCCCACACGTCTTCTCTTGAACTGCTGCAATGCATTCACCCAGTACACAAAAGTCACCCTCAGCAGAACACTGAAACACAGATACAGGAACTCTTGTCACTAGAGGAGCCTGGTTCCCCTCCCTGCCAGCCAGCCTGTGGATGGAGGCTGGAAAAATTGCCCCGTGAAATATCTGTACTCTGGAAGTATGGAGAAACAACAAGCCACTTGTCTTAGAGGCAGTAAAAACACAGGGACTTACTGATGGTCATTTTCTGCTATTAGAGCAATAAATCTATTCAACAGTCAGTTAAAACGCCAAAGAACGTGATCTTAGAGAAAACAGGAAAGAAAAAAAAAAGGTGTTCTTAGACCAAAGTATTTTCCAGTGATGTTTAGAGGCAGTTCCAAGCCCAGCACCCATCACTCAGAAAACCTGCTCTCTTCAAACCTGAGCGAGGTTATCCCTGCTGCTATCGTGCTTCCACTGAGCTTCCTCGCTCAGCACGGAGCTCTGCAAGCTCCAAAGCACTGGGAAATTAATCTGAAGCACTTGAAGAAGGCAACAAATACAGATTGTGCCCTTTTCCCTTTCCAGGGAGGAAGGCAGGGCAGGAGGTTCAAGGGCCGGCAAGACGACAGCAGAAGGCGCTGACTTGTCTCTCTGCTGGGCTGGCGCCATCCCGAGCCTGTGTTTTGCTGGCTGAAAAGTCATTTCCATCGATGCTGTTATTACTGCATCCCCATTTGTGCTCTTTCTCTTACCTCTCTTTCCTCTTTGGTGGGCTTTTCTGGGTGTTTTCTGGTGGAGGACATTCTTGTGGTAACTTCACAACAACACGTGGGAAGGTAAACTGGGTGAGTGAGCTGGTCCCTGGTGGCTCTGCTTCACCTATAGCAGAACCACTGGTGCTGGCTGTGAAGGTGTCTCCAGTGCAGGCAGGACCCAACGCCTTGTGATCTTCTTGATGACCAACGGGATGCTTCCAGCCTCTACACTGGGGCTGCCCGTATCCACCCAAAAACCTCACCCCCTATCGTATTCCCGGTAAAAGCATAGACTGGAGAGCGTTTGGCTGGAAAACTTTTAATAATCCCATTTCCTGTGGATGTGGGAGGGGGATGCGTGTGTTGCCTCAGATGAATCCTCTGCTCCGGAGTCCCCTTAATGTGCCCTTGTGTTGCAACACGTCCTGGCCGTCTGGTGGGAGCTGATTCCAGTGTTCCCACTTGACAGCTCACTCGCGATGGAAACGAGCTGTCAGACATGCACAGTGGGATGACACATTCCGGTCGTGCTGTGCTCCCGGTGTCCAGCCCGTTCCTGTTTTGCTCTGATCCTACCAGACGATTTTGGCAGTGGAAAACAGAGCGGTGAGCTCCGTAGGTCAGGGCTTGCTCTAAGTCAGCATAGCCCAGAACTACCAAACTGCTCCTTCATACCAAGCATTCCCAGCTCAGTGCTTGGAGACACGGAGGTCCCAGGTTGAAGACCTGCCAGACCAGTGGAGCACTCACAATGGCCAGTGGTCGCTCTCCCCATGGAAGACAGTGGCTTTCTAGGACCAGCAGTCGCTGCAGAGCTTTCCGAAACTGGAGGAGGCAGGGAGGAATCCTGTCCCCAGTCCAGCAGCCAAATGACTGCACTAACCCTTTTACACTGAAAGTGTTATTAAACATTGGAACAGGCTGCCCAGGGAAGTGGTGGAGTCACCATGCCTGGCAGTATTTAAAAGACAGGTACACATAGTGCTTAGAGATATGTCTTAGTGATGGTTTTTGTCAGTGTTAGGTTGCTCATTGGACTAGATGATTTGAAAGGTCCCTTCCTATCCAGCGGATTCTATGATTCTATGTGTGCTCCCTAAATACACCAGGCACCATCCTAGCCCTGGTTTCTAATGCCAATGCCTGCCTTGAATAACCATGAAGTAACAGGCACAGCAGTTCTCAGGCAGCTGAGTTACCTGACAAACACCTCTCTCTGACCCACTGACCAAACCTAACAGAAGGCACCCGCAGCCAACATGTGCTCCCAGCACCAGGGAAGATCTCCCTGGAACTACAGAAGTGAGATGTTGAGGCAGGAGGAAGGCAGCAGCTCCCCCACCCTGGCACTGCCCCCGGAGCATCAGTTTGTCACAGGGCTTACCCCAGAGCCCATCTCAAAGTTACGAATGCAGAGTGAAAGTTTCCACAGGACACATTCGTAAAGAAGTTTCCTGATGCAGAATGAGGTGGGACTGCCACCACTTTTGGAATTCAAGGCCAGGCTGTGATATGTACTCACACTTGGGACCGCGGCAGGCTGGAAATGGAATGTCATGGTAATGACCCAGCCAAGGGAAAAGCAGGAATCAGCCCAATGTGTCGCGATTCCCGTTCAGCTCTGCTGGCTCCTGCAGTTACTGAAGTGACACTGTTTGTTGATGGAACAGGGACTGACTCAGTGGGAACAAACCCCAGGGGAAAGGTCCTTCTGAGATATTTGTTCCCATTATTTACTCTGTGGCTTAATCAGACATCTCTGCAGAAAAATCAGCAAGTACCTCCCCTTGCAATTTACTGAAAATGAGGTCACTGGACCTGATTCATTTACAAAGAGCTTCCTAGGAACCAAAATGCTGCAGCAGAAGAAAGTGAGCCCACATCTTTCGCATCCCAGGACTGCCAATACCTGAAGCACATATTTTAAGAGCTTGAGCCTGAAAAAGGAAGCTTGTTTTCTTTTTCTCAAACACACTTGCTCCAGCTGCACATGGCAAATGGGGAGACATGAGAACAGGCTTTTTTGCTACAGATGCATGGAAAGTCAGGTGATGATGAACTATGTATTCACACCATGTGCATCCTCAAGATTTACTATCAAACACAAAGCTCTGATGAGGAAATGTAAAGATTTGGCTTCATCCTTCCAGTCTGATGCAAAGCTTCCTTAGAACTCTAAGCTTTTCTTTCCACTGTTGAACATTAACACCTGCTATTTCTATGGGATCCTGAGGAAACTTTGCAAGAGCAATCCAGCAGACAGCCCCATTTTTAAACTACAGGGCAACCATATTAAATTAAGATCCTTTCAACACACATACAGACAAGAAGAACAGGAAAGGCAGAGGCCCCAACACCTCAAGAGCTCTTGTTTGAGATTAGTGTTTCACATGAGCAACATTTTTTCAAAAAGTAAGCAGCAGGTGGGAAACCCAGCCCCTAGATTGATTCAACTCTACCATTACTTCAAAACTACATGGAACCATCTGCCCTTAGATCAGTTGTAAGCAAGAAGGTGACCATCTTGCTTGGAAAGCCCTTGTCTGCCCATTCCCAATGTCCCAGTGCCCCTCAGCCAGTTATCAAATTCAGGGTCTGGCAACCAAGGATGTTTTTATGGAAAGTGGTTGGGTCGACAGCTGAGCTGTCAGCTGATAAATGCACAGAAAAGAAAGTTACAGCTTCCCAGAGAAGCAGCTCTTGAATGCCATTCCCACCTGTCGAGTTTCGCCTATTGTGCAGCTTCCTTGGAGTTTGTCTTAGATTTTTTGATAAGATACTGTGAGTTCACATATCAAGGAATGGTCATTTGCAAGAAGACTGACTACATGAGCATTAAAGCCTTCGTATTGGGGTTTTCAGCGGCACAGAAGTGTTTCTCTCCACAGTTCATTACACACTGTTAGTAGCTTCAGAAGTTTATGGACCTATGCAGTGCCTTCATGCTGCTACATTTGGCCATGAGGTGTCCCCTGATCCTCTCTTGGCTGTGGATACGATCAGGCAGGTACCTACAGGAACCCCAACATCCACCCCAGCCCCTGGGTGTAGGGGAGGGCACATGGATGCAACTGTAAGCTGACCACAAGTGCTGCAGCCCATGTGGAAGAAGGCAGTCACAGAATATAGAATGGCTTGGGTTGGAAGGGACTGTAAAGATAATCCAGTTCCAACCCCCTGCCAGGGGCAGGGACACCTCCCACTAGACCAGGTTGCTCAAAGCCCCATCCAGACTGGTCTTGAACACCTCCAGGGATGGGGCAGCCACAGCTTCTCTGGCCAACCTGAGGGTGCCTCACCATCCTCACAGGAAAGAATTTCTTCCAATCTTGATTTGAAAGGTGGCTGTTGATCCCTGTCTCCTCTGCTCTGGCAGAGCAGGGATCCTTCCTGGCTGAGAGATCCTGGCACAGAGACCCTGGACCTCAGGGATGGAGAAGTGCAATGTGGTCATGCATCCAACGCAAGCCTAGGGTGGTTTTTCAGTCTGTGTTTCTGTGTTGTGCCCCACAAGAAACTGGGAAGGCGTTTGTAAAGTTCTTATAACCTGGCAAGCATCATCCCACACTGATGTCATTAATCAATCCCTCTCAAAGAGAGGCAGTAATTTCCATGGTATGCTGCCAAACTCCTTCCTCCTCCGCTCCAGAGGTGTTTTACATACCACAGCACCTGTGCCCGGATCAACAGGCAGAGCATCTGCTTTTTGCTCTCCATTCTCCTCCAGCAGTAAATCCTGTATTTCATGTCCCACACACTCAGATTTGTACATCCAAACAGCATAGTTTTCATTTTTAGTTTCGTTTGCCCTTTCTGCACCATTTCTCCCCAAACATGCCCATCAAAGCTGAGGCCCCTTGTGCAACGGGACACAGCGCTACATCTCCAAGAAGAGCCCCTCTGTTTCATAAGGTTATGGCAGCTGGGAGATGTGCCGTCCCTCCCAGCAGGTCGCTCCTGTTTTCCTAGGAAATGTGGTAAGCATTGATCCCTTTGTTTTCTTCTTACCTCTGAAGAAATGACTGTGCTTGGTGTTTGCCAACCCCGTATCTCCCTGATGAGGTGGAATGCCTGCTTCTCCATCCCTGTGGGACAGTCATGCACAACCATCAAGGGCTACAGGTAGAGCAGCCCCTGCTTTGGCTCCAGAGCTGAGTGTGTCCCCTCTGCTGAGAGAATGCCCGCAAACAGCCACTTTTTTTGTACAGAGCTTCTTCCCTGCCTGCTTTGCCCCAAAAAGCCTTGCACTGGCAAAACATTTTCTTACAACATCTGTTTGGTAAATCTCAGCTGCCATCAAAAAGGAAAATCTCTCTGCTGCTCAAGCCAGTAGAACCTGAATTGCAGGGCGGTGGGGTTGTGGGACACCCTTCTGAGGATGTGAGTGGGTTAGGCAAAAAGAAAACCAAATCTGTAGTGTAACGGTAGCCCACAGAGATACCACGGAGACTGCACAAATATTCCCTTTCATGATGGATGGCCTATTTATCGTGCGAATAAGTCAAATCAAGTAAATGACTTAGTCTCCTTATTCCTGACAGCGTTCTCTGTGCCTGCCTGTAGCCAGTGACACAAAATTTGCCCAACACAATACACTGCAATGCAACAGGAATGAACATCCTCAGGTCCCAGTCGTTTCCAGGGAGCGCAGGCACTTGGCAGCTCTGAAACCAGACCTCTCCCCCCCACACACCTTCCTCATCACCCTGTTCCATCAGGAACTTCATATACCCAAACCCTCTCCCTTCTCCCATCTCTCCGCAGTGGAGAATCAGCCATGCCCCAACCTTGCCGAGAATATCCCACCTCTCCCTGTCCACCCCCAGCCCCAATGACCCTACCTGAGACAAGAATTCCCACAGCAGCTGCGGCAGTCCATCCTCACTGGCTCTCCTCACCCCCTCCTGCATCACAATCTGGACTCAGGGGGAAGGCTCTTCCCTCACCCTCTGGCAGCCCAAGAGCAAGCTCCAGGAGAAGCAGTGCCCCAAAAAACCTAGGGCCTCATGGTTTCACCCCTCGGGCTCTGACGACAGGTCTCTGCTGTGCCCAGGAGGCTTTATAATTCGCAGGTGGCAGTTCCTTAAGCTATAGGCAGTTTTCCCAGAGGTTTCCCGTATCTCTGTGCAAGGCTATTGCCATAAATCTATCGGATTGCTTAGTCACCTCTGTTTGTCCAGCCAGTGCCAAGGCAGACCTGCTCTTTCACAGCATGTACTGTACGAAGGAGTTCCTCTAAATTAGATGCCCCGCCGCAAACTGAATTGCATATTGTTTCCTACGTCGGCTTGTTTTCTGCTGGGCTGGATGAAACACACTTCACAGTCATAAATAAGGCAAAGGACAAAAGCGAGTTACAGAGCCATGCTGAAGGCTGCCTGATGGAGGGCCATGTGTGCCTGGGAGACTGCAGCGTTGAGTTAGGGGCTGAGGAATGAGGAAAGGGAATGGTGCTCCTAAACCAAAGGCAGGCACGGGAAGGGAAGGGAAGGGAAGGGAAGGGAAGGGAAGGGAAGGAGACTGCCCAAATCAATAGCTGCTCTTTAGCCCTGCCCATCTCAAAACAAGCTACAAAGCAGAGGTATCCAAAGTAAATGGGTGCTTAAGGACACACTGACCTCTCTGCCAAGCCTTCCTCATTTTTAAAATGGAGTACACCTTAATTGCCTAACAGGGATGCCTGGACATGGTTACTCCCACAGAGCTGTGAGCCCTGGAAGCGAGATCATGTTCACTAACCCCAAGTGGGGGGCTGCACTACCCAACTCCCAGCGAAGGGCCCCCACACCAGCCCCAGACATACACCACAGCCTCAAATGCACTCACCACAACAAGTGCTGAGAGCCTGGTCACCCTCGTTAAAACTAAAGTACCAAAAGAACACCAAAAGAGGGAGAGAATATCATCAGCTGTGAGAAAATACTGGGAAGCTCTTCTTTCATCCTCCCATTCCCTGCTCCTCCCCAAGGGCTCCCAAAAACCAGGTTGGTTTCTTCAGTGCTTGCAGTGGGGCCATATCCACCTCCTCACTCATCTGTATTGATATATGGCCAAAAACCATTTCTGTTGGAAAGGTTTCTATTTCGATTCTCCTTACCATATTGATTACGAAATCTAATGTTTGGCTTGTGTGACATATAAATAAGAAGCATTTGCAGTCCTGGAAGGCTTGTGGTAGAGAAGGAGAAATAATCAGGAAAGCCTGCGTAGTAATGCTGTGATAGCGTTTAAAGTAAACAGGAATTGGGGCCTGTTTGTGGTACATCCTGTACAATAAAAAAGATGAAAAGATCATCTATTACCACCAAGACGTTATAGTATAAACGTGTAACATCTAATAAAATCTTCTGAATTCCAGAGGCAAAGAAACTGTCTGAATCCTAAGAAGCAGAAGCTATCTCTGATGGCTGCGGGCAGAAGTGATGGACAAAAGCAGCCAGATTGCTTCCAATGAAGGACACTAGATTCATAAGGAGGTTGCAAAGCCCTCAGGAGCCCGCTTAGAAAATCAGTGCTGCCATGGGAGGAAAATTAGAGAAGGGAAAAGGACAATAAAGACTAGTAAATCACTGAATTGTAGAGGATGAAAGGGACCTTCAGAGGTCATGTAGTCCAACCCCCTGCCAAAGCAGGGTCACCCAAAGCAGGCTAGATAGGAATGCATCTGGGTGGGTTTTGAATGTCTCCAGACAAGGAGACTCCACACCCTCTCTGGGTGGCCTCTTCCAGTGCTCTGCCACCCTCAAAGTAAAGAAGTTTTTCCTCATGTTGTTCCAGCTTGTGTTTGTTGCCCCTTGTCCTGTCACCAGGCACCACTGAGAACAGCCTGATCCCATCCTCTTGACACCCACCCTTTAGATATTGCTCAGCACTTTTGAGGTCCTTTCCCAGTCTTATCTTCTCCAGGCTAACCAGCCCCAGGGCTCTCAGCCTTTCCTTTTCAGAGAGGTGCACCATCCCCTTGATCATCTTTGTAGCCTCCACTGGACTCTTTCCAGTAGTTTTCTGTCATTCTTAAATTGGGGAGCCCATAACTGGACACAGTACCCACATCTCCATCACAGCTGCTGTGGGACACCTGTGCCAACCTGCTCCCGTCCCTAGCCGCTCACTGGCCAGAGCTTCCCTAGGGGTGGGCAGAGGACCCAAAGGTTGCAGCCAGGTTGCCAGCAGCTGGACCTGCTTCAGGAACTGGAAGAACAGCAAAAGGAGAGGGCTGTGGAGACGCAGACCTGCTGCAAGCCATGCGTTTGACACTGAGCTTCCCCTAAAGGATGACACCATTCCCATCCCAGGCTGCCTTCAGTGCTGCAGCATATTTGCAGACATCTGACTGCTCCTACCAGCCCCTCTGTGAAAACAAGACCTCATCAGGTTGTAATCCCAGCATGGGAACAAAGTGTCCAGAAAGCCTAGATGGAGAGTTCTTACTGATAACAAGAGAAATGCGAGAGTGGAGACTCATAGTGTGGGGCATCCCCTGTTAATGGAGGTACTGTAGGTCGCAGCCTGTGCTCCCCAGCAATCTGAACATCCCTGGGTACCTGGCATGCCAGCCCCCCTCCCAGGCCACAGCAAGACATCAGGTAGGACTGGGTACTGCTTAGTGACAAATGAAGTAACAACGCAGGACACACTGCCCAGACCCAGGGTTTGCAATGAATGCCACCCATGCCTAGCTATCTTGACAAGCAGGCTTCTTGTGTCAGGTGCTGTTGATGAGAGCCACAGAGGTGCGGCAGGTTTAAAGGCTCCCCGGCTCTTCCTCACCCCACTCCCCACCCCATAAACAAGCATGTTTCTATTCTGACATCAACTCTGAGAGCAACCAGGAATGTTTGTAACTTCTGTGAAACTAAAAGCAAAAGCAACCTTCACATTGGACCAAATCCTGAAGTCTTTTTTTTTTTTTTTTTCTTTGTCAGTCCTTTTTTGGAAAAAATACTTCACTTGAATTTCAGTGAGAGCTTTGCTTTCCAGTAAGGATGGAGGGAAAACCAAAAGAGTTTTTGGAATTGGGTGCACAAGGTGTAAATACAACGTGGGTACTGTTGATGCAGGGGTGGAAGTACTCACACCACAGGGCAGGAGTTGACAGGGGAGGGTGTCACTTTTAGTTGCTCAGATGCAACAGCTCCTGTTCCCATCCACACTCCACATCATGCCACAAAGGATGTGGACTCCCTGAAAATCCCTTCTCAAATCATGTACTTCATCCCAAGACACATTTTTGGCTCTGACGGTCCAAGCACTGACAACGGTGCTGGCCACTGCATGTGCAAATGACCTCCCTGTGTGTGCACATGTGCTGTGGTTGTAGAGAGGTGGGGGTTGGCCTCTTCTCCCAAGTCACAGGGGACAGGACAACAGGAAACAGCCTCAAGTTGCACTAGGGGAGGTTTAGATTGGATATTAGGAAAAAATTTTACATAGAAAGGGTTATTAAGTATTTGAACAGGCTGCCCAGGGAACTGGTGGAGTCACCATCCCTGGAGGTATTTAAAAGCTGGGCAGATGTGGTAGTGAGGAACATAGTTTAGTGATGTTTTTTGTCAGTGTTAGGTTGATGGTTGGACTAGATGATCTGAAAGGTCCCTTACAACCCAGGCAGTTCTGTGATTCTATAGTTCTAAGAGCAATATCATGCCAAGAAACACCACTCATCTCATCTTCCCTACCAGGAGGTGAGGTTTCTGGGTTCTGTGCGTTTGTGCCTGGGTGTGTGTGCTCACAATCCTGCTCCTCCTCTAGTCCCTTACAATTAACCTTGCACGGGCTCCTCCAGCCACACGTTGCTGCACCTTGGGCCAGCTGAAAGGGGCTGCAAGAGAAATGCAAATCCAAAGAGGAAACCTGTATGCCCCAGTTTGAGGGCTGCAGAGAGAGATGTGAGGTGCTAACCTGCTCACCTTGGCAAACTACCACCAGAAGGAAACACGTTGCCTCTCTCTTCTTGCATGAGAGATTAAGGACTCGCCTTGGCATGAGGCAACATACATCCCTGCCATCATATACCCCTGTGACATCTGCTTTTATGTCCAACTTCACCTGTCTGCTCCTTCAGCAGTTACTCTGGGAGGTGACCCTTGAAAGAGAAGACCCAGCACTAGCTAAATTATAGATTATTGTAATTCATAGAGCTAATCATTGCAAGGAGCTGCAGAGACCCTTGACTGAAAGGGTTGAAGCTTCTGCAGGATTAGAAATGCTGCTTCTCCCGAGAGCAGAGCCCAGGGCTGCCTGTCCCAACAGCAAACAGGAGACAACCTCCCTCTGTTCCAGTCATCAGAGACAACCTCTACTGCCCTGTGCTGGCTGGGAGCTGGCAGAGCTCCTGGTTTGGTGGGATGCTGAAAAGGGCCAGTCCCACCAGTAAGAGGAGAAAAATACTAGTGCAGGAGGAGCAAGGAATTCCTGTGGCAATCCTGGCATAGACAGAAACACTGGGGCTGTCAGGAACACTCAGCCCACCTGGGAGGACCAGGTTTTGCTGGAGCAAGGAAGCCAAAGAGGACCACTTGACTGAACTCCAGCAAAGGAGAGGCAGAAGGTAGGGAGAGCATCCCTTCAAACTGGGGCCATGAAGCCCAGTGGTGTACAACAAGTAACAGCATGCGGGGACTACCCAAATCAAGAGAAAAAATGGTAAGGAACAAGAGTGAACGCACAGGTCTCAGAAAGCAGGTGGTGCACCCCAGTAAAGCCTTCACCCTGGTAATTAATGACACATCTGGCCTACTGTGTCCAGTTCTGGGCCACCCAGTTCAAGAAGGTCAGGAAACTACTGGAAAGAGTCCAGTGGAGGCTACAAAGATGACCAAGGGGATGGAGCACCCCTCTGAAGAGGAAAGGCTGAGAGCCCTGGGGCTGGTTAGCCTGGAGAAGAGAAGACTAAGAGGGGACCTTATCAGTGCTGAACAGTATCTAAAGGGTGGGGGGCAAGAGGATAGGGTCAAGCTGTTCTCAGTGGTGCCTGGTGACAGGACAAGGGGCAACAAACACAAGCTGGTACACAGAAAGTTCCATCTGAACATGAGAAAAAACTTCTGTACTTTGAGGGTGGCAGAACCCTGGAAGAGGCCACCAGAGAGGGTGTAGGGTCTCATTGTCTGGAGATATTCCAAACCCATCTGGATGCGCTCCTGTCCAGCCTGCTTTGGGTGACCCTGCTTTGGCAGAGTGTTGGACTAGATGATCTTTGAAGGTCCCTTACAACCTCTACAATTCTGTGGTTGATGTCAGTTCCCAGAACTCTCTGGGGCCACGAGCTGGCTGTGCCACCTGCTGTCTCCAGCCCATCAGCTCCCTGTTCTGGTGCTGGTGCATCAGTTCCATTCTTCAGAATGTCTCCTGCATCAACATGTACCCATCATCCAGCTGTACCTGCAAATCCTGCTTTTTCCAGGCCAGTCACATGCAGCACACAGACCTGTGCAGCAGAAGCTGGTGCACAGCTCCTCTGCAGGGCATATGACAGACTAACTACTGCCTAAAAGCCCTGCTGGTGTTCCTCAGACCTGTCCCGTACAATGCTCTTCTTCCAGTCTTGAGACTTTCCTGGCTACCAGGTTCAATTGAGATGCTTTAAAGTCTTCATATCCAGTTCTGGGTCAGGTGGTGAAGCTCCAGCAAAGTTTCCTTCTTTACAGAGAGTAGGATTTGAGTCCCTGTGCTAAAAGAGCAACATACAGACATGTACAAACCACCTGAGGGCCCAGGACTGGTGCTACTCAGTCTCTGACCAATGCCCACATAGTATGGAGAAACCTGGGGGACCCTACGACCATAAATACACCTTTAAAATCTTTGCCATCACAATGTTTGAAGTAACTGGATCAAGTACAGAAGCTGAAGAGCAGAAATAAGAGGATTAAAAAGTTCAGAAACATCTAAGAGGAATGGTAAGACAGACAGTCAACATGAACTTTGGGTTGGAAGGGACCTTAAAGATCATTGAGTTCCAACCCCACTGCCATGGGCAGGGACACCTCCCATGAGACCATCCCCCAACCCGGCCTTGAACTCCTCCAGGGACTGGGCAGCCACAGCTTCTCTGGGCACCTTCTTCCAGTGTCTCACCACCCTCACAGGAATAATTTCTTCCTGAGATCTAATCTAAATCTCCTCTCTCTCAGTTTAAAATCATTACCCCTCATCCTATGGCTCCCCTCCCTGATCAAGAATCCCTCCCCATCTCTCCAGTAGCCCTGCCTTCAGGTAATGGGAGAGGCTCTGAGGTCTCCCCAGAGCCTTCTCTTCTCCATACTCCCCAACTCTCTCAGCCTGTCCTCGCAGGAGAGGTGCTGCCAGAACAAAAAAGCCCAGCTGCATACCTTAAACAAATATCCTATTGCATTGTTTTTCCATGTTTCTTTTCGTTTTCTGTTACAATAAAGCATCCCAAGCAGCACAGCCCCTCAAACTAAAACTGCAGGAAGAGGGTGGGGTTTTCTAACACAGCTTAAGCTGTGCACTATTTACGTAACCCTTCGGTTTGAGACAGCAGCCAGATGCTCAGCTGGTGCAAACCTGAGTGCTGGGCTGAAGCTAAGGCAGCTCTGGGACTTCATACAGGGGAAGACTTTTTCCCCAGGCCCCAAGCCCATCGGTGAACGATGCTCAGAGATGCTCTGCTGGTAGCATCCTCCCAGGAGTAGCACACGAAGCCCTGCACAGCTTATGCTGCAGCTCAACCAACTTTGGAGGAAACAACACACCTTTTTGGGTCCTGCTCCTGCGGTGCTTAACACTGCCATGGGTGCTACTCCATTTGTTGCACCTGGGGCTCATAATTTGTGATGTTATGTCTATCAAGTTACAAGACCTAACTTTCTCACCTTCACTTTCTCAGGAGCAGTATTTAGCAGAAAACTGGTCAAAATGCTCTTATTTGAAGTTTCAGCCGCAAGAGCGGTACAGCCTGCATGGCCTGGATTGGAGCAAACGCCATTTGGTGTGTTTGCTCTCAGCCTTGCCCTTCCTTGTTCACAGGAAGATGAAGCACCTTGAGGAGCTGCTTTCTCATTTCAGCACAAGGAGAATATGGACTTGCTGGAACAGGTCCAGAGGAGGCCATGAAGATGATCAGAGGGCTGGAGCACCTCTCTTATGAGGATAGGCTGAGAGAGTTGGGGTTGTTCAGCCTGGAGAAGAAAAGGCTCTGGGGAGATCTTATAGCTCCTTCTAGTCCATAAAAGGAGCTACAGGAGAGATGAGGAGGGACTCTTGATCAGGGAAGGGAGCCATAGGATGAAGTGTAGTGGTTTTAAACTGCAAGAGAGGAGATTTAGATTAGAAATTAGGAAAAAATTCTTTCCTATAAGGGTGGTGATACATTGGCCCAGGTTGCCCAGAGAAGCTGTGGATGCCCCATGTCTGATGGCATTCAAGGCTAGGCTGGATGGGGCTTTGAGCAACGTTGTCTGGTGGGAGGTGTCCCTGCCCATGGCAGTGGGGTTGGAACTCTTTAAGGTCCCTTCCAACCCAAACCATTCTACGATTTTATGATCTGGACTACAGCCTTTCATCCCTGAATAAAGCTGTGGGCCTTTGCCATAGGCCACACAGTGCCTTTGTAGCCCCCTCCCCATCACCAGAGTGTGGAGAGGAGCTTTGGTATGAATATGGCCCCAGCCCATCAGACATGGAGGCTGTTGTGCAACGCCGCCCACGCAGGGCAGAAATCCTATCCAGTTCCTTCCACACAATCAGCTCACAGCCGCTGCTGAAATCCCACATGTGGCTGCATATCTTGGTCTGAAAAGCGGGCAGCTTGAGTGTGTCTCCAGCACCTTCTCCCCTCAGAGCACAGGTGTGCTTGGAGCATCCCACAGCAGAGAGTTCCCTGGAGTGGCTCTGCTCAAAGCTGACAACCTCTCCAAGTCTGTGGTCATGTCCTCGCAATTTCATCATGCAAACTGTATGTGTTATTACTGAACAGAGTAAGTAGAAGGAAGGAATAAAAGAGTTTTCCCAGTGATCTTAAATATCTCACTTGAAGCCCATTAATTTGTAGGCTGAATAATCTCACGTATAAACTTTCTGTGTCTCCTGACCTTCATTTTCTTTACTGGGACCTATTCACTTTCAGCCTGAGGGCTGACAGAGGAAGGCAAGAAGACTTCTAAACAAAATAATCTGTGAATGAATACACCAATCAGAAACAGGCTTATTGCGTTTCTACTCATCCCCTCTGAACTGGTTTAAAGAGCTTGGTGGGGTGATACCCTACCCTTTAGCTCTTGTGAGACGTGTTTCAACAGCTAACACAAATGTGCAAATCCAGGGACAGCTGACTCTGTGCTGCTCCTGCGAGAGCTCAAGGCAGCCACTGACACTTAGAAACCCTTGTCTTGAGAGACCCCAGGACACAGAAGCAAATGAAAGCACAGAGGAGGGGGGAGGGAGCTCTTACAAAAGTAATAGCACAAAACCAAGGCTTTCTAACCCACCTGCTGCGTGAGAATGAACTGGTATTAATTCTGTCAAATGTCTTTTCTTGACTTGTAAGATTAAGAGCTTCCCTGGAAAACGATCTATGGGGGCATAAATATTGTCAATATGTGACAGGGGGATCCAAGCTTTTCTAAGTGCTTTTGCAGGCAGAGGAAATGCGCAACATGAGAATGAGCGGCCTGCAGTAACAGCACTAAGTAAAAGAGAAAGTTCAATTATGCCTAATCAGACCCAAGCACAAAAAACATTTACCCAACGTCACCCTCACTAGGTTAAAACTCTGTTCTCCCCCACACCGGAGACTGTGGTAGCACCAGAGGCTCAGACCACCATGAGCAGAGAGAGAGATTCGCAGCTTTTCCTACATGGAACCGTGAGCCTGAGCTACAGTCGAACTCTGTGCGTCCTTTCATCGCCCATCCCTTTCGGGGCACCTTTGGCCAAGGACATGCCTGTGCCTGTTAATTGCATGGAGAGTTTTAAAGATGAGGCGAGGGACCTGCAGACCTAATTTCCAAGACGAGAATAAGCTTGAGGATGGGGAAGGAGAGCAGGGCCGTGTAGAGCTGGTGGAGGTGGCCAGAGGACACCTACAATGCCAACAGGCTCCAGCTCCCTGCCCCACTCAAACCATCCAACCTGGTGCATGTGCGAGGGACCCCAGGAAATAACCGCGCCAATCCTCTTGGCACATCCCACGTGTGTCCCTGCACAGATGCTGTGTTATTTTTTCCTAAATGCTTCTCTCATTGGAGGAGAGGAATCGTCTCTCCTTCAGGACAGCTGGTGAGGTGGCACAGGGCAAATGGCACAAGCAGGGACCAGGCACCTTTCGTCCCTATCACACCAGTGCCTCCCGCTGTGAGTTAAAGCAAAGTAACCACCACTCACACCTCTGGCAGAAGCAGCCAGGAGACCCACGGCGGTGAAGACAGCCCACAGAGATGAGCTAAAACCAGGCCAGGGACTGGGTTAACCCTTCTGTAGCAAAGTGGAGAGTGATGGGGTTTGCAGCAGACCCTCACCCCAAAACTGCAGGACACCTCCCTGCTCTTCCCTGAGACTCTTTAGGAACGAGTTATGAAACAAACTGCAAACACTGGATGGAACTACAGCCTGCTCTGGCATCAGAGCCCAATTTTTCAGGGTTTGAAAAAAACCCTGTAAAGATTTTGCACTGCAGATATCAGACATGATGGTCCCAGCCAGGTATGTGCTGATGGCCACACGTACACCTGATGTGCCCAAGCCCTGCACTACCATGCATGGAGGAGGCACAAATGCACCCAGCTGGATGACATGAGATTGTTTGTATTCATTTACTGTAACATCTTGTCCTCAGAACTGCAATTCATCTAACCTATTTTTAGACATGTTCACTGTAGATGGCTGTATCTACGCTAGTTAACTACTTCGACGGCCACGGGGCTGCGTGGCCACAGCTCTTCTTGCACTGCGCAGGCAGGTCACATATGATGTGCGCTGCAGGAGCCTGTGTCTCCCCACAACAGGCTCAGATCTGGTTGTTTGCCACAAATCCTACCCTGAACATTGTTAAGCTCTTTCAAAATCTTCTTATCTGAGCTCTCTTCACTTATAGAATCACAAATTGGTTAACAGTTGGAAGGAACCTTAAAGATCATCAAGTTCCAACCCCCATGCCATGGGCAGGAACACCTCCCACTAGACCAGGTTGCTCAAAGCCCCATCCAGCCTGGCCTTGAACACCTTCAGGGATGGGGCATCCACAGCTTCTCTGGGCAACCTGTTCCAGTGCCTCATCGCCTTCACAGGAAAGAATTTCTTCCTAATACCGAATCTAAATCTCCCCTCTTTCCGTTTAAAACCATCACCATTCTGTGGCTCCTCTCCCTGATAAAGAGTCCCTCTCCATCTCTCCTGTAGCCCCTTTAGGTACTGGAAGGGGCTCTAAAGTCTGCCTGGAGCCTTCTCTTCTCTTTCCATGCCTTTCCATGTTCAGCCTCTCATGGTGCTTGTTCCCCGCTACCTGCAACTTTTCATATGACTTTTTTTCCCTTCGTTTTCCTCCTTTTCATCCCATGATCAGCTTTCGCATTTGGTTTCTCCTTGACTTCCCATTTTGCCTCCACCCCACACCACTCTGTCTCTCCTCCCGCTCTGCTGTCACCCACCAGCAAACGCAGCAGTGGCTCCATCCACCTCCATCCCACCCACCTTTGCCCTCTCCTGCCACCCCACCGTGGGGCACCCGCTCACTTCCCCTCACTCCCATGCCTGTTTCTGCTGTGCCCCCACACCTGCATGGGGCTGTCCCCAGACTTGCGTGGGGCTGTCCCCACACCTGTGCTGAGTCAGTCCCGGCGTCCTTGTCCCTCCTGTGCACCATCCCAGTCCCCCGTGCCCCCGCAGGCTCACCCCATGCAGCCACACGCCGCCATCCCGTCTCTGCCCGGCCTCCTCCGGGCGCTGCTTTGCTCTGCACAGAAAAGGAGGGGGGAGAAGCCGCAAGGACGCCTGTGATTTCCACGCGGCTAAAGCAGATTCCCAGATGGCTTCACAGTTTCCCTTGTATTCTCTTTAGTCTTCCTGGCCTCAGCGGTCATTTCCCTTTTCCACCTGCCTTTCCCCTTTGCTCCCTTCCTGGCCCGTGCTCTCCCACGCCGTGCCGCTCCCTCCCCATGGCCACCCCATCCCGCTGGCCACAGGGCAACCGTGCAGCCCCTTGCCCTCCCGGCACTTACGGCATTGCCCCAGCTTTACAGCTTGAACCGGCCTTTGCCCGGCTGCAATGCTGAGTGTCGCAAGAGGAGGACGGCGGAAAAGACAGTCAGCTAGAAGCTGGGGAGCCTCTGCCACTAAACTTGACAAAATCCTGGAGAAAATAACTGGCAGAAAGGAGTCGTGCTCTAGTTCCAGCTGGAGCATGTGACAGGATCGAAAACCCTTTGTATGCCTCTGTGAGAACAACTTAACGGGGAAAAAAAGGAAATGGTGACATGACAAGACAGCAAAGAGGGAAAATGCGTGAGGAAAGAGAAAAAGGGGGAAAAAAAAGAAAACAGGAAAAACCAGGTAGATTCTTAGAGGCACTTAACATGCTTTTTTAAAAGTTGCATTTCCTTTGAATTATCTGTGCTGGAGATATTTTCAACCCAGCTCCACTTCCCTTGAAAGATCAATTTGGCATGCATTCAGCTCTCAGATGAGCTTGCAAAACATGAAAGAAGCTGCTATTCTCACTAAAAGGTAGGACCAGCCTCAATTCCAGAATTGAGCACTGCGCATCTTCCTCCTCACCAGCGAAATGGTGTCTCTTACCCCCTCCTCACCTACCCTGACCACCCTGTGCCCAACTCACACTAAAAGCAAGTACTTTTTTCTCCAAAATTGCATGGTAGGCATTGAAAAATTACATAGGATCCTGGTCACATTGAGAGATTAACTCATCTGGAATCTGATCCAAGGACACCAAGGGGAAGATTTCTGCTTCACCCCGAGGTGCACACTGTGTACATCATCAAAAAGAAATGCTCCGTTTGCTTACAGACAGAGCAGTGGCGAACACAAGTCCCCTTGGCATTAACAGACGCCCTGATCTAGGAAGAGAAACTGCAGCAATTTCAAAACTGTTGGCTGCACTTTCACAAAATGTACTCAAACCATTTTTTTTCCATTGATCTGACGACTCTGGTTACTCAAACAGTTCGTCAGCTTACTTCCTGTTCTGCTGGAGAGCTCAGCAGCCCTGCTAAGACACAGAGAGGAAAAAAAGAAAAACACCAGCACAATTCAAACTTTTATTTTGAGGTCATCAGAAATAGCTCGGTTGGACGGTTCCTATTTTTGTTCCAAAAATGTATTTATAAGGTTACTCCCATCAGAGGACACGATCATCTGACCTGTCCTGCTCCCTGAGATGCCGGTTCAGCACAGTTGGTGAGCTGAGCCCATGCACCCTCTGCCACCATGGTCCTCATCTCTGAGCACCAGAAACCTGCTGTGGGTACAGAGGGGAAATTCAGTCTTTGTGCCATATTTTGCTGCTGGTCTGCCCGTGTCAGCCTTCCCAAAGGATCCCTGAGAAAGCCAGCTCGGGGAGGGGGTGGATTTTGCAATGCGGGCGGTTCTCCATGGTCTAGCCATTAATACAAACAATGCGTTAACCCAGCCCATCTGTGCTTCGTGTTATTCTTACTCCGGATCAGAATTATCCCTCACGTAAGCCCACCAGACTTAACGGAGCTACAACAGGGATGATTTGGCCTGATCTCACTCCAGTCTTGCCACTGAAACGAAGCCACGTACTACAGCATCAATTCTTCTTAAAAATGAGAGGGAAGCACATCTTGTGGAGGCAGCAAGCTCTGTTTGCTGGCCCGGGTTCCTGCAGTAGCAAAAGAAGACAGCAAGGGACCAGCAGACAGCAGCAAATAAAGACTTTCCAGTGAGATCAGCTGGAACCGCTGCTGCAAAATCAGCCACTGAACCTACACCTGGAGTCTCCCTGGCTTTTCCAAAAACCGCAGGATATTTCTGAGATTAGTGGTAAAATCTGTGTCTTTTCATTACCCAATACAAAAATTAATATGTCTTAGGGTTTTTAAGGGATTAGCAGGTATTTTCTGAAGTATTTTATCTTTGGAGAATTTATTCCTCAAAATTCTAGCACTTGCTGTGCTGCTTTAGAGATGTTAAGAGCCTTCACATTGTTAGTGTTTCCTGGGCCAAAGCTTGTTTCTCAAATCCCTGCTCCGTTCAATAAACACTGACACCAAGTAATAACATTCAGTATGTGTGTTGTAAACGTGTGTTACATTACAGCTGGCCACGCTGTCTAAACTGACTCCCAATTTAATTCCCAAGCAAGTAACTTAATTGCATAGTATATGGAAAATGTTGCTGTTACGCAAGCCTCTGTTTTCTGACAATAGCCAGTAAAGCTGCTTTCCTCCCTTAATTTTGTACCCTGGAAATATTCTAATTCTGTTTGTTACGCCAACAGTAGTTGTAGCTAGTTTTCCAAAGGCAGCTGCTCTCCAGAAGACCATCTGCATGTCATATAGGATCTTCAAAACTGCCCTCCTGGTGTGATTTCACTGAAGTTAACCCTGCAGATGGAGCACCTGAGGAAAGAGTGCAGCTCACAGATACACCCAGAGCCTTTGCTTTTGGGATTATTCCCTTTAAACATATAATAACTCTAAGGAAGAGCTAAAAGGAAGAGAATAGCCTTGCCTTCTTACCCTGGGGGGAGAAAAACCCCTATCAGCTGGAAAGGATCTAAATTCATCTTAGTTCAAGAAGCAAACTGGAGAACGTGTCAGCTCATCCGATGAGAGTACGTTGAGATCCAAACACCCTTGAAGCCACTAGAGAACACTTGGTGTCACTTCACACAGCACCTCCACCACCACTCAATGACAACTGAATGGTTTAGGATGGTCCAACAGCACTGCTTGGTATTTTCCAAGCACTGCCAGAGCCTAAAAGATTCCTTGTCAAAAGACATGTACAACCTTCCATGGATCACAACCTTCCATGGATCACATGGAACATGGATCACAACTCACCATGGATCCAAATGCAATTGTTTAGTTGGAAAGTCAAGATCTTTGCTAAAATCTAACGATCTGCACTGTGCTGGCCAGCAGGCTCTGCTGTTTTCCCATTTCCTGTCAGCTGCTTGCTTTCTGAATCACCTCTGTCTGTAGAAAAAGTGATTAATTTTCAAATGGTGTTTTATATCAAAAACTGACAGGGAGGTGGCGTGCACCTCCTTGTGCAGTTTGCATTGTCCTCATTCCACAGTGACCGCTTGTATCTCTATCTGTGGCCCCTACCTCCAGATTTTGCCTGGGAGATGAATTTGGATTTGGGAAGAGATACGAGATGCCAACTCTCCTGTGTCTCACAACACATGTACGAATAGGAAGGCAGATTTCACATTCATGGGCTTTTTGTTTCAGCTGGGGCAGGGAGGGAGAGCTGGCTTTCTTTGCTCATTACAGGGAAGCCAAACCAGCTATATGCTCTGCCCTCCTGGCCTTTCTTTCCATTCAGCCCATTTCTCGACTGAGAGGAGCAGTTATTTCAATAGTCCCTTTGCCTTGCTCTTGCCATTTTAGCCTCAGCTCTGCTTTGTTCTCACAGTCCCCAACTCTTGCAGTCAGGTGGCTGAGACTCAGGGCTTTCATTTTAAAAAGAAAGCAAAGTATCTAGCCTTCTGGCCTGTAGACAAGATTCAAAAATTGTCCCAAGTGCAAGTTAAAGGCATGGAAACTAGGAAAACAATTGAACGAACCCAGCATTTCGAAAAAAACCAACCCCAAAACATGGTAGTTTTAAAGTCAATCCTCATTGTTTTGGGGAGAGCTTGGGCCAGTGGTGTTTTAGCAGTAAAATGCACAGTCAAGAGAGCTGCAGAGCTGGTACCCGCACACTGGCCTTGATTCCTTATCCTGCTGCAAGCACTAATCATCCCCCAGTGCAGGGGGGCTCAGAGCCACCCCAGCTGCCACCACTACCAGGGCCAGCAAGAAGCACAGCCCACTCCTCTGCCTGGCCACTGCCAGCCCCTGGAATCTACATGCCTTAATGATAAAGACATCCGTATCCTATGATAAAAACGTCCATATCCTGTTCACAGCACAAGATTCACCCTCCAGTAACACTAAAATCACAGCAGGCCAGAAAAATCTATTCCTATGGCCCCTTCCCCAAAGGGGCTGCTGCTACAAAGTTTGCTGCCCCCCACTACTGCATCTTTCTTCTTCCTCTTTTGTGCCCGAGCCCTCCTCAAGGTGCAGAGGGAGGGGCTCAGCAGACAATCAAGGTCTCAGCAAAGGAGGCTCCGCTCCAGATGCCAAGGGCTGGCCGGTTCTGTTTAACATCTTTATCAATGACCTGGGCGAGGGGATCGAGTGTGAGTAAGTTTGCATATGAGATCAACTTGGGTGGGAGTCAACACCAAGTTGGGTGTTGATCTGCTTGAGGGTAGGAAGGCTCTACGGAGGGACCTGGACAGGCTGGATTTTTTGCCAAAGGTATGAGGTTCAACAAGGCCAAGTGCTAGGTCCTGCACGTGGGTCACAAGAACCCCATGAACTCTACAGGCTGGGAGAAGAGTGGCTGGAGCTGCTTGGCAGTAAAGACCTGGAGGCATTGGTTGATAGGGGCTAAATATGAGCCAGCAGTGTGCCCAGGTGGCCAAGAAGGCCAATAGTATCCTGGTCTGTATCAGGAATAGTGTGGCCAGCAGGACAAGCAAAGTGATCATCCCTCTGTACTCAGCACTGAGGCTGTACCTCAGGTTGTCGCAAGGTGGAGGTTGGTCTCTTCTTTCAAGTAACAAGGGATAGGACAAGAGGAAATGGCCTCAAGCTGTACCAGGGAAGGTTTAGGATGGATATTAGAAAAAATTCTTCACATTGGAACAGACTGCCCAGGGAAGTGGTGGAGTCGCCATCCCTGGAGGGATTTAAAAGATGGATGGGTAGATGTGGTGCTGCAAGACATGGTTAGTGGTGAACTTGACAATATAAGTTGATGGGCTCCTTCCCCTCTGTCCAGGGAAACACTGTGGCACATTTTGGCTACAGCAAAGTAATTACTAGCTGTTTGCTCATTTCCCTTTAATCAATCAGGTGAATGAGCCCAGTGTGAGTGCCGGAGGAGTGAAAGTCTGCCATTCAACTGTCTGCAAACTCTGGTTTCTCTGAAGATTTCTAGATCAGATTTCAGGGCCCCAGGAGTTTGGGTTATTTTTCTAAACGAGGTTTGACACTGCACCTTCCGGAGAAGCTGCCAGTTATCTACAAAACCTACAGCTCTTATTCATTCGATACCACAGGTTTCAGTTTGAATCACAGCAAAGTGTGGTTGACCTCAGATTAAAGTACTTGCTCCATGGCATTAGCCTTAAAGGTTGGGCAGCACGGGAGCTGGATGGAGCATAGGGTTTTTTTCTATCACAGCTCAACCCCCCCCCCAAAAAAAAAAAAAAAAATGGAGGAGAAAAGATGTGCAGGTCAGTCTGAACACAGCTGAAACCATGGGGCTGTGGAAGGAAAACTCTGAAATGTCTCATCTGGAGCCAGAGTAAGAGGAGGTGTTTCATTTCAGGTTATGTAAGTTCTAAAAACCCTTTTCTCTTTTATTCTTTCAGAGTGTCTTAGCAGCAAGGTCCACTTTTAAGTGAAAAATGCCACTTTGAATAAAATCTACATTTCAAATGCTTGCAAAACATAAACAAACCATTCCCAAAATGAAACAGTTCATTCTGAAAGTGTCAGAATGACACACATTGCTATTTTTAACATCCCTCCCTCTTTCCCCACCTCTGTATTTTTTTTTCTAGGCCAGAACTATTCAGAAAATGCGTTTGAATTTGTGAATCATTTTGACTCCCCCTCCCCCTTGACATTTGCTGGAAAATTTGCTCTCTGCCAAAAAAACGTTCCTCCAGCTCCAGCCAGCTCCTACAATCTTCTGTGCTGCCAGGGTTTGTCTGGATGGGACTGGGGGGTCTGACTGCCTTGGGGACATGTCACAGATGGTCCAGAGGAAGAGTAGGTCATGAGGGCAAACCCTAGCATCTCCCTGGGCAGCGACAGGCTCTGAGGCTTGGGGCAGCCCGACTTTCCACCGTGGTTGCCCTGAAAAAGCCCTGAGCCACCCTCTCCTGAGACTTAATGGAGAGTCAAGCTGCAACAGAAGCCACCATCCAGAGGGAGTTCCTCATCCAGCTGCAGCTTCTGGATATTAGGCGAGTGCTGCAAGTTACGATTCTCTTGGAAAAATCTTTCGTCCCTGAAGGGGTAAGGTGGTGTGCCATGGGGGCTTGGAGCTGCCTCACATCAAGCTTAGGGAAATTTCTGCTTTGGCTTCGATGGAAACATGATGGCTCCAAGGCTTGCAATGCAAGACAGAGACTTGATTCTTTGCACCTGGTAATTCGTAGAATACTTTTTGCCTTTGCAACGCAAGGGTAAATGTTACCGCTCTCATTTGTGAGAGTTTTGCTCCTACCCTGAGACTTTTAGAGAGTGGAAAATTTGGATCTCTTTCTCTCAGTCCTCATATCCAACCTACCTGTAAGTCTTGCAGCTTTTTTGCAGGATAACATCCTTAACAGAGCCTTTCCAACCTACCCACATGACCAAAATTCACCTCCAGAGCTCACGACTTCATACCCCAATGTCACATCTGAATAACCTTTCCTCTGCAGGCTTGCTCTGCAAGGATGCACCAAGCCCGTTGCACAAAGATGGCTTTTTGAATCCATCATTTGGCCCCTCTGCAGCTCTCTCAGCCTCCCCACCTTGACTGCTTTTCCTGAGGTGCCAAGTCTAAGCTACTTGGCTTTTCTTTCAAGGCTGTGATTTATTCTATTCCCATCACTTCTTATTTCAGTGCTGAAAGGTCAACTCCTGCGTATGCTCAAGCATGACATCAGCCTATATTAAACAGGCTTCTCCAAGCTTTCTCCCTTCTGGGAAGGGTTCCCATCCACAAGAATAAACCTGGGATCTGGAACTGCCTTTAAGCTGCGCAAAAGCTCCAAGACCAAATATCTGCACTGCTCGGGCTGTACAATACAGGATCAGACAAAAACAGACAAGGTGGCATCGTGCTACCTTCACATTTCCCTCTCATCACCAGCCTAGCTCCTGGTCAATGTTATGGTCACTTCTGACCACCTGGACTCCTACTTTGCCCACCTTGGCTCAAAAAGGCCATTCCAGCAACAAAGGGTAACATAAGAAAAGATCTGAGGAGAGAAGCCAAGTCTTTATTCCTCGAGATGAGACATAGATGAGGGGCTGCTCGCGGTGAAGGAGCTGAGCTGTATCATTGGCACCAGACCATTTATTTTAAACTGTTGTGAGAAGCAGCTCCCATGACATTTCCCTCCTCCAAGAGAGGGTCTTGTTCAGTTCAGAGCTGCTTTTCCAAAAGTTCATCTTGAATGTATAGCTTTACACAGACTTTTTTTTTCAGTGGTGGTACCTCTTTCTCCAAAACTGTGACATGCACCGTTTGCATGTGAAGGTGGCAACGTGACATCCAACAAAGCAATTCTGTTGACTTTGCAAAAGAAAATCAAGGTTAGTTCCCACTCTGCTAAAAGCTCAGAAGGGAAACGCAGGATTTGTCAAGCAGAGAGAGATAAACTGGATTGGGAACATTTTATATACAATTTCCTAGGAGACTGTTAAAACAATGGAGCTGTGTGAGCACATTTGTCAGTGTTTTTTTAAACAATGGCTTTCACATATTCTTTTAAAATACAACAGCAATTCAGGTGGCTGGAGATAAGACACAGTTCCAAAATCCCTTCCCTTTCTGGATGCCCTGGTCTTCACCCCAGTAAGACATTCTCACCACAAAACTCCAGAGTGAAGGGCTGTCGACTCCACTTAATAAGGGAGATGATAATTAACACACTTTTTCTGAAGCTGCATTTCCGAGTGCCTCCTACTTCTGTGACCACATATCTTGCTTTCAAGAAAAAGAAAAAAAGAAAAAGAAAAAGTAATCGGGCTCCATTTCAGAGTTCAAATAAATGTTTGAACCTGTGGGCATTGATTCAGGGTTATCTCTAATTATATACCAAGCCTGGCCTTTTAAACTAGGTCTGTAGTCCTCAGTAAGGGCCACTTTGCAGTTATTATTTGAGCTCCTTGCCAATCTGTTGTTGGATTTTCCACTTGACATTATTAAGGGATTAAGTTGTTTGTCTCATCATCTTTTATCTGCCCTGTTGACTTTCCTACAAACAGATTTTAGCCAGAGCAGAGAAGATAGGAGAAAAAAAGAAACCCACCCCAACACTTTCAAGATATTATCATGGTTTGGGATTTGTCATTATTATTGTTTAAATTTATTACTTTGGATATGTAAACATTGCTGACTCCTTTAATCTGGAATGTATTAAAGAAAGCATTAGGCATTGTAACATGTCATTGGATTATGCTGTCCTGGTTCAGCTACAGCTGTGGAAGAAATATATAACAGGAGATCCTGCGGAGCTATACATTTTAGAGTTAGATCATAAATTGCCATAGAGAAGATAAAAACAAATGTAGCTGAGCCTGGAAAGAATGTTGCTAAAAATGGAGAAACATTTAATGTGAGTATCTTAGGGGTGCAATAACTTTGCCTGTAATTTAACAAAACCCACCCACATAAAACACACCAAGAGAGATTGCAGATTGGACTCTCTGATCTGCAGTCTGCCAAAAAAGCAAACCTGACTTTTTTTCCCCTTCCTACAGATGCTGGTTTGAATGGTCCCCGCAGAGTGTTAAATATATATTTCCCATAGTAGCAACCATATTACCTTTGGATACATTGCTAACTCTCCCCCCAGCCCCAGCTGCTCTGTACCTTTCTTGCAGTGGGAGGGTGCCCCTGGATATCTCATGGGGCTTGTGGCTACTGGCAGAGCAATTCCTATGGTCTACATGGGGAGAAGGAGCCTGCTTACCACCCTCTCGTCCCTGCTCCTCCTCGGCACCCTGGTCTCCTCTCTTTTGAGGGGTACACACTGGCTCCCTCCACCACTGTATTGAAGTACCCATTTAACAACAATGTTCTGAATGCATTTAAGCTCAACAGGATAAAAAGTTATTCCCACACCTCTCCAAAACGCCTTGTCGACGTATGACTGCTGTGAACAAGGCTCAGCAGTGACCTCAATGCCAGGCTCTGCTCCGGCCCTCTTCCCAAGCAGTAGGGATTGGAGATCGTTTAGCCAGGAATGAGAGAAAAACACCCAGCCCCGAAAATGCGTTTTCCAAAAAGTCACCCTGCACATCTTTCCATTTAGAAATCTCCTATCCCCAAAGGCTCTGAAGCATGGTACCTATCGATAGGCAAAACCCTCACAGGGACCGTGTCTCTACTTCATTAATTCAGTTTAATGTCAGATTCGCCATGAGATGTAACTGGATACACGCAGGGGAGAGCAAGGTGAAAAATGATCAAGGACCGCATCTGTAGCGTGCTCCTGCTGGCTTCAGCGGAGCTACAATAGCTTTTATCAGCATTTTATCTGACCCTAACAAAAGGAGCGAATTGTTTAGCAAAGGAAGAGGGTTCTTTGATTCTATCTTGCTGCAGATGAATTGCCCAAGCAAGGGCAAAGGGACAGGAAGCGAAGGGGGAGGAGGAAGAGGTGATGCTGAAGGTAGGTGCTGCCGTTGTTTAGCCCTCTGCAAACTTCCATGTGGTGCCTGCCCCTTCTGCAAACGCTGTTGGGGGGGGGAAAGGGTTGGGCCTGCCCCACAGCCGTCCTACCAAGACGTTGTGTTCGTTGCTCCTGGTGTCAATCTACTGGTCTTCACTCAAGCAAAGCCCAAAGCATTCAGGCTGAAGGGAATTTCATGACTAGGCTGACACACACACCCCTCTGCTTCACACAGTCCAAGAGCCCTATTTTCCAAAACCCCAAGTATAAGACTTAAAGCCAAGGGTGAAACCCCAGAAGCCAAGGACAAAACCTCAGAAGCCAAGGATTAAACCGCAGGCAAAGCTCCCATCAATTCAGCCAGGTCCACACCACGGTAACTGCAGGTGCCAACCTCTCTGCAAATCAAATGTGTGAAGAGACAACCCGATTCTGTCCTTTGAACCAAACTCATTAAAAAGCCTGTCGGTGTGTCACTCCAGAGCCCATATATGTCTTTCAAGGGGGTAAGGGATGTTTTACAATTACTTAAAACCACAACAACGCCGAATGCTAATGCAGTTCCTGTTGTGTAGCACTGATCAGATAATACACTGTAGTGCTTGCAAGAAGAAGTTGTAAGTGCTAAGCATTTGTTGTTTTGCCCCCTAGTTCTCCTTCCAAAAGCAACCCTTGTGCTTTGACTAGCAATAAATTTTAGATCTGAAAGGAAGAATTGAATTCGTTCTACTAGGCTCTCTCTTCTTCCACATTGTTAATGAAAAGAACATTCTTTACTATAAAACCCCTACTTCTTCCTTCTCATGGTTGAAATGTATGGTAACATTGAAATAAATATCGTGAGGGGGAAAAGTCTAATATGGGTCTTAGCAGTTTGCAATGGCTTCAGACTGATATTGTGTAAACTATGACAGAAAATGTGGGCACTCAGCAGTCTACACAAGGATCATGGAGAGGATCATCTTGAGTGAGCTCTCATGGCAAGTGCAGAGCAGCCAAGGGATCAGTGCCAGTCAGCATGAGTTCATGAAAGGGAGGTCCTGCCTGACCAACTTGACCTCTTTCTATGACCATGTGACCTGCCTTCTGGATCAGGAGAAGGCTGTGGACATTGTCTACCTGGACTTTTGTAAGGCCTTTGACACCATCCCCCACAGCATTCTCCTGGGGAAGCTGATGAAACATGGCATAGACAAGTGTACTCTTCACTGGGTAAAGTGGCTGGATGGCCGTGCCCAGAGAGTTGTGATTAATGGGGTGAAATCTTGTTGGTGGCCAGTAACCATTGGGGTTCCTCAGGGCTCAGTTCTGGGGCCAGCCTTGTTTAATATCTATATTGATGATCTGATTAAGGGGATTGAGTGCACCCTCAGTAAGTTTGCAGATGATACCAAACTAGGTGGGAATGTTGATCTGCTTGAGGGTAGGAAGGCTCTACAGAGAGACCTGGACAGGTTGGATCAATGGGCCAAGGACAATGGGATGAGGTTCAATAAGGCCAAGTGTTGGGTCCTGCATTTTGGTCACAACAACCCCAGGCAATGCTACAGGCTTGGGGAACAGTGACTGGAAAGCTGCTCAGCAGAAAAGGACCTGGGGGTGTTGGTGGACAGACAGCTTAACATGAGCCAGCAGTGTGCCTGGGTGGCCAAGAAGGCCAACAGCATCCTGGCCTGTATCAGCAATAATGTGGCCAGCAAGCATAGGGAAGAGATCATGCCCCTGTACTTGGCATTGGTGAGGCCTCACCTCGAGGTGTTCAGTTCTGGGCCCCTCACTACAAAAAGGACATTGAAGTGCTGGAGCATGTCCAGAGGAGAGCTACCAAGCTGGTGAGGGGTCTAGAAAGCAAGTCCTGTGAGGAGAGGCCGAGAGAACTGGGCATATTTAGTTTGGAGGAGACTGAGGGGAGATCTCATTGACCTCTACAACTACCTGAAAGGAGGTTGTAGAGAGGTGGGTGTTGGTCTCTTCTCCCAAGTGAATAATGACAGAACCAAAGGAAATGGTATGAAGTTGCAGCAGGGGAGGCTCAGATTAGCTATTAGGAAAGAATTACTTTACTGAGAGGGTGGTCAGGCAGTGGAACGGTCTGCCCAGGGACATTGTGGAGTCACCATCCCTGGAGGTATTTAAGAAATGTGTAGACATGGCACTTCAGGGCATGCTCTAGTACCTGAGATTGTTGGGTGTGGTGGTTGTTGTTGCAGTAGGTTTTGTTTGGGGTGTGGGTGTTTGTTTTTGGGTTTTGCTTGCTTGTTTACAGTTGGACTTGATCTCAAAGGTCTCTTCCAATCATGAAGGTTCTGTGATTCTGTGACCTGTGGTTGACCACGTCAGCGAGGATCTCTGCAGGCAGCAGTTCTGTAGTGGGGAACTCCCACCGTGGCTGGGAAAGAAGAAACTGCAAGCTAAGTTTTCCAAAAGCTTTCACCAATTCCGAGTGCATTCCTTGCACCAACACCCTGAGCATACTCAGGCCAAGTCATGGTGGAAGAGGCTGCTGAGCAATCGTCCCTGTTACAGAGCAGATCACACATCTTGTTGCCTAAACACTGATTTAAAAGCCAAATCAAAGACACTTTCTTTTGAAGCTGGCAGCCTTCAGATTGGAGCAGCTTCCTGAACTATCTGCAGCCATTGTGCAGGCTAAGCATGACATGGCTTTTCATGCAGTAAGAAGGAAATTGGAATAGATTTTGTAAAAATTTTTAAAAAGTTTTGTTAGAAAACATTCATGAGTGCTTTAGGAACAGATTCATCTGTCTTAAGCATGTTTCTGGGCTAGTAGTCCTCAAAATCCCATTAGAGTTAACAGAGAAGAAAGGTACTTTAGGAGGAGACGTCCCAAGGAGACACCCAACACGGCTGAGCAAGATGAATTCCATAAAGGGCAGTTTTAAGTGACCCAGCAAGTGTGGAAGCCCTCATTCCTTGAAAAGTCACATTTGAGAATAGGGATTATGCTGCTAAGTTACTCAGTGATTTGAAAATGTTAACATTTAGTTTTCACTGTCTGTTAAATGTTAACATATCTTTCTTAGAAAGCTTGGCTGAGCTTCACTGGAAGAAAGCAGGTCAAATTTACTGCACAAATTTACCTACTGGTATAAACAAAAATAATCTCCAGCAATTACAGAAGAGTAATCTTAGCTAAAGTGCCATTTAACATCATACATAGATGCCATCATTTTTCCAGTGAGCTAGAACAGATTTACATGCAAAGAAAACATTAGCTCAGCACTGGCTTGCAGTCATGGCATGGCATGCAGGAGCTCAGTGCCGCCCTAATATTTTCTTCACATGCAAATCTGTCCTAACACATTACAGAAATAATACAGAAAAGATGTGGCACGTGCTAAGTATGGCTTGATTGGGGTTTTCTTGGTCATTGCAAGGCTCTAAAAAGGTAAAGACAAAACTTTCCACTGATTTGGGAACTTTCCTCTGCAGACGTTCAGCTTAACACCTGAAGGGTCCAACCAACCAACCAAGTTCCTGACATCCTTGCCATTCCCATCAGAAGGGGAGGAAACCTGGCTGTTTCTAGAGCTGAGGACCCTAAGGATGATGGGCCTAATATCTGTTCTTCCTGCACCTTGGAAATGCTTTGGGCTTTTTTCTGCTTTTTATGAAGGCTTTCAGTTTGAAATTGTTTGAAAAAATAAAATATGCAAGAGACAGCAGCTGTGCTAGCAAGTCAAAAGAAAAGAATCTGCTATGTGGCATGTAATTCCTGTGCTGCCAATCACAGAGAATGTGAGCACAGAAGAAACCCTTCCCAATGAGCTAAAACCACTGAGGAAAATGGACTTAAAATAGCATCGTTCATCTGCATTGGGTTATAGCAGCATATCAGCATCTTCACCTGACCTCTGTGGGTGGGAGCCCGTAAAAATGCTGCTTATTCCCTGAGAAGGGTACTACCACATGAGTAGGTAGAAGATAAGCTACTGAAGAGAGAGTGGTGATTTTTCAAAAGGCTGAGAGACCTGCGGCTGGTTAGCCTGGAGAAGATAAGACTGAGAGGGGACCCCATCAATGCTGAGCAATATCTAAAGGGTGGGTGTCAAGAGGATGGGATCAGGCTCTTCTAGGTGGTGCCTGGTGACAGGACAAGGGACAACAGACACAAGATGGAACAACATGAGGAAAAACTTCTTTACTTTGAGGGTGACAGAGCACAGGGACAGGCTGCCCAGAGGGTGTGGACTATCCTTCTCTGGAAATACTCAAACCCCACCTGGATGTGTTCCTTTCCAGCCTGCTCTGGGTGACCCTATTTGGCAGGGGGTTGGACTAGATTAAGGTCCCTTCCAACCCCTACAATTCTGTGGTCCTGTGAACTCCCTGGAGTGCAGAGCCTTCACTTATGAAGAGCCTGAAGCTCTGCCAAGCCCGTTGGGCACCAGGGGGTTCCCTGATCTCATCCCAGCAGACAAAAAAGGCCATGCTGTCAGGTCTGCAGAGTGTGGTGCTCTGAGAGCAGAAACGCTGAGGTGTCCATCTCATTCTTCTCGTCCACCTAGTCTTCCCACAGCAAGGATGAAGCGACTCCATCCTCTGGCAGCTGAGCTGTTGGGCTAAACAACTTCCCTGGACAATGATACGCATTACTGGAGTAACAGTTGCTCTCTAGAGCAAGAAAGCAGGGCCTTAATATGCCAGACATTAAACTGATGCTACATTTGTGATACCACTCATAAGCTGAGGAGCTTTTAAGACAAACATGGTGGGAGGAATGAGTAAAATACATAAACACAATCAGCATAAAGACATACGTCCACAGGGCTTGCATGCATCACCATAGCCATGTGGTCATGGTTTCTGTCACAAGAAGACTTCCTGAGAACAGTGACAGCTTAGGAAAGGGAATCAAACTGTATTTCATTTGATTGATTTTTATAGGAACAAATCAGGAGTGCTGTTGTCAGCTTATGCCTTGGAACATCTCAAAGAGAAATAAGCAAGGGTCCCACAGGCCCTTGGCTGACTGCTCCTGTCTAAACTTGGCTCCTTTTGGAAACATGTTACAGCCATTGTGAGTCAAACAAATAAATCAATTACAAAATCGCCTGTCAGCAGCAATGCCATTAGCTTTTTCCAAAAACTCTTGCCATTTTGCACAGGTTAATGGAAGTCTCTTATTCTGAGCAAGCTGCTCTGCCTGTTGAGAGGAGCAAAGGTTTCATAATGTACCGAGAGTTGCTTGATTACTGTTCTGCCGTATCTCCTTGTGTTTCCACAGTGGCTGTGGGAAAGCCAAGAAGAGGAACACTGCAGTGTCTTGCAGTGTTTTTTCCAAGAGGCTGGGTTTTTTTGCCTTGACCTGTCATTTTTCTATAGTACGGACTTGCACAATTCCTGCCTTTTCCCTGAGTTGTCTGTTGCTTGTCCCTAGTCGCCGAGGAATCGACAAACTAAGGGATTTTGGTCAATGCATTGACCAAAATTGCAATGATCAGCATTGGAATATCTTTCACTTAAGGGGTACAGTTGGTTTCCAAGACCGGGGCCAAGTCTCCTGCTGCTGAGTGGACCCCAGTCTATCTGCTCTCCCTCGGGATGAGCAAACAGCATCCCCCAGGAACAGCAAAACTTATAGATCCATATTGTCTCATGGAAGTCAATGGGAGTCACAGCTAGAACAGGATTGTTTTGGGTGTGAAATCATAGAATCGTAGCATGGTTTGGGTTGGAAGGGACCTTAAAAACTACCCAGTACCAACCCCCTGGCATGGGCAGGGACACCTCTCACTAGACCAGGTTGCTCAAAGTCCCATCCAGCCTGGTCTCAAACACCTCTAGGGATGGTGCATCCACAGCTTCTCTGGGCAACCTGTTCCAGTGGCCTTGCCACCCTCCCAGGAAAGAATTTCTTCCTGAGTTCTAATCTAAATCTCCCCTCTTTCATTTTAAAAATGTTACCCCTCATCCTATTGCTCCACTCCCTGATAAAGAGTCCCTGATAAATCCTCTCCTTAGGAGCCACGCTGTCATTTTGGGCTACCTGTGCCACCCAGAGCCTGTGAAAGGGAGCACATTCTCAGTCTCTTACACACCCAAACGTGTCTTATTGTCCCTTGGAGGATGGAGAAAGGCACCTTCCAATAGCCACTGTGTCCCCCTGGCTTGGGCGGTAGGAGAATGGAGGCACTGGCTCCTTCCCCAAAATGCCCATGTCACTGCCACAGCGAGCGCTGCCGCACCACCGGCTTGTCAAACCACAATGTCCCCATCCCAACACACTGCCTGGACATGCCGTCCCCTCCCACGCATCCCCAGAAGTGTAATCACTTGAGTAAGTGTCTTTGAAACCTTGCAAGCATCAATAAACAAGTGTGGGGTTTCTCCAGCAGCAGCCCACAGCCCAGGGAAACCCACAGCTGCAAAAGCCCTTACATGGAGGTTTACTCAGATCTCAAGTGGACTTGGAATTAGACAACAGCAAAACGTCAAATTGCTCTTACTGTTACCACACTTCACAAGTCGGTTGTCATCATGGTAGGGTCACTGGTTCCCAGTGCTGTGCTGACCACTGGGCACTGGAGCACTTCAGGGACAGGGAATGCACTGAGTAAACTGTTTCTATAAACAAAGGCAGAGCCTGTATCGGCCACTGAGCTGCTCCAGGTCACAGTGTCCAAAAAAGCGGCCACACTCCTCCCTTTCGCTAATGATAGCATTCTCTTACCGGCCAATTTGTAGGCCCAACAGCAAACGAAATTTCCTACCTGAAATACACAGGGAGCAAAAGTCCATGCCAGTCAGAGGGATCTGCCTGTTTCCCAGAGACACCAGGAGGAACTACGACAGACAGCCGGACATCCCTAACAGAGTTGCTAAGCCAGACAGCCTCCAGAAAGGAAGAGCAGAAGCAAGCCTGCTGTTTATTAAATCTCTAAATACGCTATGGGAGATGAGTGGTGCAGATCATATCTGCAGCAAGAACTGCTTTCCTGTTGCTCATCTTTACCTCTCCTCCAGGTACAATATCCCTCCCCTGTGCCAGCAGCACCCAGCACAGACAGGCCGGGCTGTCCCTCTGCCTGCCTGGCTTTTATCTGCTCTACCCAGAGACACCATGTCGGGTTTCTGTCAGCTGAGGTCTCTCAGGACTTATTTTGACAGAAAAGCACAAGTTGTGGAGAGAGTGCTTCTCACACATTCTCCCTTGTTACACAACTCATTTCCAGATCCTGTGCGTTGTTAAAAGGAAACAGTGAGTTCATGAAAACAAATGAGTGTGCAACCTGAGACTGCTTCAGTAGCTGCCTTCTTGCTGTCATTATGGATTTAAAAGATGTTGCCAACTGGTACACAAAGTTGGGTGTTATTTATATGAATCAGCTTGGAATTACTGGGCATTTGCGCACAATCCTGCTGAGAATTTGACTATAACCTGCCAAAGCCAGAGGATCAGCCCTGCATGGGGACCTGTGGAGCCCAGCGGAAAGTATCATTGTAAATTAGCCCAATTGTTCCTGCTGAGCTGACTCCGGCACTGAAACACAAAATCAAGTGCACCTCCTCAGGCTGCCTGACACGCTTTGGACCAGATCTTCATCTTCTTTAGCTTGGAGTAGTCCCACTGAGCCCAGCAGAGTTACTCTGATCTCAGACCTGATCTGGGCTTGCTCTGATCCAAGCCTTTTGGCAACAGAAAGGAGCCCTGCCTGTTCACTGCCGAGCCACTGGCCTGGCTGAGCTCGCTGGAGGCCACGGGAGGCTGGGCAGAGGCAGCCTGAGGCTGCAGGAAGCTTTCCACAGGAGCATCAGGCATGATTTTGCCCATCAGCAAACTGTTTTCAGCAGCAAATCAGTGGGATCTGGCACTAGGAACAGTCATTAGTAAGGAGAATAGAGCAGAGATTACTACAGCTTGTGCACACAAACCCAGCAGAATTTAATCAGCAGAGGGATTGTAGCAGCTTCCAAAGAGAATGAGCTGATTCATCAGTTGAAAGCCCCAAAATACAAAACTGTCTGCAAACATGATGAGCCACAGACTCGTAACTTCATTAACTGTGCTTTTACCTAACTGCTTTTTGATCCTGAGCGGAACTGAACCTGAGTTCTTGGAACAGGATGAAAACAAGTAGAAAAGCAAAGATATTTATTTCAGCCCTCTTGAGTGTTTTACAAACCGGTGCCTGTCAGTTTTCCATGAGTTTGATACTTTCACTCTACTCTGATGGTTCCCTTCACCGGTCTTCCTTGTGTCATTGAGCTTACCAAGAGCTTCACTATCATATGCTTACACAAAGTTAAACCTAGTGGACCACATCACTGAAAGTTGATGGGCCTTTATCAGACTTTAAAATTAAGGAGCCATTGGGTTGCCCTGCATTTTTCAGGGTTTGTCAGTACAAGGCTCCAGTGCTGAGCTCAAATCAATGTCATGTCACCCGGCTGGAGGATGAGATAGCCCATGTGCTGAGGAGGATGGGATAGCCCATGTGCTGATTGGAGAACCTTGTGATGGGCACCTTGCACTGGGATAAAGTGGTTCAAAGCCCTCCAGATAAATGGTGTGACAGGTCAGAGCAAAGCATGCTCCATGTTGAGCATTCAGACATGGAAAAAATTCCCCAAGTGACGCAAGAAATCCCATGAATGGGATTCAGACACTGCCTCTGGAGAGTGCCTCAAAGCCCTCCTCTCTGAGGAGACCTTTCTGCTCTACGGGTAATACAACACTGAAGCTTTCTTTTGCCTGAAGCCTCCCAACCAGCCACAATGAAATAAAAAAAAAAAGAATCCAGAAACAATTGGACTTAATATAAATACTTAATAAAAAAACCAGCTTACCTAAAATACAAGATACTGCAAAAGCAAAGAAAGGGGAATTACCAGAAATTCTGGAGATTTTTGCTTCCAGGCAAAAGGCACAGAGACACTACAGCGATGGGCATTGGTATAAATTTTAACAGACAGCTGGCCTACACAGTTTCAACTCCAAGAAGGAAATAAATTCCCCCTTAGGCTCACGTAAATCATGGGAAACCTCCAGCATCCCAGGCAGCCCTGCTGAGGGAAAGCTGAGGCTCATAACTACGTTAGCTGAAGGCTGCAGTCCGTGGCTGCACGATAAGGACCATACACCGTGGTATAGTGTTGCTCTCTACTGCAAGCAGGGGATTTTCAGACTAGGAAGAGGGATAAGCCTTTTCTATGACGGAAACCAAGCACGTGGAAAGTTCCTCTGCGGATCTCTACTGCGACAGACCTCTTGCCCTCCTGCTATAGCTCTGCTTCAGAGCAGGGATGCTGCCAGCCCTCTCCTCACCTCCCCAGGGCTGGTGCAAGACTCACCACTCGGGGCTTCTGCTGGTCCAGGGTCTGCAGGAAGGCTGGTGTCTGGTCCAGGGTGCGCTCGGGGTCACTGGAGATGTCCTCCTCGGACTCCTCCCAGGATGAGGAGAAGCCAGTAGAAGAGGCTGAGGATGATGACAGCTTCCGGACAGGCAGGTTGCCGGGGGGCACAGCGCCCACCTCCTCCTCCGGGCCCCCCAGGTCCGTGACAATGACAGCGGGGATGCTCCCGCCAACAGCTGGGCAGTGGCCCTCAAGTCCTGTGGGGGCCACCACTACCTCAGCTTGCCGTGGTCCAGGCTCTGATGACTCCAGGGCGCTGCTACCCTCCGCCAGCCCCGCAGCTGGGACCACCACCACCGGCCTCCCTGAGGTCTCTGGAGTGCTCGGCCAGACCTGGACCCCACCAAGATTGTGAGTCTCACTCTCCCTGTAGGCTTGAGGCCGAGGTCCAGTTCCAGGTCCCACCATCAGTGCTGTGGGGCTGGCAGGCCGCAGCCGGGGCGATGATGGCCGCGGGCTCCGTGGTGGCTGGGTGGTGGAGCTGTGCGCTTGGATATGTGCCTCAAAGAGCCCCACTTTCTGGGTCACCTGGACATTGTGCAGCTCCCGCTGAAGCTGCCATGCTGTGGGGGGTCCTGGCTGCCTCTCTTCGCCCCGGCTGCCCCGCCGACCCCCAGGGCTGCCCGGCTGCCGCAGGGGTTCCTCTAAAGGCGGAAAGAGGAAAGTGTGGCCACGCCGTGGGGAGCAGGGTGGCACAGGGGCCGGGCTGAAGACGGGGAGCGAGCGGCAGCTACTGGGTGTCTCCGGGCCCCTCGGCAACACTTGACTGGGAGGAGGCGGCGTCTTGCTCCTGCCACTTGTCACCTCACTGTTGCTATTCATTATCACCAAGCTATTGAGTGCATAGCAGTACACGGCCATAGTAGTCAGCCTGGGGGCACAAGGGGGCCACCGCCACTGCTGCTGCTGCCTCAGTGCTCAGGCTCCGTGGGGCTGCCGAGAGTCTCTCCACACCGGGACCAGCAGCATGGCCAGGAGGCAGCAAGGGAGCTGGGCTGGCTCCGGCCCACAGCTCCATAAAATGGGACAGCTGGGGAGAGAAAGAGAAGAGAGAGAAGCAGTGAGAGTAGCTCTGTGCCCTCCGCTAAGCTCACCCTCCAGTTGTGCACACAGCCACCTGTACTCGTCCCTTCCTGTGTGCCCCCTCCCCAGTTCCTGCACACACCTGCCTGCACCCCTAGTGCGCCACCCCTGGGGACATGGCCCAGCCTGGTTGTCAGCAGGGTGTGAGCCAAGGGGAAATCAGGTTTGGGGCCGTTTCCCCTCTTTCCTGCCTTCCCTCCCCCTCTCCAGGTCATCAGTTGATGCAGCCGCAGCAGTGGTGTCCGAGAGGACACACAGTCAGCAGCTGCTCCTGCAACAGAATTAGGGAGTTAGAGCTGACTGGTGTGAGCTGGAAGTTGGCAGCTTTCAAATTCTAGCCCCAAAAGCTGATGTTTTCTGAAAAAAAAAAAGCAAAAACTCCAAACAGTTCAAATTTGCCACCTTCCAGTTTGCCACCTACAACCGAGATCAAGCCGTAAGCACGGATTTCTCTTCAATGATACACGTGAAGTCTCCCTGCTTGCATGGTTTTGTATGGTTATGGGGCCACATCTCCACCACTTCCCTAAGCTACCATGTGCAACAACATGGCCCTGCACATCTTCACGCCTGCCCTGTCTAAATGTATTTCCTTTGTGCATGTCTGCCTTCTGCTACAACCCACCTCCAAGTCACAACCTGGATCCCACGTACAGACACGTGCGGTGGTGTTTGCCCTGTCGTATGTGTGCGGGAGATTCCGCTTTCATAGGTGGCTCTCTGTGCCTCCCTGTACTTCAGTGTCCCTTCCTTCATGTCTGTTTGCCCCATGTGCCAACAGAGTTGCAACCCTCATCCCACACTGGGGCAGAGGAACCCATGAGATCTACACAAACATGCTGCCTACACGAGCATACACTAACTCGGGCTATGGTGTACATGTTTTCGCAGACAGTGGTGTGCGATGCTGTCAGGGGTACCCCTATGTATCCCCATGAGGCTTATGGCAGGTAAATGCCCCCAGGTCTAAGCGCATTCCTTGGTAACCGAGTCACCAAAAGGCTCCTCATCCCAGCACCAGCGTTGGGTGCTGCTCGGAGGCAGCGTGAGCCTCAGCACCCCTTTCTGCAGCACTCTGGCACCGGCACAAGGTGCTCCGCCAGATTTTGGGTGCCGGACAGCCTTCTCGGGGCCAGGACAGAGTACGGGACAGCCTGCTCCGTCCCTGCCGCTCTGCCCGCCCCCACACCTCGCCCTTCCTCCCCGCGGGGGCCCGCCTGGCACCGCGCACCGCCCACCGCGACCCCCGGCTCGGCTGGTTGGGGGGGGGGTGACCAGGGCGGAGGGGGCGTCTGCGTCCCCCCAACCCGCCGTCGCTTACCTGGGATCCGCGCCCGTCTTCAGTGTGCGGCGCCCGGCAGCGCCCGACAGCGCCGGCGGTCGCAGGGTGCTGCAGAAACCATCTCCGCGGGCGCGGAGAACGGCTGGCGGTCCCGCTCCCTCCCTGGGTTCGAACGGCTTTCCTCGCCCCGCGGGTGAGGGAGGGAGGAAGGCGGGGGGGAGGAGGGGGAGGGACGACACCCTGGCTCTCCCCCTCCGCGCTTTCGGCGGCGGAGGCTGCGCGGCCGCGGGCGGCTCCGCGCTCCGGCCAGGTCAGCGCCGCAGCCCCGACGCCCGTTCCCGGTTGCGGCTGGAAAGAAAGGCTAGAGAGGAGGAGGAGGAGGAGGAGGA
>VXBJ01001770.1:192438-260196 GCA_013400055.1 Nycticryphes semicollaris
CCCTCCCTCCCCTCCTCCCCCCGACCTTCGTGTTCCTCCCCTGGGTACAGCGGTCGAGGCAAAGGGTGGTGCCTACACCCCCGAGGAACACGGAGCTAAAAGCCACCCCCATCCCCATGCACCCAGTGGAAGGCACAGACTGGCCCAGCAGTTCCTGCAGTATCTCCTTCTCCTCCAGGCACAGCAGTTTGGTCCATCTCAGTGGATCAAAATGTGTGGATGACCAATGTGTGGATGATGCCGGTCATTCACACCAGACCAAAGTTGGTGGGAATACCTCCCTTTGGGTTGGCACTTCCTGTAGAGGGAAGATGACCCACGCATCCCCAAACACCAGGGTCGTAAGCACATCCCACTAACTGTGGCATTGCCCCAGGCTGGGCTGTAGTTAACATATCCAGGGTCAACACCCATCCCTTCTGATTCAGGGTAGGCCACAGACAAGCAGCTTCTCAGCCCCTGCGGCCCCCAGACACAGGTCCTGCTTGGCAGAGGGAGCAGGCTCTTGGCTGCGATACAGCATGATTTCTGTATCAAGATAACTAATTGGAAATAAAGTTGTCTGTATGTCAGCACTTCGTGAGAGCAGGTTCTGTGATTCCTTCTCAAAGCAGGAGTCAAGGTCAAACCCAGATGACAGATTTGGGGTTGGTCTGGACTGGCCAAGGGAAATAAAAAAAAAAAAAAAAAAGAACATCAATTTGTCTCTGGTCTCTGCTGGGATTTCACAGCTCAGAGTTTTCCCTGGAGAGGAAAACTGATGTCACAGCGGATCAGCTTTCTGTAATTAAGGTATAACCTTCAGAGCGTAAACTGGGGCAGGGAGGTCTCCGAATCTGCAGGAGGTGTGGATTGCCAATCCCACAGGCAGACAGACAGAGACACCCAAAATGAGCTTATGTTTGTTTTTCCAGTAAGAGAAACGCTATTTTGAATTCAGGGCAGGAAAAGAGATTTTTAGACTCTTTCCACTCCAATCTGTTTCCTCAGTGTCTGTGCTCAGTCAGGAACTGGTCTTTCATGAAATAAAGTAAAAGTGATCAGCCTTTCTCAGAAAAGTGACCCCACCTCATATAACGGTGCTATTCATGGGCATAAGCTTCCCCCTGTCTGCAAATATCTGCAGATTCTGGTCATCCGTTTGCTCCCATTCCCTCATGCCTGCATACACACATCAAAAAGTAGGAACTTTGGAAAGAACTAATAAATCCAGGAATACATGCAGATAAATGGGTACCTTCTTTTTTTAAACCAGCTGCACTATGCTATGCTAATAGCATCTGCATGTACTTGCAGGCACCACTGCATATCCATGTGTGTTCTGACTCCTCTTTGTGGTTGTTTAAGAGTATTTACACTGGTGCAACCACAAGGGGTGCTTAAAGACCTTTCTTAAAGTCACACAGATTCAAGCACTGTCAGATATTCATCCCACCAGAACTCCCAAAGGGAAACCTGGCCTTAAAACATCACAGCATTTTTGTCACGTAACAGCAATATGTGATGTCCAGTGCTAGAGCTGTGGGCATTATACACAACAATGACCTTTTATTTATGAAGTGGCTAATAAAAGTGGAAAGAGGGAAAAAAAAAAGTCTAGGGATAAATCCCCTTTCAGAATGGGTAGGTAGAGGAGGGAAATAATTGTTTCCAGATTGGAGCCAGGCAGCAGTCCACACTGTACAGTGAGGAAAGAGCAGACAGCTTTCAGCACACTTGGTTCCAATCAAGTGGAAACCGAGCGTCTGAGGTTAGCCTAAATGGAAAACATCAACTGAAACAGGTTGCTAGTCCCATCCAGGGACACGGAATGGAGGCACAAGGGGAGAAAAGCGTCTTTCATAGGCAGACACAGGATGCCAGGCACCAGCACTGCTGCTTGATGCTGCCGAGGAGCCCTCTGTGTGGTTTCGGCACCGTACAAAATGAACAAAAACATAGTCTCACTCTGACTTGCTCGCAATCTCACTGTGTGTTCTTCAGGTAAAAGTCCCATATTGGGTCTTAAAAGTTTCCTCGTGGCTTAAGCCATGTTCTTCATTTGAATTTATACTTTCTGCTTCCAAAGAAAATCCTTGCATTGCTTGAGAGTACTGAAGCAGGCTGGGTTAGGGCAAGCAGACGATCCAGCCAACTTCTGCGTGTGCAATTTGCTCAGTCTTTACTCAAGAGGGCAGGGGCATCTTATTCAAGAGAGTGAGTACCTGGAGAAGCTGTGTCTGCCCCTTCCCTGAAGGTGTTCAAGGCCAGGCTGGATGGGGCTTCGAGTAACCTGGCCTAGTGGGGAGTGTTCCTGCCCATGGCAGGGCGTTTGGAACTCAATGACCTTTGAGGTGCCTTCCAACCTAAATCATTCTGTGATTCTATGAAGACTGTGGCCCTGGTCTCTGGCACAACAATGCTCCCATCTTTGTGAGGGTCCATGGCTTGGCAATAGAATCCCCAAGACTGAGATTTGTTGCAAGTCTCGTCACTTTCCACTCTAAATGCACAGTATATTTCTTCCCCTGATTTGCTTTCCTTAGGGAAAATCCAGAGAGATAAGTACTGATTGGAAGAACTTCCCCAGCCCAAACTTCAATAACAAGCGAAAAAACTCCCAACCCAAACCACCTTATTGAATCAAGGACCTGTACTGCAGAAATACCTCCTTCCATGGAGAGGGGAGAAGGGTTGCATGATAGATATTCCTCATTCTATGAATTCACTTAAATCCTCGGAGGCACTCAGTTAATACGGTGTGGGCTGCATTATAAAGCTGGAACAGGAACAGAACGGACCACAATCTACTTAGTATCAACCCAATTAAAAAACACCCAAAACACAAACAAAAGAAAACAGAAAAAAAACCCCATAATAATTTAATCACAAAATAACTACAATCCTAAAGTACTCTTCTCCTTCCATTCTTCCTTTATCATAAGATTAATTTTTAAAATTATTACTCTCTGTCATGTTTTGGACTGGTTGGACAAGACAGCCTTCACTGTGTTTCAAAGCTGAGTTGTCCAAACTGTCACTGTTCATCCAGTTCATCAGAAGGACTGTCAACATCCTTGCAGTGGAAGGCAGTATTTCATGGCACTTCCTCACCAGTGGGTTGAAGTCTTACAATCATGTAAAATACAGAAAGAAATGGATAAACACAGAGTAATTGTATAGTTTGCAGATTAACTTTATGCCAGTATGACAGAGAATAAATCTGGCTGATATTTTGCAAGAAAAAAAAAACAAAACCAAAACACCACATAGGACTCAAGAGGAAACACAAGATTGAGTGATGTGCTGAGAATTGACTGCGTTCAGGCAGGTGACTCTCACAGACACAGCACACTCCTGGGCTGGCAGGGGGAATAGAGGCCTGAGAAAAGGACTCCGGATGTTTATCTTCACCAAGCACTTTTGCAGTGCTTTGGTAGTAAAACAGGTCAGAAAGATGCCATTTTTCCCAGCGACCTCTGAGTTGGGTTATGTGGCCATTTGCTCCCCCCCTCCTGCTATCCTACAGGAACCCATATAATGGCAGAATTAAGCAGTGACTGGTTAATGTGTTTTGTGCCAGCTCCTGTTCAGAGAGCCAGAACACAGGACTCTGCAGAGACACCTGTAGCAAGTCAGTGTAATTTAGGGCAGTCTGTACACTGCATCCACGTCTGCCTGAACTCCTACATCCACCCAGAAGCACAAAGGAAACCAGTTTGGTTCTCTGGAAGCCTCCTCCACACATTCTTGGCCACACCTCGTCCTGTGCTGCACCACTTCCCATGGCTTAGTGTGGCCAAGGAAGCCAGCCAAGGATCTCAGTGGCCTGTTCCCAGCTCTACCCCTGCCCCTGCGCTGTGGGGTGTTGGCAATGTGGCTTCTCCGTCTTGTTTCGCCCACCCATGAAACAGGCGGTAGTACCGAGATGTCCTGTGTGCCCCGGGGTATTTATGGCTGTCACCTGTCTGAGGTTTCATATACACTTGAGGTGCTTGGAGGACCTATATATATACATCCTATATACATCCATGCACAGCACATGTATGCAAAGCATCAGCGCTGGGCTAAGGGCGCCAGTTTGGCCCACAGGCTCCCAGTTTTGCAGCAGGACTGTGGAGAACTGTTACAGAGCTCAAGAGGTTAAAATCCATGTATGGAAAATATTATCCATAACAAAGTAACCCCGACATCACATACACACACAATAGGCAAGAAAGTTTAGGAACCCTGGAAGAAGCACAAGATGTTACATTTTCTCTTGATATATGCTGGTGGTACCTTTATTTTTCCCTCAGCTACTAAACTCCCCGGGAGGAAGATGTGAAAGTCTGATGTGAATGCCCACTCATTTTATGTCTGGATATACCCAACAGTTTCCCTGCCACCCTTCCTGCTTTCTCCCAGCTCTCTGCAGTTGGTGTGTGCCACAGCTGCGGTCCCCTGGGCTGCAGCAGGGCTTTACATTGGCACGTTGGCCCTCAGCTATTTGCTGATAATAAGAATATAAACACATGTGCATGTTTGGGGAGTAACCCATGATTCAGCATTAGTATTTCCTTTCTTTTTTTTTTCCACAGACCAACGAGAAGCAGAAGGAGCACATGAAGTATGCTTGAGTTTTAGTGAGGTTCACTAATAATAAAATTATAAAAGGAAATCCTCCCCCGTTGGACCCTGGGGCTACTAAAAGTTGTACCTCCATCAGTGGCTGAGGTGACTTCATTGTCTGAAGAGGATTCTCCTATTCATGGGTCACAGTTATTCCACTAGACTGTGACCACATAACCATCATTGGGCAGCTTTGCATTTGTTTGAGATAGCTACGATCACACCAGGAAAGAGACAAGCTATTTTTAAAGTGTGCAGTGTGTCACATCGACGGTTTTGGGTTTGGTAGTAAATGATGGGGACTTCTAGGGCTATGAGATTCCACTGCACTTTTTTAGGGATGAGACAAACATGGAATCACAAGAAATGCTGTCCAAGTTTCCACTCTGCAATGAGTGATCTCTGTGCCTTGAAAAACTAGAAGAGAGAGGGCACTGAAGAGGACATGATAAATAATCTTCAAGCCCATCCTGGGTTGCGAGCATTTAATTTGAAATAAAGTGTGTTGGCTGTCTCCAAGAATCTATTTTTGCCCGTGGTGTAATAATGTATTTCAAGGATTTACCATATTATTTCTATGATGGACAGATATTTACTTTTATCAGTTCTTATGTCTGTGAAAGGAAAAAACCTGAGCTGTGAATGAGTGCAGCATAGTTTAATAAACTGGCAGATCTAGATTGATTCTTCATTATTTTGAATAGCTCAAGCAATAGAGCTATGAAAATATTCCTAAATGATGTTGCCAGACAACAGTGTATTATCTGTGCTATTTTCTGTATGTAGCACTGTTCATCGCCATGCAACAAATTGCAAAGGTCAGCAGACCCTGACCCTGAAAAGCAGCTGTAATAGAGCAGCTGCTCGTAAACACCACTCCTTGCACAGAAAATTGTTTCAAGCAAAAACATCTTTTCCAGACCGATTGAGAGCTGCACACTGGATCATGCTTTTCCTCTGAACAACTACAGCTAAGTAAAGCCCTTACAGAAAGAACAGCGTACGTGTCCACCTAGGAAAAATCTCAGCCCTGTCATAAATTTCTATACATACACGTACACCCAGGCATGATAAGGCTGCATTTTAATAGTACCGAAAGCAGCTTCTCCATCCCCAACTGATACTAATCACAGAATCATAGAATGGCAGAATGGCCTGGGTTGGAAGGGACCATTCAGATCATCTAGTCCAACTGTCAACCTAACAGTGACAAAACCCATCACTAAACCGTATGTCTAAGCACTATGTCTACCCATCTTTGAAATACCTCTAGGGATAGTGACTCTTTTAAATAGCTCCAGGGATGGTGCCCACTTCCCTGGGCAGTCTGTTCCAATGCTTAATAACCCCTTCTGTCAAGATTTTTTTTCCTGATATCCATCCTAAACCTCCCCTGGCATGACTTGAGGCCATTTCCTTGTCCTATTGCCTGTTCCTTGGGAGAAGAGATTGACCCCCACCTCTCCATACCCCCTTTCAGGCAGTTGTAGAGGATGACATGATCTCCCTTCAGATTCATTTTCTCCAGCTCCCTCAGATGCTCCTCATAAGACTTTTTCTCCAGACCCCTCACCAGCTTCATTGCCCTTCTCTGGACACGCTCCAGGCCCTCAATGTCTTTTTTGTAGTGAGAGGCCCAAAACTGGACACAGCACTTGAGGTGGGGCCTCACCAGTGCCCAGTACAGGGGGGACCATCACTTCCCTTACTTCACCATGAAGTTTGACACTCTTCACAACTCTCTGTGCTCAAACGAAGGGGCTCCCCATTCTTCTTTTCCCTTGGAAAAAGGTAAAGATATTTCATGCTCTGGTGGGTACTAACAGTGTGGAGCTGCTTGAAATTAGATGTCTAGAAAGCCATTATAGCTGGGGAAGGTGAAGATACAGCCCAGAGAGGAGATATTAACCATCCATTTCCAAGGTTACTGAATAAGAGCTGATGAGCTGGACTGCAGCTCTAATGAGCTCCTAAATGTTATATATTTGTTCCCTGCTTACTGCTGGATTCCACAGACTTCCAGCTGGCTGCTCTCTTCTTCCCCAGGGACACCCCACTAGAGCAGGTTGCTCAAAGCCCCATCCAGCCTGGCCTTGAACACCTCCAGGGATGGGACAGCCACAGCTTCTCTGGGAACCTGTTTCAGTGTCTCACCACCCTCACAGGAAAGAATTTCTTCCTAATTTCTAAACTAAATCTTCCCTCTTTCAGTTCTTCAATCCTTTTCCATCCTTTGCTCTCCTCCTTTCTGGATACACCTACAGAGACCTGTAGTTCATGTTGTCTGACCCAGATTCTCCCACAATCCCCAACAGCAGCATTCTGGATTGGGTTACGGAGAACTTCAGGCTGGCCTGAGGCAGGCAGAGTTGGCAGAAGATGGTTCTGCAAAGATGCTCATCTGCTCCCTGGTGGGGAGCTGCCAAGCCTCCCTCCAGCTGGGCCTTCACTTATCCATCCTCCTGCCAGGCTTCTGTAGTTTAAAAGGAGCAGGACTTGTCTGGTAAGGTGGACAAAGAGACACCTGCCTGGGCAAAAAGAGCATGGAAGAGGGAGAACAAAGAGAGCTGGTGAGGTTCAGCTGGCCTCAATGCCAGGTGGGGCTGCTTTACCCTCAGAGACTGTGGCTTCTCGAGGCTGGTGGAGATGTTGGCTCTTCACCCCTTGTGAACATCCCCTGCACTCTGAAGGCACAGGAAAATCCAGCAGACGTTGTGGTCTTCTTTCCACCGAGAACAGACTGAAGCCTGTTTTTCTTCAGGGCTGTTTTATGAGTAGCTGGAAGAGGGCACCCAGACAGAGTGTTAAGGATTAATTTTACAACTGTGTCTCCGTGTGACAAAAAGTTTGAGGTTTGCCAGTTGTCTTATGTTCTCTCCTGCTGGCTGGTACAAGAGCTCAGCCGTCTGACATCTTCCTGTCTTCTGGCTCAGAGAGAGGGAGGTTGATAAAAGCTGCCAGAAAAAATGCCTCAGAATGACCCTTTCTGATAGGAGAGACAGTGTCCTGGAGACACCCATCATTTGTTAGCACAGATACTTAGTTCCTTAGCTACACAACCAAATTTCTTTAACTCTCTCCAGGTCATTTTCGGACTACATTAAAATTAAGTAAAAAAAAAAAACCCAAACCAAAAAACCAACCACTTTGTTTACTTCTGTTTGACATTTCTGACATTTCCTAAAAGGAACAAAATGTTGAAATAATGAAATATTTTTCTTTTTTACAGCCCTATCTGTCATTAAGAGACAATTTGCTTAACATCTCCTCTTCCCTGTGAAGGTGATGGATGGGGTTGAACAAGACTTACAGGATCCAATGAGTTGTCATTTGCGTCATCAGCAACAAAGGTTATCAGGGAATCATCTCCCATTTTTATTGTTTCAAAAAAGAGACATGGAGGAAAAATGGAGCAGGCTGGGATTTATTACAGCTGGTGGAGCAAGCTGAAGTAAGAGAAATAGAAATTTGGATTCTTTGTAGGAACGGACCCTGTGTGATGCTGTCAGGTTAGGCTGGGCCCCACTTTTGGAGGGGACATCACATGACCATACTCAGACTTGAAACGTCCAAGAAAGACTGTTGGAGGCTGCCTTAGCAAACAAGAAAGGGGTAGCAATGAAGAAAGTGGTGCATCAGTGATGAACCAAAAAACGGAGCTGTCCTGCTTAGCAAGCTAGGCCCAGTTCTCCCCTGGATATCGGCCCAGTTCTCCCCTGGATATCATCCCAGTATACTTGCTGGATAGACACTGGAAGGGACTGTGAGGGTGGTGAGGCACTGGAACAGGTTGTCCAGAGAAGTTGTGGATGCCCCATCCCTGGGAGTGTTTGAGGCCAGGCTGGATGGGACTTTGCGCAGCCTGGCCTAGTGGGAAGTGTCCCTGTCCATGGCAGACGGGTTGGAACTCAATGATCTTTAAGGTGCCTTCCAACTCAAACCATTCAATGATTCAGAATAGCAGGTCAAATTCTAGTCTTCTACACATCTGCTTCCATTTTGTTGCAGCAGGGTCTCCTTTGTGCACTTGAGACCACTGGAGACTTGGAGATGAACTGTAACAACTAACAAAAAGCCAGTCATCAGATTTACTGTTTAAACAGAGATTTTTAAGTGGCATCTTACGCCTTCCAACCCCCGGCTCCAAAGCCCTGAAGTACCTGCACTGTCACATTCCTGTCCTCTTTCCTTTCCCAGGGAAATTGACTTGGGTAGGAAGTGATGATTACACACTGGTTTTGGGAACTCTTAGGAATACTTCCTAAAGCTGAGGTAAGGAGAACTAGCACACCAAAACGCCCATGCTACGAGACGTGGTAAGTACCCTAGAAAGCCTCCCCAAAGTTCTTGAGACCCATGACTCTTTCACTGCTCAGCCTCACTGAAACTCCTCTGTTGTCACGGGTTTTATTTTCCATCCATGGCATTTTCTCACCTCTCCATGAAGCCAATGGCCAGTTCTGTTCATGGGGAAACCTGTAGTAATTCTGTGGAAACCAAAAGACTGAATCATACCGAAGCACAATCAGGCCATGAAAATTTAGTAATGAATCTGACAGGGACAGAGAGAATTTGGGGTTGTGGCTGTGCTAAAATAAATTATTTAATGTGACCAAACACTTGATAAATTCTTCCCTCCTACTTACTTTCCGAATGCAGTTATTTGTACCAGTAGCTAGATTCACACTCTTCCATGTCCAAATGAATTTCTTTCACATGATTAATCAGCAGCTGGAATCAGGTGATGTCATGGACTCTGACATTAGCTTGTCATCAAATATTACATTTCTCTTTTTTTTTTAACTGCGCAACTGCAGCGATGGTTTTGCTGGCACAGTGGGTTGTTAAAAGGGAAGGGGAGGCCTTGCATTCTCTAAAAACTTTGGGTTTTGTCAAGTTCTTCCTCCAAGGATGTGTCAGTTTAAAAAGTCCACATCTGGTCTAACCTGTTCTCAGTGATAAAAGCTGTCTTTGAGTGGGCAGTCTTGATGGGTTGGTTTGGGAATAACTCTGATGGGTTATTTTCCATTTTGATTTTTCAAACATTTCAAAGTATATGTAACACTGGAAGCATAAGTGTTGATGAGTTTTGGTTGATTTCGTTTCATTGAGACATTAGTTGTGTTGCAGACAAACACAATTAGAATATCTATTACAGCACTCAGTTTTCCAAATCATTGCAGAAGGATGAGATTAAAGTGAAATACTTTCTGTTTTACAGTGAAATACTTTCTGTTAATGAGCTTAAGCATTTACAATCATGGAAACTTTTTCATAAGTAAATGCAAAATTATTGTAGCAATTCTGAGTATCAGCATGGTTTGAAAGACTTTAATTAATTTTGATTACATTTGAAACATTCATAATAATATGAGAACAATAAACCAGATCAGTCCCTGGGAAGACTCCCATGAAGCTGACTACATGACACCTGAAATAAGTTTTGGCTTTTTCTCTGGCATTTGGATAATCCATGAAAAATCCCCAAAAGGCTAACACAATTTATAGTCTACATATGTTACCCAGTTACATCCAAAGAAAAGTACCTTCTGATCCAAATGGGCTATGAACCAGGTCTTATACTGTACACCTAAATGAGAAATACAGTCGTATCTGGGATAGGAACTAATCAAGGTCTCTTGTTCAGAGTTCAGTCTAAAACCCCTTCAAGCACTGTCTCCAAGGAAGTACATTTTCCACATTTCCTATTTTCACTGGTAATATTCAAAAACTGAAAGCAAAGATTTACATACAAGGTACTAAATAACCTACTGGATTCAAATAATTACCTACTGGGTAGATATATTTTTTTTTCCACCCACATTTAAGGTAACCAGACCAGACAGCCACCTTTTTAACAAGCTGATGTGATGTACACAGGATGAATTAATAGGTGAACTCTCTGCAGCTACAAGCAGAAAAGCTCTGAGCATTTGGCACTGATGAGGCTGGTCCTCCCCGCAGCACGTCAGAAAACAGAGGACAACAGCAGCAACAGTGTGATGCCCATGGTGATGCGGGGAAGCAGCAAAAGAGAGAGCAATAAGGACTTTCTTGCCCATGCCAGAACCACCCTTGGGTCTTGGGACTGCAATGACAGGTGAACAACAAAGTCCAGCTGATTCACTCTGGCCATCTGTCTTGGCCAGGCCTTCAGCAGAGCTCAGGCAGCTTGAGGAGACCTTTCTCTCTCTGCCCAAACTCCCAGATTTTATTAGATCCAGTTTATATTGATAATATATATTGCAGATATTGATCCAGTGCTTCTTGGGCCTACTGTCCTCATGTTTATTGTCCTCGCATTTCTGCCAGTGTTTCACAGAACTCTCAGGGCTGGATCCAAATGCTGAAGGGAAGAGAACCACTGACTCCTACAGGCTCTCAACCAAATCTTTCCTATACTGAAAAACATGCAGTCCTGCAGAGAGGGTTGAATTTAAGAGCTTCACAGAGCTGGTTTGGTTTTTCAAGGGTATATATTGAATAAAGACATAGGAAGCCAGCCCAAGAAAGGGCTGCGATGCATAGCTTCTGCTTATTTCCTTTCCAAAACACACTTAGGTAGCCTTTTACTTACAATTTGTCTGGAGCAGCCACTGGGACACTGCTGAAAGCTGAGAGCATCACCTCAGTACACGGACAGCCTGCTACAGAAGCAGTGCTATTGAAACCACAGAGCGTGGGTTATTCTACAGAAGAAATGGGGAGGCACTGGAAACAGATTCTATTTTCTTTTAGCAGCACTGCTCAGCTGGAGAACCCACAGGTACCTGGATGCAGCTCTTGGCCTTCCAGGACCTACAAAATGCAAATATAGTTTTATCCACTTCCCAACTCTTGGCTCAAAACTGCCACTCTATAAATGAAAAGCAACTACTGCTACTTAGAAATTTCTTCTGCCCCTGCTTCATTCTGTCAGGGGATGAAGGCTGTGCTGTGATGTGACCATGACACACCATGGGTCTTGTGGTAACACTTGAGAGCTTTCGGTTGCGCTTTCAAGACAGCTGGTACCATTGCCCTTCACCTTGCATGTTGTCTAGCAGGACAAAGCCTGGCTGGTCAGGTAAAGGGCTAGAGCTGGAAATTTTAGTCAAACTGATAAAAATAATTGAAAATGAAGCCTTCTTCATCAGAAACATCTTGGGTTTCTGTTCCAGACAAGACAGTTGAGTCAGCATTCTCAGCTTCACCTTCTACATCTATGTGCTGGAAGAACTGCTGGTGATGCTCCCTTTGCACCTCCACTAGAAGCAAAAGATGATCAAGGTTTGCCTGATGAACCACCTGCTGTTCTTACCCTTTCTAGCTCTTCATTCTTCTTTGGTGGGGACTGGTCAATTTACAATTCGCAGGCACTAATGAAGGTGTTCATGTTCATTGCTGTATATGTTCAGGTAGCTATTCTTTATGATTCATTTTTTCTGCCATGAGTCAACTTATGCCTGTTTCAGACTTCATGAAAAATATTTTACAACAAAAAGACTCCCAACACTATAAGCTAAAATTTAGATCAAAGTATATGGTACATCCCTTGAGCATAAGTTTTATTTCATATTTCTTAATAATAAAGACAGGAGAAGTCCTTCTAGAGAAGTCCCCGAAAGGCTGGCATAATTCGTATGCTTTTTCCACTCTCTTATAGATCTTCAATAGAAGATTATATCCTATTTATAGGTGTCCATTGAATAGTTCAAAAAAGCCAACAAAGAACAATAAGAGATGATGATGACTGGTCTCTTTCAGCACACGCTTAGAATGATTAACTGTCCATCAACTTTGCAGTATAGTTTAGCTGAACCAAAAATTACATTAACTTCATTAACATCAAAAGGAACTATTTCAGCTTGTCAGAAATGTATTGGCTTTACAAGAAGATCAAAGCACAAGACAAACCAGATCACACTGTTAGGCAAGGTTCTTCCCCTTGAGTAAGTCTGGTGGATGTAGAACAGCTTTGAGAAGGTGCTCTTCTGAGAAATGGGAGATGTGGATCAGATCCTTTCAGACGGAGAAGATGTGGGTTTTACACAGCCTACATGAGTGCTTGCCTTTGCAGAAGAGGTGGCCGCTACTATCAGCAATTTTATAACATTGGCTTGCTTTTTAATATTTTTTCACTATAAATATTTGTCCTCATTTGAGGGAAATATGTCATTTTGGGTTGGATAAAGCATGTTCCATAACTCACAGTAACATTTAACAGTTTTTTCCTCTGAACACAAATCAAACCCAAATATCTTTACTATGTATCAATTCAAACTGATTTCAGCCCAACTTTGATTTAGTTGGATCAGCCACCAAACTGAAAATTTATTCAAATAGCCTTAAGAGTCAGAACATATGTGAAGAGTCATTGACATATGTGAAATCATGTGTTTATAATAAGCAAGAGTCTCTCTGTCCAAGAGTTTACTCTCTAAGGAACAAGTCAGGACTCAAAAAGGCTCCTATCTCTGTGTTGTACAAACATTTAGGAAGTTAGTGCAGGAACTGGGAATTCAGCCTGGACTACCAGTATCCTAAATCAGTATCCAAGCCACAAGTTCTTCTTCCCTTGCTGCTCACATCTCCCGCTTCCTTTCCACAGCAAAACTCCTCTGGTTCTAGTGGTTAAAGACACTCCTCACTATCAGAAGAGCCGGCTTCCTTATCCCTGTAGAGTGCACAAGGTAGTCATTCGGAGACCCTTAGACACATGAGCTCAGCGCTGAGATTAGAACCAAACAGATGTTCTGTGTTCAGATATAACCTTTACAGTGGGAACAAGTTCATCTTTGCAAGGCAAACTCCTCTGCCATCACCTGCCGAGTACATCTGCTGTGGTATTGACTGTTTTAACTACAGCTCAGGACCTGAATGCTAGACTCGATTCAGCATCCACACAGAATCTTCCCTGAATAGGCAGAGTAGGCTTTGAGCTTATAAAAAGTGTCTCACTGGTCGTCTGAGACAAGAAATTACTCTAAGAGGAGAAATGACTTAACTGGCTTTTAAGACAGCTGCACTGGGTGGGAGAATTACATGAATCTGATGTTGTTTTGGAACCTCCTGTACAGATATTGAAATAAACAGGAGTGTGAAAAGCTCTGAGAAAGACACAGGAGACAGAAATGCAGTTTAGGGAGGAAAGCAGAGGTGGGTGAGAAATGATCTAAGTGTTGGCATTGTGTGCAGTGCAGCGGGCATTGCTCATCTTCATTAACAACATAGCGCTTTGCTACCCCCTCCCCGGAGTGGGTGCCTCAAGGCACTTCTTACTCAGGGTGTTTACCATCTTTCCCATCCAGACAGGATAACTTTGGCAAGGAGAGGTACAGATCAACATTTTAAATACTTGACCAGCGATTTTCGATGTGTCTATTCCTGCAGGTCTAAAAGGAAACCGGTCTGGTTTCCTTCATGAAAGCCATGACTTTTAAGAACTTCGTAACTTTCACGAAATGTAGAATATTGTCTGCTCAGCATGTGTAAAAACAGGGCCCAAGGTGTTTCAAATTCAGCATTTGAAATGAGTACGTGGGAAATGGTCTCCTGCTACTGTTGCTCATACAGAAAGCCACCACCATTACTGCTTCCTTTTCTAAATTACAGTGAAGGCATCTTTCTTCTTTTCAAATAATATATCTGATTTTTTCATTACTTATCACAGCTTTTCTTTCCCCATTTGAATACAAGCTGTAAGTTGTCCACAAATAACATGGAGGTGCCTGTGGAGTTGCATTTGCTTTTTCCTGACATTTCCATGTGTAAATCCATCTGACTTGACAGGGAAGATGAGAAAACTGCATCTTCCCTCCATGTTAGGAAGAACTGTAATTTTTTTCTTTTGGATAAGGGTATTGCAGCTCTTCTGACAGCACTACACCCACACGCTATCTTGCCGAGTTTTATGCTGCCTTCAGCGACAGCACAGATGCTGGAATTGAACCGCTTGGTGACTGTCAGGCAACGTGTCCAGGGAGCGGTGGCATTCTTTTACCACAGATTTTAAGCACAGAAAAGCTCCCAACTAAACCAACCATCTTTTCTGCTGTTTTACCCTCCTCCTTACATTAGGACCACACTGTTTCTATTTGTGCCAATGCCCAGTTCCTGGTGTGGATTTAGGAAAAATGCACCTCCATAGATACCGCAGGCGTTTTGGAAAAACTATAGCTTGTATTCAAAGGAATGTCTGTGATTTTTCAGTCTGAGAGCACCAGGGTTGTTCAGCCTGGACAAGAGAAGGCTCTGGGCAGATCTTATTGCAGCCTTCAAGTACCTGATGGGGGCTATAGGAGAGATGGGGAGGGACTGTTTGCAAGGGCACTTAGTGATAGGAATAGCAGCAATGGTTTTAAACTAGAGCAGGGTAGGTTTAGATTATATGTTAGGGAGAAGTTCTTTACAATGAGGGTGGTGAGATGTGAACAGGTTGCCCAGAGAGGTGGTGGAGACATTCAAGGTCAGGCTTGGTGAGGCTCTGAGCAATCTGGTTGAGTTAAAGATGTCCCTGCTTACTGCAGGGAAGTTGGACTAGATGGCTGTTAAGGGTTCCTTCCAACCCAACACATTCTGTGATTCTACGATTTTTATTGATTTGCAAGGTCCTTCCTTCAGTTGTTCTCTGTTGGGTAAAGACTTTCTGCCAGGCTAACTTCATCTTGACAAAGTCAGATCCACGTGCTATTCTCTTTCATTTCTCTCTCTTTGACTATTGTATAGTCATGTCAACTGTAAAATAGCAGCTGTATTTCAACCCATCCCCGGCTGAAATAATCTCCAGGCTCTACTTGGGCTTTGGGAGATAGAGCTTATTTATCACCAACAGTCAACTCTGGCCTGTCTGTGTGAGTTGCAGTATGACTGTGTTTCATGGAGACCATTTTCGACCGAGGAAGCGCGTCATCCATAATGTCTGCAAAGTTGTGCTGCTCTGGAAACACATATTGTTGTCATGTGAAAACATCTGTGAGATGTATGGGAACACCGAGCTGATTTGGGTGAAATACGGCAATGGAATGGAACAAGATGAGCGTAACTGCGCATATGAAAAATTACAGGTGAGGAGTATGATTCATTAGCAAAGTGCAAGACCTTGCATAATTTAAAAATAATTAACTTCTGAAGTTCTTCTTGAAGCAACTGATGCTTGTCAGATGGGGAAAAGAGGAGGGAAGTTACAAAGAAGATGAGGAGGTACTAGTTACTCCTATTTCCTTAATCTGAGATCTACGCTTAACCTCCCTGATACATACATCTTCTGTTTTTTTCTTCAACTTACTTACAGTTGCACTGTACTAGAGGAAAAATAAAGCCTTGAGGGTTTGAAGAGCCACAGTGGTTTAACTGTAGATTTGCCTTAAAATAGCTTTGTTTGATCAGTATAAAATCCCTGTATGAACTCTCTTATTTTGTTTATCTTAAAATGTAATAAACTCTTCAGTTATTGCATAAATGAAAATCAATCTGGCTTGAACCAGTTTAACTAAGTTAGTTCAAAACCTAATTTAAGGCTTGATTAAATGGTGTTAATGCAAAGTTAAATAAACTAAATGCCAGTAAAGGCTATTTTAGGAATTGCCACTCTTGCTGAAGGGGAAGGAGTTTTAAAGAAACTTACTAATTTACTTTAAAAGTTAGTAAGATAAACTATTATAAGTGCTTTTGTGCAAAGAAGCTTGCAGAAATATGACAATGGATTCTTTGGAAAAATGCTGCTTAACATGAATACATGAGTGAAGTTCAGAAACAGAAAGTGATTAAGCCTTGCTTTTTAACAAAAATTAAATCAGGACACTTTACCCCTTCCCTCTTAGGGGAGTGAAAAATACATTTTTGCCTACATTCACCCAGTTTTCCTGCTATTGCTGCTACAGTTGCAGCTTCAGCAATGGGACCACTGGTGAGGATAGAACGGTGACAGCAGAGGCAAACTGGGCTGGATCAGGGTGCTTGAACCGCCTGGTGGAATGTAGCAAACAATGTGGCTTTGAAAAAATCGTTCTGGTAGTATCAGGAGTTTTGCAACATGAGACATTTTACAGATAAATCTTCCACAGAGGGATAGCGGGACACCTAATGTGTTTTGCGGGAATCTGATTACGATAAAATCCCCTCAAAGGATAATCACACAGCGAAAGGGAGTTGAGACTAGCGATGTAACTATGTCAGACAGCTAATCCAGCTACTGAGGAGATGTCCATGCATAGAAGGCCTCTGCCCCCTAGTGTATACAGCAAAACTGTCTTTTATAGGGTAGAACGGAGGGAACCTCCTTGAAATACAACCGTGGAAGGATTTCTTTGAATATTAATGTACAATTGACACTCCTTGCCCAAGTCCACCCCATGATGACTACCAGCAGAGAGATCAAGTAAATAATACAGGTTCATCTGCATCGTTATGTCTAGGTTTGTCTATCATTTGCGTTTTTAAAAGATGTTAGACATGTATTTTCCTTTTTCCCAGGATTGACTTTATTTCAGTCAATTTATCATTGACTTCAGGCAGAACAGAGCAGTGTTAACTCATGGTTTCCAAGTCACATGAGCAGATCTGCTGACGTCTCAGAGCTGGAGATTGTCTGAAGGATTTGTCCCAACATCTGGAAAGCCAAAGAGATACCAACAACTTTAAAGGCAAAATACTGCTTATCAGGTTGGTGCATTTGTCTCTGTCCTGGTTTGAGGTAAAACAAACCAATTTTCTGTTCAGTAGGTTTACTTTTTTTTTGCTGGGCCTCTGAAATTAACAGAACATTGATCAGAGTTATTAAAGAGATACTTGATTCTTTAGCAAAACTGTACAAAACATGCATGTAAGGAGGCATGAACAACTTTTTGTAGGAGACACTGGTCCAGAGGGCACCACGATAACAGGAGCTTTGCCAGCCAGGCTCAGCAGTCCTGCTGCTACATGATGGGCCTTTAAAGGACCTGTGCTTAAAAAGTAAGACTTTGGTGGTATTGCATTGATTTGGACACACCGATGGTGGCTTTGTGACTGCACACTTAACCAGATTTGATTCCTGTCCCCCTCCCACTTCCTTGGTCTTTTCTGTTTGATTTGGGTCTTGTGTTTGGCTCATTTCTACACCCATCAGAAAGTAGTCACCTTACACAGCTTTTACAATGCTAGACGCTGGAATGAAATGACCATTAGATGATCCTGAGTCTGCTCAATACTATGGGAAACATGTAGTGAATGAGCATTCACAGCACAACTGGTTAGTATCCCCTTATGATGGAGATGTGCTGCTAAGAGCCAGATCAATAGTCTACACCCTGGGGGACTTTAGATCCATATTTTATATCTGTTTTAGACAGAAGGATATGCCATACACTTCAGTACTGGCATTTAGATTTAACTTTAGACTTAAGTCAAACTGTCTGGTTGGATGTAAGGCTTCATGGATACACCAATGTGGGATCATCCTTTAAAAATCAACATAGAAGTGTGACATGAGTATGTGACATCCGTCCACAAATTGCACTCCGTCACAAGCCTTGGCTACATGTCAAGTAATCTTAGGAATGAGCAGATCTCCTTCAGTTATGAGAAAAATGTTTACTCTAGTATTCAGTAATGACCTTTCCTTGAGGGACTGCAGACTTAGAGTGGAATAAACTGAGCAAGACTCTCGGAAAGTGCTGTCTCTTCTAGTGTAAAACCTCAGATATGACGGGCCTGATCCTATTCATATCTTATTCTGTGTAAGCATAAGAGGTTTTAATGTTATTTTGACAGATGGTGTTTTATCTGTTTCCATTCAAAAGCCAAGGGAGCATCTCAGTGTTTGAATTTGTGTCAGTAGTTCTATTTCTGGGTGTTATTTATAACTCCTGAAATAAACCAGTCACAATTCTTTGGATATATTTGGAGGATTGTAACAGTTTATGACCCAAAACTCCCTGAGGTCTCCTACTGTAAACGTCTAACTACTAAAATGGAGCACATTAGGGCAATTCCACAGAATATGTACTTCAGAATAACCACCAGCCTGGTGACAATTGCTTCTGTCAAGAGACACTGATCTCCCAAGTCAAAGAGCTGTGATGCAGCTTTATCACATGATTTTCCAAGGAACAGGCAAACCTTACCTCTGAGAGATTCTTCAAGAAAAAGACTACACAGATCTCTTTAAAGGAGAGGAAAGAAAGGCAGAAATGTTTTTGATGACCACATGATCAGAGTGCTGGCCTTTGCTCAAAGAGACTTTTCACTCAGTCTCAGGTCAGATGCTGCTCATGTGATGCTGCTGGTTGAAAACACACATGGAGGGACATTCTGAATGAAAGCCAGACTGTAGTCACTCTCAAGGAAGGAGAGACTGAAACAACTCCTTTTCTTCCTCTTACCCACTCTAGGGTACAGAAAATGAACGTGGAGTTAAGCAAATATTTGCCACCAAAAACTACAAAAGAGGCAGGCAGAATATGAGTTCTCAGAAAGACAGTTGGGTTTCACACACCCCCAGCCGCAGCACCATCAGTTCTTGTGCTTTCATGAAGGCTGCAGTACACGTAGTTTTTCCAAAAACCCTTTTTTAGGTTGCATGGGACCCATATCTCTCTGCACGTGTCCAACAGGCCGAGAGCAAAAGGGAGGATACAGTGAGAATGCGGAAAGAAGCACAAGGAATGTGTTTGTCTCTAAACTTCAGGCCAGAGATCTGAATGCATACCTGTGTAGTTCACGTTAATGTAATCTTCTCCCAGAGCCCTTCATACTCAAAAGTGGAATTTTTAAGAGAGAAAAAAAAGCAGCAAGCGTAACTCCTAAAGCTGCTAAGAAAGGCCAACTGGGCTTGTCAAACCACTTCCCATCCCTTCAGGCCCCAGAAAAAGGAAACAAAGCCCACCCAGCAATTAAGGAAAGCGACAGTCAGCAAAGATGTCTTGCAGTCTGATTATGAGCATGGCTTTTAGTCAACCTTGAGACATTTGCACCCTTTGAAATCCACATGGCTCTGCTGAATGGAGTATCAGACTCAAACTGCTGTTGAATCCAAGAGAGCTTGCTTCCCAGGGGGCTGCCCCATCCACATGCCTTGATTTTAGGGGCTTGGGATGGCATGGAAGTCACAGCTTCTTTTTGAAAAAGGAAGTGTAAAAACCCCACCGTTTCTCTGTCTGTGATATTTGAGGAAAAAAATAGCAGAATAGGCGTTAGCCAATGAAAACCTCCTAAGATGTTAAAAAAGCAGAAGGCAAATGAAAACTAAACAGCATTGCTACTTGAAATGTCAGGATTTGGAGGAAAAGGGGAACCTCCATCCAAATTCTGAGGAATGCAGCCTTGATAATACAACCAAATTATTTGTAAAGCCTGGGCATCTACCAAGACAAAGGTAAATATAGATGCACTGCTGGCTGCAAGTGGCCAGAGGAAAGGCAGTGAAATGAAGCTAGAATTTGAAAAGGCAGCAGAAAAAGGGATGGGGATGAATAGATCAAAAGAAAAAAAAAAAGCGTGTTAATCACCAAAGATTGCTTTGTCTATTATATGGTAGAAAGAAGTGAGCTGAGGGAGAAACTAATAAAGGAGACACTGACGGGTGTTAGTGAAAAATGAAGAAAATTCAGCTGTAAGAAAACACATCTGTTCCCAACTCAGCGAATCGCTTCATATGGATCAAATCTGCACTCAGCCTCCGTGGCTTTAATGGGCTGAGGAACAACTTGCCTATTGCCTGCACAGATTTATGGCAGGCAAGGGCTTTCACTGGGACATGCTTGTAGCCAGCTCAGTGATAACTCCAGGCAGGCTCAGATGGACTGCTTTGAAGTCGTAAAATGTTTTAAAACAGATAAATATTTTTACTGTTATCCCAAATTTGAGTCAGATATGTAAGCTCCACAAAGAGATCTAAAATTATCGTCAGTTGTGGAAAATCTGCACACAACCAAAATTGCTCCTTCTAATCTTAAATAAACTTGCTGAGTGTATGACGTGCAAAGGATTCAATTAATCAGAGAAATTCCCAGTTAAAAAAAAAAAACCTCAGGCTGTACTAAGCATTCAGTTAAAAGGAAGTCAACAGCTCAGGACAGAGAACAAGGATAGATACAGCCTTGAGAGAAACCTGTCACAAAGAGCTCTGACACCCTGCTGGTGAAGAATGCAGCCAAACACAGAGTTTATCACTTTCCCTAGACTGCCTTTACATTAACAAAGGAGAGTTGGCTACACTTTGATAAGCATTTCTCTGGGGCTCTGAAGAATTTCACACATAACTTTTTTTCTGTGCAAACTGGCTCGTTATAAAGTTCACAGGAATAAGGGAGGTGTCTCACTTGTCACCGATACTGTGCAGGAAATTCGGGGCAAAGAATGTGATGGCCAACGTGGATCTGGAATCAGCGAAAAATTCCATTTTGTCTAATGAGATGCAGCGGGGCAGCTGACTTAGTGTACCTCGTGTCTCCTTCATTGCCATCTTGCCCTTCCTTTCTTTTGTCTGTAAGGGACTGCACGAAGTGAAGAGGAAGGTGATGCTGTGCTGCAAATACTCCCTGGGTTGTGCTTGTGGTTCTTCCTGCACCACAACAGCAGCAGAGGGAATTCAGTTCGTGTCTCTGCCCCCGCAGATGATGAGCAAGTGCTACAGAGCTTAATTTCACTGAACTGTCGCTTGATAAAGCAATGGGAACAACAGGGGCACAGGACTGGTTTGTGTGGAAAAACAGTTTAATCTGTCTACCGGACTATCTTGTTTACCAACATGATAATTTCTTTTTGATTTTTTTTAAAGGCTTACACTCTTAAAATACGAACTCCTTACACCTATAGCAAATAATGTGAAAATGTTTGTAATTTTCCTTTATTCATCCCTCTGATCTATAAACTGAGCAGAGGTCAGACACGACCCCAAAACGACCACTCTTCCTCTGGTTTCTCGACTTACTCCTCCCTGCTTCCCCCTTACCTTTCTATTTCAGCTAGGAATCGCCCACTCGCACAGCCTTCCCAGTTACTGAAAGACGCTGATGAGCATTTAAAATGCCTTAAACCCGCCGGTGGCTCAGGTAGCTTCAGGGTCTGTAAAAACCTAAGTAAAGGGTGCAAAGTCAAGCATTTGCAAACAATTAATCTAAAATCGCCTTTCACCGTTACAAAGACGCACGGTTCCTCCTTCCCCCCACCCCCGGCCCGCCTACCCCCAGGCCAGCCCCAGCCTCCCATGACCCGACGGCGCCCCCACCATGGCGGCGCGGGCGCTTCCCCACAGGCTGCCTCATCTCCGGGGTGGGGGGTGAGTGGGGGGAGGGAGAGTAGGGAGAGGCGCCTTTCTGTTGGTCATCTCTCTTCCCACCCTCCTCTTCTATTGGAGAAAATTGACCAGTAGGCGGGGACACCCCTCGAGCGACAGCCATTGCGACGAATAGGAGAGCGCTCTTGTCCCCCTTGGCCTAGCGTTGGGGCCGGAGCGTGCTGGAGCCAATGGGAGTGGAGAGGAGCCTGGTCTGTGCCGGGAGCAGGTAAACAGCGGCGGCGGCGGAGGTTCGGGCTGCTTTTTGGTAGGGCTAGGGGAGGGTTCGGTTATCGGCGGACGGGTTCTAGCTGCCCTCCCGATGGGGAGGGACGGGGCTTGGCCGGTGTTCGTCCGGGGGCTGGGGCTCGGGCTTGGCGCGCTGCCGGAGCGGTGTGAGGCCGCTCCGCGGACCGGCAAGGAGGCTGCGGGGGGTGGGGGAGAGGAGGTCCGGCAGCCTTGGCTCGTTCTAGTGAAAGTTATATATGTATGCTTTTATATATGTGCACGTTATATGTGTGTGTATGTATATAAAATGCACATTTTTATATATGCGTCTATATGTGTGAAATACGTATACGTATATATACGTGTATATATATAAACACACGTATACATATGTATATATATATATACGTTCCTGCCTCCAGCCCAGGATTTCATTTGGAAGCACTGGCAGAAATTCAAAGGAAACTGTATTTTTAAGCATTAGAAAGGGCAGCCGGGGAAAATGCCTGCATGGGTGCAAGGTCTTCTTCTGGCCCCCAGCAAAGTCTCTACCTGGCAGGGCTTTTTTGGTCTTTTTTTCTTTTTTTTTTTTTCCCCCTTTTTGTTTATAAAGTATTCGTTGTCTCTCTCTCTCCCTGTCAGCTGCTGTGCAGTGACCGTGCTGGCCCTTACTTGGGGCACTGGGGAAGCCCAACCAGCCCCTTGTGTGGGAACCTGGCCCAAACGTGGGTGCCCTTGGGTGTCCCGGCGGTGTTGGGGTGAAGGAAAGTAGCTGCTCCTGCCTGTGAAGTTTGACCCAGGCTTTGAGATCTGCAGGGCTGCGATGAGAAGTTGGCTGTTGGTGTCTTTGGGTTTAACGCTGGCAAGATAGTCCCTTGTCACCCTCTTGGGGAGGCTGTGATTTCAGCTTTGCCGGCAAAATATCCCCTTTGGGGCTAGACAGTACCTCTCGTGTGGGGCAAAGGAAAGTAGTGCTAGTCCAGACACATTGGCGTGCCCTGATGAGGAGAAAGAGGGCTACAAACCTCTACAGCTTCCCATAGTATCTCATGTTTTGCTATTTTTGCATTCTGAAGCTGAAAGTAAAGCACTTTTGACTGCTGAGATGGGGTGTTCGAAGTTCCCTGTCATTTTAGCAGTATGCACATTCTGGCTTTAGTGATCGGCAAGAACCTGGACATCTTTCCCCCTAATTTTGGTCCCAATTTAGGATTTTTTCAAAGTTTGGAGCGTTTTTTTTTTTTTTCTTTCCCTCCTCTTCTTCATATTTATGAGCAGCAGTGATTACTACAGCTGAAACTGAGGAGATCAGGCTGTCAGTGCCAGCCCAAAGCCTTCCCTTGATCTAAATATAGCAAAGGAAAACTAATTCTCTTCACTTAATTGCCCTCAAAGAGAACCACAATACATCTAAGCAGGAATTTTAGGAATCCATCTCAGGTGGATTATCAAGTATTCTGCCAGCCTATGGTGGCTGTTCTGCACTGTATATTGTACTGGTGTCTTTTGCGATGGATGAAATGCAAAGCAAAGGATTTAGGTTTGTTTGCAGGACGAAATTAAAAGGCAAAACAAGGCTGGATCCTAATGTTAGTGTCAGTTGCCCCAGTTTCATCAAAGTCCATAAACCTGGTTTATTGCAGTTGAGGAAGGAGATCCCTTGTACAGAGGATATCTGGAAGGAAGAGAAGTGGTGAGTCCTGCTCTCCTGTGGACTTCACAAGACTGCTATAAAGCAGGAGTTGTATTCCCACCTCAACTGGTCCGTTAGAACAAGCAGTTACTACTGACCTAGTTCTTGTCCCCTTTCATTTTTGCCATGTTGCTCTGCGAGTTTGGTCTTTTGCCTCTTAAACATTGTATGATTTTTTTTTGAATGGGACCTAACAGTTTCAATGCATCCATGGAGGAAAAGAGGAAAACCTCGCCTGATTCCCTGCATCCTCCTGGGGCAGTTTGATGATGGCTTGGCTCTTGTTCACCTCCGTTGTTTACTATTGTTTGGTAGACCATGCTCATAGCTTTCTGTGACTATAGATACAGCTTGCATTTTCAGGTGGATGTGAGAGTGACCAGGCTGGTCCTTCCTCCCCTGAAAGACAGACTTGCTTAAGCCAAAGCTCTCTCTGGCAGCTGGCGCAGCCTTGGTGCCAGTTCCAAGTGCAGCTCTAGTGATGTTAGAGAAACACTGTGTTGGAATAGAGGGGGAGGAATGATGTTCCTGCTGCTGCAAACTGTATGCAAAAACCCCTGCCACGGGGACTCCTGTAAAATCCCAGCTACGTTGGGGTCTGTTTGTGTAATTCCTTAATGAAACCAAAGCCTTGTACATAAGCGACAGTAAAGCTGTATTCAGGCCTGAGTCTACCTGATGGCCAGAAGGATTGTTGCATCTTTGCATTTCTCGGTGTCCTTGTTGAGGGAGAAAAACAGAAAATGTCCAGCTGTGTTACAACATAAGATTTTTTTTTTCCCATGTAATCATGACAGTTAGTAATTAGTACTGTGGTTTTGCTACCATTTTAATTCCTCCAGTGGGCACAACTAGGGTTTTGAAAGTAGGCTAATTGGCTGTCCCTACTAAATCCTCTGCAGAATTGCTCTGTTCGTATAGCAAAAATTGTGTTGCACTTTCTTCAATGGTGGGAGAAAAAGCTCTTTAATATTTTCAAACTACCAGAGAGCAGATCTTGATTTCTTTCCTGGTCTGTGACATGGGTTTTGAGAGTTATTCAAATTCTGTGGGTCACAAATCCCATGGCATGCATAACTTAACCTGTTCACAGATCCAGATATATGTCATGGTTGAATGAATTTACATACCTGGCTTCTTTAAAGAAGAGCTAAATCCTAGATCTGAACCAGAATCTTGTTTCTCAACTCCAAATATAAGCCCCCACATGTTCAGTCGGAAGAGCATGTTAAGCACCTGGAATGGAGATCTTGGTCTCTCACTCAGTGAAAGCACAGTATTACAGTGAAGCTGACTGGCCTGGCTTGAGGGCTACCCCTTTGTTTCCTGTAACTGTATTACTGCTGTCACTGAGAGGAACAAAATGATATGAAGAGGCTTGGAAGAGAAGGTTTCATTTGGACAGATCGACATTTTAAAATTTCTTGAAGGTGCCAGATGTGTTGAGGAGGTTGTGAAAGACGGGAATCTGCTGCCTCTTCCTCTTTCCTGCCTTCAAAGTTATTTTCAGTTTCTGTAGTGAAAAGCAAGAATATCTCACAGATTTTCAAAGTATCCACTCTGACCTCTCAAGCTGTCTGGTAGACAGCATAATGTTCTGGTTGGTCGGGGAATGAATGATTCAGATTTAAGTGACAGTGTCCAAGTCATGTGGCTTCTTCAGCTTCCTCTGCTGAGCTGGAAACACACAGGATTTTTGTCACAAGATACTTGGGTAGAATCCTGCAGAGGATGAGGTGTTCTTGTAGATATTGCAGCTTTACAATGCATTAGAGGTCTGGTTTTGCTTAGGGACAGATGGCTGAGAATAGGAAGGCAACTGAATTATCCTTATTTAATTCAGTTACTTTGTTAAGCTGACTTAATGAAGATGAAAAGGAATTTTCCTACCACGTGCATTAGAGCTTTCTGAAATACTGGCTTTAAGGCTGGTTTGCAGCATCCAAGGCAGTGTACCTTTTCTCTCTGGTGTCTAGAAAGAAAAGCTGTTCCTTTCCTCTCCACACTGTGACACTGCTTTGCTTGTTTTTCTGCACCCCAGTAGGTGGAAAGAGGCCAGACATTTCTAGCCCTGACTTTTATACTCCAAGTTGCTGCCCATCCAAGTGGTTTTGCTTTTAATCACAAGGCAACATAAGGTGGCTTACTGAAGGAGGCACATCTTTTTAGTTCTACACAAACCTCTCCTTGTCCATGGGCAAAGAGAAGAACTGCTTTTGAAGTTCATCTGGTTAATAAACAGTTGTAATGTGGAGGATAGCATGTAATTCCTGGCTAGTGGCTTGTGTAAAGCCAAGGCTCCAGGTTACTATGAAACTGGGCTACTTGCTGATGGTTGCAGGAGCATTGTGTGAGAGCTGAGCTCTCTTTGCTTTCTAGCAGGCAGCCAGTGTTTGAGGTGAAGCTTTGTTTGGCCTGTGCAAAACAAACAGTGAGGTCTAAGGAACCTCCTTCGTGACAATCAAGGTGCCCTAAATGGGAGAGGGGCAATAGAGGCAGCAACTGTGAAAGCTGTGGCAAAGAAAAAGTATTAAATTGCTTCAGGGTTGCATTTTACTGTTCTCCCTGACCACAAAAGTCACTGGATTGCCATGCCTGGGGTGACAGTAGGCTAAATCAGCTGTTAGAAGGAGATGAAGTTAAACAGCATGCTGTAGCCTCCCTGTTGAAATTGTCTCCTCTCCAGTTCCAGTTGTTTGCACTGTGGTGTTCACTGTTCCCCATTCCTTCTGCTCTGCTTGTCCCCTCAGCCTCGAGTAGTGCTTGGCTGTGTTCCTCCCGAGCAGCCCCTGGGAAAGCAACCATGATCACGTTCATGAACAACTCGGACAGCGAGGAGGAGCCCTGCAATGAGAGAACATCTCTGATGTCTGCAGAGAGCCCTCCGGTACCCTCCTACCAGGATGGTCTGCAAGCCTCAGAAGCAGGGGGAGCGCAAGCACATAGGGTAGGTCTGTGGCCTTCCCGGGGAGGAAAGAAATGAGGTGTAATGGATGTAACCCTGCTAATCCTTCATCCATCCCAGCAGGGACTGGTTTGGCCACTGTTGTTCCTCTGGTGTCCCTCTCTCAGCCAGCAGCAGCAGTGCCTGTTCCCATTTCCTCCGCTACGCCGTCTCCCTCCTTTTATCTCCATATATACTCCTCCCTTTTCCTTCCTTTTGGTAAAGATACAGACTTTTAATCAGGACCTGATGCATGTATGACTGTGGCAGGATATCCTTTTCAGCCTTCTTGTTTTGCCAGCAAATGCCTTGTCTGCTGTGGTCAAATGCAGCCAGTCCTGCTGCCAGCAAAGCAGCGGGGAAAAGCAAGCGCAGCGTTGCTGTGGGAGGAGGAACGGATCAAGCTTATGGCACCTCAGATGACATTTCTTCTCTCATTTCTGTGCACCTTGTCCTTCGCATGTCCATCTATGTATTTGCAGTTGAAGAAGGCCTTAGATATTCATGATTTTGGTTTAAAAGCCTCTGTTGCAGGCTGTTTGAAATGGAATTTGTAATTGCATTGTTCAGTTGGTGCTGTCCTATTAGGAACAAGTTGAAATATGACGGATTGAAGTATTGAACACAAAGAAAAGAAGGTCTTATATATTTGCTAATGTTTCTTTTCAGAAGAGGCGAACAGGTAGCAGCCGTAGCCCTAACAATATTGCTGATGGAGATATGTCCAACTCGCGTGTTCCGGTGAGAGAAAGCGCTGTGGAAAATGAAGAGGAGGAACTGACTCTGAAATATGGAGCAAAGCATGTAATCATGCTCTTTGTGCCTGTCACCCTTTGTATGATTGTTGTCGTCGCCACCATAAAGTCAGTGCGCTTCTATACGGAGAAAAACGGGCAGCTGTAAGTGGGGTCTTCGCAACAGGCTCTGAGTACATGGGATCCCTTGCTTTACAAACACGTTCCACGCACGTGTGTGCAGCTGCGTGCACAGAGTGCTGCCTTGGCAGGTCGGGAGAATCTTTGCACAGCTAAAGGTGGCTGTGTAAACACACAGAGGTCTTACTAAAGTGTGCTACAATCATCTGTGGAAGTTTTTTCCATACCTGCATTATAGTGATTCATTAGCGCTGTCATTAGTGCACCTTAATGAAGCCTGTGAGCGGCATAATAGTGAAGTTGCTTCACGTAGCAGGCTGAACTCCTAGTCTGGTCACTCACTAGCTGGCAGCAATCAGGGAATAGCATGTTCATTTGGATGAATGTTTCATTTCCTGAAGACTCATGGTGTGGATACATAATTCCATTCAGCTCTCGCTGACTGTGCCCCAGAGCGCTCCCGGGGCTCTTAACTGCGCTTCGTGTGGTGGGTGGAGAAACGGGGACTGTAGTCCCCTTGAACTGAACCAAAGGAAACAAAAGAGGGTACGGAGGGGCACTGTGAGGTGATGAGGAGGGACAAGAGTGTGAGACCCTCCTACCAAGTGTGGAAAGAAAGGGTCCCCCCCCGGGATGTATCCTTAGAGATATGGAGAGGGTCCAGAGCATGCAATAAAAATTTGCAGCCTGAAGAGAAGTTGCTAAACTTAAATGATGCAATTAACATTCTCAGTCTTTTTATTTAGAGCTCTGCCAGCCACAGTTTCTCTGTAGGAATGTGCTTTTGATAGAGACCACTAATCTTTAGCTGATAGTTAACTGGAGCCCAGGCCCTTCAGAGGCTGCATCTCATGTTTGCTGTCCTTGGCAGCCACACCTCCCTTTCTTTCCCCAACACAGAGAGGTCTGGTTTTATTTTGGGGCAGTTACTTAGAAGAGAATATATATATTCTTTATATGGCTTTTGCTTTATATTGCAGGATCTACACCCCTTTTAGTGAGGACACCCCTTCCGTAGGCCAGCGTCTCTTGAACTCGGTGCTGAACACCATCATAATGATCAGCGTCATCGTTGTAATGACGGTGTTCCTAGTTCTGCTCTATAAATACCGCTGCTACAAGGTGAGGCCTTCATGCCAGAGTGTTTTCCACCTATATACTGTGAATCTGAGTTCAAGTGGGGCGTGCATGTCAGTGGGAAATACAGGCAGTGCACTGGCTAGTCCACTTTGTAGTTGTAGCAAGAATGGTATTGTACAGAAGCCTTTGCAGCATTTGTGGAGCTGTGCTCCCAAGTATACTTTGCTTTTATTTTGTCACTAATGGTAGGCTCTTAAAACCGAGGCCTAACTTTGTGTAAATCAAGTCTGAGTCTTCCACCTGATCATGAAGTTTGTGGTTTGTACCGTTATAGCTTTCACTGCAAATGCTTTCTCTTAGGAAGTTTCAAACAAGCTTTGCAGGACCTGGTTGGTGTTCTTCCTGCCTGCAGAGGCTCTCGGGGCAAGGGACAGGGCTTGGAGGGAAAGTCACATTCAGATTTTTGTGGTGCTTAGGGCCTTGGGAAATTGGAGGAGGAGTGAAGGGGCCTCTTGGACAATAGGGAGCTCTGTCAGCAGTGCATGTGGCACAGCCACCTGTGTGGGGGTAACAGCTCCTTCAATCATTGTCTTTTCTTGCCCTTGATAGTTCATCCATGGCTGGCTGATCTTGTCTTCTTTGATGCTCCTCTTCCTCTTTACCTACATCTATCTCGGGTAAGTGGGAATGGTGCAGGCAACTTGGCAGTTCAGGGCTTTGTCACCTCTTTGCAGCAAATTTGCGACTTGAACAAGGGAAGGAATGTTTAAAATTTTTAGAATGAGGTATCTTTTTTTTTTTAATGGAAAATGAGGTTTTTAATAGGCAGTGCCTGATTTTTTCAGTGCCTACTCTACAAAAATCACTGGGAAATGATAACATGAGTGTGAAATGAGCAGCTGAATCTTGTGGTACAGGGGCCCTGCATCATCTGTTGAGAAGCACGTGGAAAGGAACTTCATGCGGAGTTAGTTCTCTGTTTTGTCTTACCTTTTTCTCAGACAGCAAATTGTTTCAAGCTCATTCCTTTAGTTCCCAGCTCAGGTAGAACCAAGCTTTTGACTTGCTAGTGGCACTTGTTGGAGTGCCAAGAGGAGCAGTTGGCTGCAAGGCAGGTTCCCCTTTCCCGATGAGAGCTGCTTCTGTCCTGCTTCCTCCTGGTGTAGTAGGAGGTTTTGTGTGACAGTCGTCTTTATCACTCGGGTAAATTTTCTTGTTGTATTCCAGCGAAGTATTGAAGACCTACAACGTGGCCATGGATTACCCGACTCTGTTCTTAGTCATCTGGAATTTTGGAGCTGTTGGAATGATTTGCATACACTGGAAAGGTCCCTTGCAGCTCCAGCAAGCATATCTCATTATGATCAGTGCTCTAATGGCACTGGTTTTCATTAAATATCTACCTGAGTGGTCAGCATGGGTGATTCTAGGTGCAATCTCCATTTATGGTAAGTCTGGGTTGTGACTTTCAAGGTGTGGCTTGTGGAGAGGTTACTCTGAGGCAATCTCAGGCCTGTGTATATCGTTCCAAATCAAATTCTATGTTGCTGACGGCTTTAGAAAGAGGCAGATGGGCAATTAGACTTCCTGGCTTGTCTCTTGCTGACTGGTTCCCGTAGGTACTGCGTCCCTACCACGTCTTTCAAAGTGAACACTGAGTCAGGGAAGTAGTGAACTGCATCTAACTGCATGGTAGGGGTGGTTGGATTTTTATCAGTCACAAACTGATAGTATCACGCTTTTCCTTTGCGATTATTGTGAGATCACAGATTTTGGTATGAGTGAAAAGTTTCAAGAGAACCTGCAGAACAAGAAGTAGGCAGAAAGTAATGTTCAGGCTGGTGAGAAGCTCTGATGGAGGAGAGAGGGAAGGCAAAGAGGAACTGGACCAAAGGCCTTCATGTGAAACAGAATCAATGTACGTAGGGAAGGGTTGTGGAACACAAAGTACCCCCAGTACCCTCCTTTAATGACATTTAACATCTCGAGAGAACCCTGTCATCTACTTTCAAAGAATGGTATTCTTAAGAGGCTTTTTATAGAATTAGCACAATAAAAACTCTCTTATTACATTAAGCTATGGGGATGATATTTTAAGCGAACAACATCTTCAGGGACTGGAACCGGTAGAGTTATGCGAAGCGGCAGAAACTGCCATTCAGGAAATCATTCAGTTAATATTGATAGATGTGATTTTGAGGGAAGAATAGCTTTTTAAAGATAAAGAATGTAAAATATGCCTGATGGTTTGAGAGGAGATTGTCTGGCCCTTTTCTCTTTGCAGATCTGATGGCTGTTCTCTGTCCCAAGGGACCGCTGCGAATGCTGGTAGAAACTGCACAGGAGAGAAATGAGCCCATTTTTCCTGCATTAATATATTCCTGTGAGTAAAATTAGAATGTTAATGTTTTTAGACAGATTAAACTTGCAACCTCTTTCTATGTCAAACCAAAGAGCACTAGTTTAGTTAGTTCCTCGCCCTGATATGGTTGTGCATTTAGCTTCTGGAACAGACTATTTGTAGAAGGCCTTGTTTATTGGCTTCAATGGTGCTGACTCTAATTAGCCAAAGGAAGCCTACGTTTGCCTTGTGAAGCTGAAATGTTCCCAAGTAGATTTATCCTCTTGAGAATACAGTGCACATCATGCCTCTTTGTTCTGCCTATGAAAACCTGCGTTAGATGGCCAGTAGTGTTTTCAAAGTGCATCATTAGATGATGGGGGAAAAAAAAAAGCATCATTAGATGATGCTCACTCAATACACCTAATCCTTGTGCATATGCTTTATAGACACATTTTAAAGGTGTGATGAGGTTTCATTCTTCCTGTAGCCCCCTCTTGCTCTGTACATTGTACAGATGGCAGTACTTAGAATATATTTGCTTTATTGTTCCTTGTGTGGCTGATTGCTTTGTAAAGGGCTCTATTCAAGTATTGTGCTGCAAACAAAACGAGTTGTCTCTTCTCTGGCTTTCTTGGGCTGTTTAACCAGGATGGTGTCTGGTGCCCTGATCCACAGAGGTATATAGGAACTGTTGGAATGGGTCCAGCCAAGAGCCACAAACATGATCAGAGGGATGGAGCACCTCTCCTATGAAGACAGGCTGAGGGAGCTGGGGTTGTTCATCCTGGAGAAGAGAATGCTCCAGGAAGACCTTATAGCAGCCTTCCAATATCTGAAGGGAGCCCACAGGAGAGCTGGAGAGGGACTCTTTGTCAGGAAGTGCAGTGACAGGACAATGAGTGACAGCTTTAAATTGGAAGAGAGGAGATTTAGGTTAGCTATTAGGAAGAAGTTTTTTACTGTGAGGGTGGTGAGGCACTGGAACAGGTTGCCCAGGGAAGGTGTGGATGCCCCATCCTTGGAAGTGTTTAAGGCTGGATGGGGCTTTGAGCAACGTGGTCTAGTGGGAGGTGTCCCTGCCCATGGCGGGGAGTTGGAACTTGATGATCTTTAAGGTCCTTTCCAACTCTACCCATTCTATGATTCTGTACCTGCTTAAGACTAAGATAGTTTGAAGGCAGGTGACAACACTGAGGGACCTGGTACTCGAACACTTCCTGGACCTCAGTGACTTTTTCATTACATTGTTTGTAAGATGAATGGGTATTTCCAAATGTTGCCTGCTAAGCTGAGAATGCCTAAAGCCAGTTTGAGTTTTCTTTTAACTTTTTCCCAAGCATTTAATGTTATATAAATGCTTCTGGATGTTTTAAAAACAGAGCTTCTGTTGGCTTCAGCTGACCTCCCTTTTATTGGAGGTTCTGTTATACTGACTTGAGATAATCTAGATGAAGCCTCTTGTGATTTAGTTAACAAATTAGTTTCTCTAAACCAGAATGCAACTCAACAAATAATAAATACTGAACAAAAAGTTCTTGTGGAGATTGTCAGTGTCTCCGTTGCAAGACCACATGCTGTGGCTCCCTGTAGATGCAAAAACATCACCTTCGCTGAGCTTGTAGTGGAAAAGCAGGCATTGTGTTTGCCTTGGCTTATTTTGTCTAGTTTAGCTTTTATAAAAACAGGAAGACTGATGCACACTTAAATAAACAGACGATTTGAGTTCCTTGTCACTGATTTCAGAGTGGTTTGTACTCAGTTTTAATTGAGGGATCCATCTCGAGAATAATACACCCCTCCCACCCCAAACATCCTTTAGTTGTTCTTGGACCCGAAACAGAAATAGCCAGTATTTTGACAGGAAACAAGCAAAAAAACCAAACAGGCAGAGAGAAAGCTGGCACTCTGACAGCTCCTGCATATCCCTCGCTCGTGGGCTTTACCTCTAGCAGAACATGAGGACTAACTGGTGTATGTTAACCACTGGTTGCCTTCTGTACTGCCATCATTTCCTGGGCAATTGTTTTCTTTAAAGAGTCAGAAGTCAGGAAGAAAACAAAGGAGATGAGGACCCTGGTTCTGCATTTTTGCTTTCTTTAGCCTGCAGAGAAAACTATACTGACTCTGAGCCATTTGTACTCTGGGAATTTCTTCAAAGTGAATGGATGCACTGCCTTAGTTTTCTCCCCACCTTGCCTTCCCTGCACCTAAGAAAACCAGCTAAGAGTGAGTGTTTTAAAAGCACTTACAGGGGCGAGGCCTTGTGTATTTTTAGGGACAGTTAAATACTTGGCTCCTCGGAGCTGTAGTGATGGTTGTTTTATGCAGCTAATTACTTTCTCTCTTTCTTATAGCTGCTATGATGTGGACAGTTGGAATGGCCAAGCCGGACACAGCAGCAAGAGGACCAACTCAGCAGACGTGGGATGCAGGTTTGCTTGCGTGTCACTCTTCTATACAGAGCACTGTCCCATGGAAATAATGTGTATGTTTGAGACTGCAAGTATATGTAAGCCTCTGAATCCTGATGGATGCATTCTTTTCTGGTGATGTTACATTAGTTCCTGAGCTTGGCAATTTCCTGAAACCTACCAGGCAATGCAGGAAGCTCAGGCTGCCTTTATTTTAAAAAACAACCAACTGAAAAACACACGTCTTCAGATGTACTGAAATCAAAGCTGAAAGTGGGCTAGTGGGGCGGGGGGTTATATTTTTAGTAGCTGGGGATGGTGAATTACAACACAGGCTCATAAATATACTGCTGATGAGCTGGTGAACTGAAGTGGATTGCAGTGTATGGCATTCAGGCCATTGCTAGGGAACAGACCTGCTTTTACTGAGCTGTAAGTGCAGCACGGGCTACTCTGCCAAAGAAAATCAATGTATTTACATTTGCTCTTGGGTAAAGGCTTATGTTTCAGCAGTTGCCGAACAGTGGCTGATGTGTTCCAAGTCTACATTCTAGCTGTTCCTGTGGTAATTTTTGTGCCTTTGCTTTTATCTTCTTGAAATGCAAGTTAAATTGCAATTCTGAAGATGACTGAATAAAATCTGACTTGTGTCGGGAGGATTTCCCATCTGGTCCTATTGCGCTTCAGAGATGACAGTACTTTTTTATGTTAAAGCTATGAATGTATGCTAAGGCTTGACAATTCAACGTGCTGCTTATTTCAGGATAAAGCAGCAGACATACTAACAAAGCACAGGGACACAATCCTGCATTGAAACTGGGCACAAAGCAGGAGCAAAACCCATGCTGAGGCATAGAGAATGCCAGTGCAGGAGCTCTGTTTCCCCCAGATGAGTGTCTGCTGGCATCAGCAGCAGCAGCATCCTGTTAGACTGGGGACTGGAAAGTTTGCAGGAGTGCTTCTGAAAAACAGCAACTGTCACAGTACTGTATGGCAGAATGACTGCTTCCAAAAGCACTACCAATGGCTCTGTTAGATGTGTTTAAAAGGACAAAAACCCAACCCTTAAATCTGTGAAAAATGAAACGTGTACACTTGCTGCACTTTTTTTTTGAGCCCCAGTATTAATATGATTCAGGGCAGAACTTTCCTCATAAATGGCAGTCCTCTTAGTCAGCCATCTTTGTCAAACTACCAGTTAAGAAATACCTGAGCGCCTCCACCTTAAAGACATCACAATGTAGGAGTGTGTATGAAGTTTACTTGGTTGTACGTGTCATTCCAGCCAGAGCAATGCTTAGTTCTGTGTATGTACTCACCTGTTAAAGCCACTGAACTGCTGGGTAGTGGCCACAGAAGATGTGAACACAGGCACTTCTGACTGTTTCAAATAACACGTTTTCTCGAACTCACTACATATCTCTGGTTGAACTGGTCCTGATGAAAGAAATACAGGAACAAAGGGCTTAACTGTTCCAAAGAAGCTTCATAGGAGTGTGGATTTCATGCATTAAACCAACTTACAAATATAGCTACCACTTATTTCTCTCTCTTTTTCTTTTTTTTTGTTTGTGGTTTTTTTTGTTTTGTTTTGTTTTTTGTTTTGTTGTTGCTGTCCACTCTTCTTGGCCTGTTCTTGCGGAATCAAGCTGAGGATGGGAGGGAGAACTACAGGAGTCCTTTGCGTGCAGATTCTCAGAGGTCAGAGACAAGGAGTCCTGGCCCAACCCGCCCCATCACTTCTTTTGAGGAGCTCGAGGAGGAAGAAAGTAAGGGAAGCTTCATACCTTGTTTTTAGTATAGTCAGTTGGCACCTGGCATTTTTTACCCCGTTTGGCTTAACTGCAGTGAATTTGAAGAGTTGTGACTAGTTAAGCAACAAAGATCTGAGCCTGACTGTATCACTCCTTGCTGCTGCAGTATCTGTTCTGGGATTGTGGTGCCAGTGACATCTCTTGGCTACGCAGACAATTTAAGCAGAAACCTTCATCTGCTCCCCAAGGGATGAGAATTTGTTTGGGAAGAAGCAAAACAAGAAGAGCAGAAGTAATACTTATTTTTCTTTTTTCCACTTCTCTCAGGAGGTGTGAAGCTGGGCCTCGGAGACTTCATCTTTTACAGCGTGCTTGTTGGGAAAGCAGCTGCCACAGCTAGTGGAGACTGGAATACCACACTGGCTTGCTTTGTAGCCATTCTCATAGTAAGTGAGCAAGCTTTTAAAATAACTCTGTTACAGCCTGTTTAAAAACTCTACTGCAGCCTGTTTAGGTGTTGCCAGAAGTACCATTGGCTGAGTGGTGCTAAAGCTGTGCAAGTAATGAAATTATTATTAAAAGCAGACGACAATCATATTGTAACTGCTAAAGATGTAACTGCCCACGCCCGATGACCACACACTGTTAAGCTTTCACCCAGGTAGAAAATAGTTACTAGAACTTGCTGTTTACACCAGCATCCTAAGGGAAACTAACCAGAAGGGCAATGGCAGGAATTTTAGACAGTAGAAGAAAATGAATTATGTCCTCCTTGGGCCTCTGTTTCCCCACTTATATCCCAAGGATGGTGGAAGACATAAATTGTATTGAGAGTAGCTTTTCGACCTCACAGATCACTTACCTCAGATAGGATCAGCTTAGCTCTGTGTCCTGGGGTCCAGTAGAGGGCACCTTTGCTGGGGGGAATGCTCTTTCTTGTCTGTCCATGATGACAGATGCCCCATTCTGTTTCTTTTATGGTGGTGTGAAATTTCTTGGAGCCTGGTGTCTCTGAAGTTTTGTCATCATAGAGGAAGAAAGAAGGGCTCAAATGAGAGAAGGAATCCATACCTAAATGCCCTTAGCTGTACTGTCTAGTCAAAATGTACAAAAGCTTTCAGATAAGCTCAAGAAAACAGATCTGGGCCTGCTATCCAGATAAAACCAGAATTCACCTATCGTAGTAAGCAATATAGTCAAAAGAACAGCTGTACGTGGTTTGTTTTGGGGTGGGGGGTTTTTGTTCCTTTTTTACCCCAAGACACCTTGAAAACTGTGAAGGTGTTAGAAGTACGTGCAGCTGTGTATTAGTCCTCCAGAGCAATTCCTCATCTGTGCAGTTCACCAGGATTTAAGTGCTTTTGTCTGCTGGATCTGTACTTCATGCATAATGGTGTAGAACAAAATGTAACATAACCAGTAAATAAATTAACCTCTTGGGGTCAGCTGCATATCAGCACTAGCTGTTTGTACCACTTTCTCAGCAAAGAGCTGGGCTCAAGATTGCTGAAGGAAGTACCTGGCCAACTTGTGTGAAAGCTGAACTCCAGGCAGGCTTCAGTTGTGGTCCAGTGTATACAGCTTATAATTTCTATATTAGCTTGATAACAGATATGTTTCTGGGCTTCTCACAGTATCTCCTTTTTTCTTCTCTTCTCTCTGGCAGGGTTTATGCTTAACTCTTTTATTACTGGCTGTTTTTAAGAAAGCGCTGCCTGCTCTTCCCATCTCCATCACCTTTGGCTTGGTCTTTTACTTCTCGACAGACAACCTTGTGCGACCGTTCATGGACACCCTGGCCTCCCACCAGCTGTATATTTAGAAGAAGCAGGGACTAGAGGATTCTTTTTAAAGCTTTGCTGTGAAGTATGGTACACTGTTTGGAATAAGTCATAAAGTTGTACACTTAGTGCCATATATTTGTAAGGAAAACACTAACTCTGTGACATGCGTACTAAAAATCTAATAGTTATGTGTTGAACAGAGAATTTTTCCCAGGATGCTTGGACCACAGTGGAAAGCCTGGCTCACTGCTGGTGACGGAGCATTATTTTTATGTTATTTGATGTGCACGTTGGTTGCTGTGAGCACAGAAACTTGTGCGTAGCACGGGACACTGGAGAGGTGAAAGGTCTGATCTGCGCTTCCAGGAGCTAAAGCGTTTTAACCCTGGAATTGCAGTTGAGTTTAACTGCCCTCTGGAATTGCTGAGGCTTCACACTTGGGAAATGTAGTGCAAACGTGCGGTGCTAGTAAACCATAATCAGAAAAGCAGAGCAGTCAGTACGCTCAGAATGGAGCAGTGCTTTACACCTGGTTGTGAGCATTAGAGAAGTGAGGCTGGGCGTTATAACCTGGCCTCTGTGTACACGATTTCTGTTGAAATTGCCCCAAATGCCTAATTATTCTGACCCTTGTGAGCTGTGACAGATCTAGATGGGATGGTAGGATGTTTAAACATCCAGGCTTCGGCTTCGGAAGGCATCCAGTATTGCAGGTAACAGCTCACGACAGGGCTGCCCAGTCTGGTGCATCACATCCTCAGTGTGGGGAACACAGATATGGGTGTTTTTTTTTTTTCTCCTGTCTCCTCCCAATATTTTATCGTTTTGTAAGCCTTTTTCTGTGTCCACGTGACAATCCTTAAGTTACCATAAGGTGGAAATGACTGCACGACTCCAGTAAATCGGTTGACTTGTAACTTCTTGTGTACATTTCTAGTCTCATTTCTGTGCATTGCTGTAACCACTCCAAAGAAGAATTTACCTTCCCTTTTATGAAGACCTCCTCTAGCACTGACTGAGGCTTGGTTTACCTACTTTTTGGTACTGTTTAAAGATTATTGTTTTTAAAGTTAAAAATTATAAAATGGCTATTTAATGTCAAAGGGACTCTTTTGGAAATACTCTATCATAGTTTGTATCAAAATATAGGGGTGCAAGCTTGAATCTGCTGTTACATTACATAAGGCATCATTAATGGCCGGAATATTTATACAGCCTCAAGTGATTTCATTTGAAAAAAAAAAAAATAAAAATAAAATTGTAGTGCTTTTTGCCAGTAAAAAAATACAGGTCTGACTGAACCTTGCTGTTTTCTCCACTTTTAAAAAGTAATTTTTTTAGAAATAGCCAAGTTCTCTGGTATATTTTTTCTTTTTTTTTTTTTTTTAACTTGAGAGTCTGTTACACAAACAAGCTCTGTTTTCTTTGACAACTGATCAATGTCAGTGTTTCAAAATATAACGTTACGCAAGGGTTTGTGAATAATGCCATGTCATTGAGAGGTGCAGAATTCCATCTCTGAAAATACTTTTTGGATAAGACTTTGAACTACGCCTTTTTTAAGGTAGTGCTTTTTCTAATAGATTCGCTCGAGCTAATCTACTTTGATATTTAACAAGGACATCACCCAGGTGATCCATACACATTTTTAAAAAGCATGTAAGGGTTTTTGAGTTGTGTGTGTGTGTGTCTCAGTTTGGACATGCAGGTAACTCTTCATTTTTTCTGTCCTCATTTCTTACATTTTCAATGTTTGGACTTCACAGCTGCAGACAGTTAATTATTACCGAAAGGTATTTCCTTTAGAAATGTAAATCATTATAGCTCTGCTGATTTTTTCTTTTTTTTTTTTTTAAGATTTATGTGAGAGTTGGTCTATCTTTTTTGTTTGTTTGTCTTTTTTTCTCTTTTTTTTTGTTAACTGAAACAAAATGGGGCCAAATCAGACTACAATCACGATTTTACTTTTTCCATAGCATCATGTAGAGTGGATGTGAAATATTTATATGTACTAAAAGAAAACATCCTGCTTGGCTTAACAGGGTTGTAGCATATTGTTAGAAACAATTTATTTCTATGAAAGAAGAGTTGATATTTGAAGGAAACCGGGGGGTACCTTCAAATATTGAAGGATCATTACTGGAGCTGGTGGTTTACTGCAGGTTTGTGCTTGCCAAAGATTGGCCTCCCGCTGAGCAATTCTGCAGAACTTAGAAAAACTGTAATTTAACAGGTAACTGAGCAACAGATTCTGTCAGTACAACAAAATGTATTGTCCTGGTGAGTGATAGGAGTATATCATGATTTTAATTGTGTAAAAGTTTGTATGTATTTACTACAAATATATATATTCACTGTGTGTATTTATGTGTGTATATATACACACATACATACAGGTTTTAAAATTGTAGTGAGTGATTTCTCATCTCATTGGACATTTTCACCTGTGCATAAAGTGAAGTTTTGTTTGTGATGTTAACGTTGTACAGCATGGCCAAGACATGAAAATGAAGAGGGCAGGATTTACTCTACTCCCATGAGATACTGACTCAGCCACCTGGCAACTTGAGTGAGGCAAAGCATTTGTCTGTCTACTGTGTTCCCTTGCTGTGTGCTCTGCTGTGCTGCAGCCTCTTTCACCCTCAGGAAATCCAGACAGTGCTTCCACAGCAGCTCTCATCGGATACTCAAGGTCTTGTTCATAAAACCTCACTTCAGGGTCTTAAGGCCAAGTCCCTTGGAAAGAAGTTGGTCTGTGCTAGAAAAGTCATCTCCTGTCTCACAGAGAGAAAAAGACACATTTGCCATGTGAGGTGTCTCAGAGCTTTATAAATGCTGCTGAAGCTGGGCCGGTGTGGGTTAGTAGATAGATCAAGGTCACCGTACACATCTATCACAGGTAGGAGCTGGAGCAGTGCTCTGCTCTCCTGTACCTTCTTGGCACCAGTTGCAGGTCAAGTCCCCTCCACAGGGCAATGGGGTGAAGTTAGATGGACCATCCATCTGAGTAAATGGTGCTCACTGGCAGGACTCTGGTGAAGAACAGCTCAAGGCCTGCTTTCCTTGCAAGATAAAGTATTTGGAGGTCCCCCAGTAAATTTCTGTGCTTTGTTCTTGCCTTTTGAGGTACTGATGGTTAATCACACAGTGTGTTTGCCTTCCTCTTGCTTGTAACTCAAATTGCATTTCACTTTAAATTTAATATACAGTTATTTTTCTTTATTCTTTCCCTCAGTCTGTGATCTCCCTGCTTATGTATTAGAGCTGCTCCTTGGCAGCCACCGGAGGGCAGTAAGTCTGTATGGAGAAGTATCAGCCATTTTAAAGTACTCCATTGTGTGCCCTTTGTTTTTGAGGGAGGCTGAAGGCCCTGGAGTCTTCCTCGTGGTAGGGAGAAAGCAGGCACCCCACACCCCAGCACAGCTGCAGGTCTGGCACAGCAAGGGAGAAGGTTTGAGTGAGAGTGAGCTCACACTGTACTAAAATGCATTGAAAACCACCTGTTTTCAGTGTGATGCCACGTTTGGCATTGCAGCTCTGGGTAAAGTGCTGCTGTTATGTTGCACGCTCTGTTTTGAGTCACTCCCTATTTTTATTTTTTAAAATTCAGTCCTACAAACCTCAAGCTTAAGTCAGGAGCTGCTCCAGACATCACTAAATTAGATTTTCTTCTGAGCATCTTCAAGAAGCAAAGGAATAATTATATTTACTGCTTTGTCACTCCTCCTCTTGTTTTCAGACTCATGTTCTGTCCCAGCAGGTCTTGCCAATCTTGGGGGGAAAATAAAAGCATGCTGCTATCATTCCAGCGCTTGGCACTGGGGAAGCCAGGGTCTAGCTAGACCGTGTCTGTGTTCTCAGGAGGACTAGGGGGTATTTAGTTTTCTTGAACTCGGTTGTTTTATAAGAAAGCAGCCTCAATAAATGTGGTGTCTTTCCCAGAACTTCTCCTGCCACACGACTCATACTCCCGCTCCCCACCCCCAATGCACTGTTGCATCCTTCACTGAATTTATCCTTCCTTCTGCTGCCCCAGGAAGGTAAAGTGATGTGAACTGGTCCCACTCAACACTTAGGAAACAGAACAAAAGTTAAATGCTGGGTTTAAGCTTCCTTACATGAGGAAGATGTGCCCCCATCAGATCACATGGTTGCACAAGTTGCTATCATTTCTTTTGCACCTTCCCTTTGCTGCAGGTTTGCTATCACCTGTCTTTTCACACTCTATATTCAAGACATTTGCCCTCAGTACTCAAGGAGTTAAGTGAATATGAACTGTTATCTTAGTTGTGTGACGGATTTGTTTGACAGGTGCCAAAGAGCACAATTTGGGAGGTGTTAGTGCTCAGCACTATTTATGGTTCAGTATTAAAAAGATATAAATAAATACAGACTTTGAAGTGGAACTAGCTAAACTCCTTGATATAGAAACCTGAGACAGGTACAGGGCCAAGTAGTTGGAATGGAAGTTTTCCAAAACCGGGAACTGTTCAAGTCCTATCAAATGCAGCCTGAAAGAAGTGACAGCTCTCAAGGCCAACTCAGGATTAGGTCTGTGCAGAAATAAACGGTGTGATGTCTGGCATTCCTGAACTGCCTTGAAGGACCTGAAGAATAGGAAGGGGGCACAGTTACAATTACTTGGTAGAGCTGCGTTTATTTACAAAGAACCCGAGTCTTCTTTCAAAACTGGTGAAGGCAAGCAAGATCTCTGGAGGTGAAGGTAGCTATTCAGGATTATTTCTAAAGCTACCTATCCAAAACTTTGAGGTACCAACAGAGAGTTAGTAGCAATAAAATGCCAGTAGCATTAATGGAATTATTCCAACAAGAACTTCTTACCCCTTCATCATGCCAGAAAAGAGATGCCCTCTCTGTAAGGCCCTACCAAATACGGCTTTTGTGATTCTCTGGGAAGTTAAAATTTGAGTTATTTTTGTTCTCCAAATATTGTACTAATAGTCTTCCAGGGTGTTACGTGCAGGTTTCAAGAGGCATGAAAACTGTTTAACTTTCTTCTTTAATAAGGAAAAAAAAATAATTGTGATTTCTGTCCCTATGTGATTTGGGTGGGCAAGCCAAGACCTGAAATGGCAAACACACTGAATGTTTTCAGACAACTCATTGCGCTGCCAATTCAAACTCTGGGGTGTGCTGAAAACCAACGGGAAATAGAAATCCAGCAAATGGGTTTGGCTACAAAGGCTCTGAGCTGTGGCTGCTCAGCCCAGGGAAGAATACAAGGCTAGAAAAACCAAAATATACCCAAGATGTAGGTTAGGCTTACAAAAGAGGAGTGGGGTGCTGGCTCCTCAAACTAGGCCTGTTATGGTAGTGCAGCTCTAGCTTTAAAGACTTAAATAGGATTGGGAAATGAGGGCTAACAAGGGTCATGCAGCAATACCAAATGCACTTAACATGTAAAAGGTTAGGTCACCTTTTTTGCTACTATTAGGTGGGCTTTTTAGTGCTGTCATGAAATAGGAGTGCAGCTGCATAGAACATTGAGGACACCCGTTTTCCTGAAAAGGAGCCTTGTTTCCTATGCTTCAAAAGCAGGCCACCAGTTAAACTGAAGAAGTCTGTGGAGTGGATGGCACAGGAGGCAGCCACTGCCCAGGCTTCATCATTAGATACCCTATTTAGTGGGATTGCTGCAGGAAAGGGACATCTCTGTGCTCCCACCTTGGTCTCCTCCAGGCTAGAAATCATCAGAGGCGTCTGGGAGTCAATGGGAGAGAGTAAACCTGCACTGCTGCTTCTTTGCACTGCTGTACCTGAAGGCAAGCTCTTTCCTTGTGTGCAGCTACCGAGCACGTGAAATTACTCTGCTCCACTTCCACTGAGGCTCTCCAGGATCAGGCTTCAAGAGCATGACAAGACAGAAGAATGCCATTAGCCCTATTTTACAGATAGGAGTTGAATCATTTGCTCAGGGTCAAATGAAGGGTTTATCCTGGATGCTTGGACCATCTCTTAATCAGCCATTCCTTCCAGAGGCTTGTAGAAACTGGTAGTGTTTCTGTCTTAGCTGCGCTCAGATACATGTCTGTCGGGATGGTGTGCCACCTCTCTCCAGGGATGCAGAGATATAGATGCTAGAGGTCAGATTATGCAGTACTTCTCAAGTGACCTCAAGAATGGGATCCAGAGACCCAGCAAAGCAGAAAGAGGGTCAGTCAGCATCCAAAGGTAGCAATGATTCTGCTCTCTGTAACTGCTAGAAGTAACCTGTCAAGACTATCTGTGAATCACCTTCAGGCAAGTGGATGGAGCTTGTGAGTTTGTCTGTTTGCCACACAAAGCACTCAGAAAAGCCTTGGAGCTTTCCCTGTCTCTCTCCCACACCTTGCTGCTTGCTGGAACAGTGAGGCAAGATGCCAGGAAGCCAGAACAAGGACTGGCTCTCAGGGCAGTGAAAAAAACACATGCTGTCTCTTGCGGACGATTCCAGACTGGGGCAAGGTAGTTCACTGCTCTCCAGCGATGTGACACATGGCAATGCCATGCCAAAAGCTGGGCGCAGTGGCTGAGTTTGGCAGCACACGTTACCATTAGCCATCAGAGCAACCTATGATGTCTAGTGTTAATTCTTAGTTCCAGTAAAGGGTTCAGAAATAGCCCTGCTTCTTTTATATTCTCTGGCTCCAGCCTGCCTTCCCATCTAGAACAACTCTGCATAAATTGTTCCAGATAACTCTTCTGCCTTTTGTAAAAAGCTCTTTAGAGTGGCTAAGTGCAGGCAAAGGACTGGCTTCTGTTTGCCTAGCTTCAAAATTAATTTGTCATGTTTAACCAGGGGGTGAATGACTTCAGTAGTTACCATCTGTAAAGCAAATCCTGGCTGGAAGCTACAAAGACCTGAGCCTTTCTGCTGTGCCTGTGCAGGATCGACAGAGGTACATGTAATCAATCAGGTGGCAAGAGGAGAGGGCAAAACACTCATCAAACTATGCAAGCAAATGGCATTTACAATGAGCAGAAACAAGTAATCTGTCTAGCCCAGAGATAAAGAAGAATTACAGACTGAATAATGTTTAACTGAGGTTCACAGATCTGGGGAGAAACAGAAGTACCATATTCGCAAGGCACACAGCTGCTGATCAGACTGCTGCACCCTTTTTTAACTTCATCTCATCCAAAATGGCTTTGCTCGATACCCATAAAAAGCACTGTTGGGCAACAGAATTTGAACAGGCAAGTGGGATATTGTAAATGTTTTAAAGCATTAATTGCTAAGGTGGCAGGGACAAGGTGCCTGTCCTTGCCCTACACTGTCCCACACACTACCCAAAGACAAGGTCTGGTATCACTTTCTTCCATTTAGTGTTTCTATCTCCAGCCTCTCCACCTGGCATTGTCCTTCTCTCAACGTATTCCACCCCCATCGGCTTGTCTCCAACTTTCCAAAGCACCTGGTATCCACTTGGCACCACGTGGCAGTCTGGAAGGAGCAGTGGGTGGCAGGAGCCGCAGCCAAGCGTGGCGTGGTGGCGTATGTGTGGCATGCTACACGATTTTTTTTCCCCTTCTCTCAGTGATGAACATGTTTGTAGCTTGGGCTTGTTGTGGCTTGTAACCACCTTATCTAGAGAATAACATCTAGTTTTTCTTTCTTTCATAATCTAAAGAGAGGGAAGAAAAAAAAAATCTATGTACCTACATGTAAAATTTCCAGTTTGTGAGAACGTACTCGCAACATTTCTTTTCCCTTAGTGGGAGAGAAAATTATGTTATCCAGCCAGCTGTGAAAGTATGTGTGGAGGGCAGAGGAAAACCCTGGTGAAAGATAACGAGGCTGTGATCTACCTCACATCCCTGAGAAGCAAAATCTGGGCAAGTACTCTCCAAAATGCCTGAAGAGTAGACTTACTACTTTTTCCCTAAATAATTATTAGAGTTAACCCCAGCATTGCTGGACCTATGCTCACCTCCTGCTAAGAGTTCCGTACTGTACAGTCTGTGTAGAGTCAACGCACTGGAGCTATGTAGCACGAGCCACAAATATCCTGTCAGAGCCGTTCCAGCCTATTCTAGATAAATAACAGGAGACAAGAAATACTTGAATCTTAAGCTTTGCTACTGGTGCTGGCCTCCCAGGCCTATGTTAGTCTCTTCCCTGCAGACCCACGGAGATCATACACCACCTCTGTGGTGTGACAACTTTGACCTTTCCTTTCTCAAAGTGTCCCCTCTCTGGGTGACACGTAACTGGGGCAAGCAGAATGAGTGGGAGCATGGGGAAGGCACCTGTGAAGGTGGCTTCCCAGTAAGGCAAAACCTAGGAGGCAAATGGAAGGTTTTTGTGTCTTCTTCCCGCTCCTTTTTTACAACTAGGGGCCAAGGCAGCCTCTGCACAGAACCTGACAGCCACACCTACTCATCTCCCACCTAGCCTGGGGGCTTGAAGCCCTCCAACAGCTCATTTCCTGCCCTCTCTAGGTGGAAATTGTGAAATATCCATCCCGCTCCTTGCGCCGTGTCTTCATCTTGGACAGAAAACATTCATCTTGAGAACAGCCATGCTCGCTCTTTCTGACAACAACAAATCATCTTAAAAATAAAGTGCTCACTGACTAAATGAAACTGAGCCTTGTCTCATTCCCTTTGCAGAGAGGGGAGAGAGAAAGGAAGGACAAGTGCAAAGAATGCCTGAGCGCTTTGGGATGAAAATACACAGTTCAGGAATCCCAGCAGTCCTAAGTGTTACAAAAATAGCTCATCATTTGGATCCTATGATGATACTGGATGTGCATCTACCACTGACTGACTCAGAGAGATCTCATTTCTGCACAAGGCTGCTGCTCCCATTCTTGGCCATAAAGCCATGAAATAACATATGGTACAAACTGCATCACGAAACCTGCCAAAGTTTTGAAATACTTATAAGTTAACTACTAACCCTAAGCCACCTGTCCAGTGACTTCTCCTTGAGCTGTTCCAGTTCATCACCTCTATATTATTATAATAAGTTGACAGAACACCATAAATCTACGTAGTCAGATAAGACATTCCTCCAGCCCTAAAGAAATTAACCTCTAAAGAACATGAGTGGGTTAAAGGCAAAACCCCTCAGGAGGCAGCTTATCTAGGCCTCAGTGGTTGCTTGGAGAAGGAAGACTCAGGGCAGTATTTCCAGAGAGGATTGTGCTTTGTGGTTAGCTGTGTGAACATGGGAGAAGGACAGTGACGTATATTTTATTGTGGTCAGACAAACAGCTTGAGCTTGTCCTATGCAAGAGGCTTTATGAGTGTTCTCTGAATAGCCTGGATACTTGTCAACCTACTGACATGACCAATAGCTGTTTAATTGAGACTCCATTAGTTCTTCTTCTGCAGGTTAGTTGTCAGTCTACTCATTTTCTGTTGCAATACAGCCCTTCTTACTGCAGGGCCCAAAGATCCTTCCAGGCTCTGGTTCCCTAACTCTTTTTTGTTTGTAGAAGCTTAGCCACTCTGGCCCGTTCCTCACTGGGAACTTGGCCCACTTAGTAGGAGGCTTTAAAAAAGACCAGCTTTCAGCAGGTTCCTCAAAGCAGTCAGCATCAGGACTGCCAGAGCTTTTCTTGGGTGTTCCCTGGCACCCAGTAAGTGGCGAGCTGCTGGATGGCGAGTGAAGAAACGCCTCTTGGAAAACAGCAAACAGGAGGAGGAAAGCAACCCCACCCAAAGTCTGACAGAGACCCTGCTGGAACTCACCCGGGGCTCACTCTTCCCTGTCCCCTTCTTGCTGCTTCTCCCCCAAAACCTGCCGCAGAGCAGTTTACGTGCCTCATGAAATTGCATCATTAAAGCCTTTCGTTCTGTAAGTATCACCAGGCAATAAGAGGCGAAGGTATGATGGTATGGTGAAAGCATCTGCTACCGAGTCAGGACTTCAGCTGCTACATCAAGCTTTCCCGCTGACCTTGGGTAAGGTACTAACGTCCCTCTGACTTGCAAAACCCATGATATTTGAAGACTTAAATGATCCTCAGCGAACCATTTTAACGTCAGTAGAAAGAAGGCTCTGGGGAAGTGTGACTCATTATTAGTGATAATTTAAATTTATTATAATTGCTATTGTATTTATATATTACATATCACAAGGATAGATATATCATTACAGTATTTATATCTGTATTGTAGTTTATGTTATTATTATCAAATTTATAATTTATTATAAGATAATAAAAGATTGATTTATAAAATCCTCATGATAGGTGTAAGATCCTTGCTAGAAATGCTCTGGCTAAAGCAGCAAGTATGTTGAAATTTGACTGAATATAATACTGCTGAACAAGATGTGGGAAGCAAAAGACAGCTTTAGTGCCAAAGATGATTTCTTAATGATATTCACTTCTTGCTCTTATAGGTAATCAAGAGACTCCTCAAAATCTGGGAATTTGCTTTTTCACAGGACAGCTCTGGCTTGCTCTGAATTCAGATCTGCATTAGAAAAGAATGCAGACATGGAGCACAAAAATTACATGACATTCAGATACCAAAGTAAAAACTTTTAACCTGCAACAACGTCATTCTGTTCTCACATCATCCTGGAGGCACTAGGGCATCAATGGATATCAATACTTAGGTTTTTAACATAGAAGTTTCCTAGGTTTCTTCTCTCTACCCCACTTGGAAGGGCTTTATCTGGCAAGTGTTTGCATAGCATGTTTAGCAGATCAGCTCCTACACAAACTCTGGCAGTTGATTCAAAGCATCAACGGAGCAGGTGTCACTACTGTTTTAGCCGCAATACTTTGGTGGATGGCATGAAACCAGGATGGGGTGGCCTGGGCTGATCCCCTCAGGATTCTCGTCCACATCTCCTGCCTCTAAACAAGGCAGAGTTTGCACAAGGTCAGACTGCAAATTTGTCTGGCATTTGGAAGGGATGGAGAAAAGCTCCATTCTCATTTCCTCTTGCTGAGCTTTCCCATTGTGTAGAGCATAATAACAAGTAATAAGAATGAGAATAATGCTGGAAAGAGGAGAAGGCCAGTCTTCACGAGCAGAGAAGGAACCTGCATTTGGACCTCTTAAATCACATAGGAACTGCCAACTGGGAGGCTGTTACATAAACCACTGATAGCCTTTCTGAAGAAAAGGATGACTCCCTGGTCTATTTTTGAAGTATAGCACCCTGCTCCTTCTTTTTTTTTTTCCCCCAGGGTTCAGAGTTGTAAATCTCATAATTGGTAGTGCTAAATGAATCCCAAATATTGGCAGTAATTTTTCTCTTATACCATTTTTCTCCAGTTTACAGAGAGATCTTGCATGGCTTCCACTGCGGAACAGTTCTCCCAGTGCTTTACTTTACACCATGTTTGATTTATTATTTAGGATTGTGGACACAGTCAGTCAACCATCTCCAAAAAATGGCTTCTGGAATGTGTGTCACGGGTGTTCTGCCCCTAAGTTCCCCTCAAGAACTAAAAAGTAACAAAAAAGGACATAAAGTATCTGCACCCAGCAGCTTCAGTCCAGCTTTGAATCCTACCTCTTTGCATTCCAAATTGGGTGAGAAAACAGACACTTCTCTCTTCTTTAGTCTAAGTATAGAAAGAGCTAGCCTTGTGCTCAAGTTCAAGGGGTCTTTTAAGGCTGCAGAAGGCCTGGCAACAGAAGACGTAATGCAAATTAAACAGCAGCAGCTGAAATACCCAATGGCTTACCCCATGGGAATAAAGGGAACCAGCCAGGCCTGTCTTTGAAAGATGGGGAGAGCTTTATCCTGTGCTTGTTCTGCCTAAATCTCAAACTATGGCAGCGTGCTCATGCAGAAACCCCTGAGTTCTCCATGCTCAGCACAGTGAGTAAGACATATTTCACAATTAATGCTGAGCTGACGCAAGCAAAGTGATATTACACAGAAACTTAGAAATGACATCCAAATTCAGTACAGGAGTAGGTAAGAGTGTACTTAGAAAAGGCATCCAGATGTGAGTAAAGATGATACTTCCTTTAGATAAAGTAATATGGGATTAACCACAAATAGTTAATTCATATGCATTTCTGGAATGTGAGTACTGAAATTAAGAAAACTAGGCATTTTTTCCACAAAACTTTTCATGGCTTGTATCTTATTATAACCATGGTTTTGCATCATCTAACACATCCAGTCTCCATCCCATTCTCAAACATGAAACTCATGTTCGGCCTTTCCATTTCAGATGTGTTGTGTCTACCCACAGCCTGTGTGTACAGCAATTAAGTCAATAATGTGTCTTCCCCAGGGAATTGTTATTTTTAACCTTCCAAGTTCAAATCTTTCTAATACTGACTGAAGCTTGCTTCCAATCTGGATAACATCTGGGAGATGAGTTTTGCTAAATTCATTTGTAGCTGTCTGTTCAGTGCCTAGCCTCATGGTTTACCTGGAAAGCTGAACGGGAAGCATATAATTTTATTAAAAAAAACCCAAACAACAACCAACCATGATGGAATATATGTAGTATTTGAACAATATTTTGTGTGTTCATAAATTGCAGCCAAATAACCTTTGGTACGAGCATCTGGAGATAAGGGATATAACTATTCACCTCCACAGAGCGGGGGATGTTTGGCACTAGCAGGTTGGCAGTAATATTCAGCAACGGCTGCATACAGTTAAACTCCTATATACACTTAGAGTGGACCATTTACCCACTTTCCTTCTTCACAAATCCACAGCACCCGCAACTCCCACTAACTTTGATATAAGTCCTTCAGTGTGGATTTAAGTGCTCAATTCAAGCTATTAGTTAGCTGAAAAGGCTGGCCAAAGGAAGGAATTGGCACCGCTGAAATAACAGCTTGGGGCTGTTTGCTGGTCAGTTCTCTGAATTATACTGCAACTAGAGGAGAACTACGAATCCTGTTTGTTTTGAGAAGAAATGAACTATTTAAATCTCCAAAGCTCATCCAAATATACTTCTGCACTAATGCAGCCATGGTGTCATGTATTGTTATTTTGCAGACGGGAAAGTTGCTGACAGAGACAGGCGCTTACCAGAACATCCGCAAAAGCACAGAGCTGTGACTTATCAGCCCCGTTGCAGCATCTGTGAGACACCACATCGCTGCAACCAACCTGCAAGGAAACAACGCGCTACTTTTATTTCCAACACATACACGACCATGCGATTTCCAGCACGCTCATGAGCATCACCAACCGCGATTGTAAGCCAATGCTGTGACGTCCACGCACGAAGGTTTCTCGGGCACGGAGCGCCACAAAATGGAGTTACTCCATACGCTTGGCATTTGCCTGGAGCCTACGAGGCATCGGGCTCTTGTGCTGTCTTGGTAAACGTTTACGTCTCCAGAGGGCCACAGAGAGACGCCGCCACCCCCCCCGCCCCGGCCTGGTCCCCCTCCCTAACCAGGAGCTCTCCCAGCCCGCAAAGTCTCGGCTCTCCACTCACAGGAGGGTGGCGGGGCTGCCAGCCCCGCCGCCGTCGCGATACCAGCGACTCCCCCCGGGCNAGAGGTCGTGCCTCTGTCGGGGGTGGCCGGGGCGGTAAACAAGCGCGCGAGCTCGGGCCGGCGGGCAGCGGAGTGGGGCTGAGCCGGGCTGAGCCGAGGGAGCGGGGCTGTGAGGTGACGGCGACGGGGCGGCCAGGTGAGCGTCGCCGTCGCGACAGTGGCGGGGCCAGGCGGTGGCAGCAGCAGCTAGGCCGTGCCGTACCTTGTCGTGTCGGGCGCGCAGGCCGTGGAGCGGCCATAGTGACGGAAGGGAAGGGGCTGCGGGCACGCGGTAGTGCAGCGGAATGGGATGGTGCGGAGCGGTGCGGGAAGGGCGATGGTACTGCCGTGGGGAGGACGCCGGTGCCCGGCGCGGAGAGGAGGCGTGGCTGCCGCATGGCTCTTCGGCCAGGGGGTCGCTCCACTCTGGGGTACCGATCCTTGGTGGGGGACGTGTGAGGGGTCCCGCGGGCAATGGCGGCTGCCCCAGCCCCGCGGGACTGCACCCTACCAGAAGCCGGTGGGTGCTGCGGCTATCTTCCAGCTGCTACGGTGCACGACCGAGCGGTGCGGGGCGCGCTCTGGCGCCTGTAACAGTGCCCGGTTGCCCAAGGCGGGTGCCGTGTGTGATCCAGGCCTTGTGCGTCGCCGCCTCCTGCAGCCTGGGGTGACGGGCTGGGACCGGTCCCGGTTCCTCCTTCTGTGCCGGCGGGTCGGCTCTGCGCTTAGCAGGCCCCCTACCTTCGGAGAGATAGCCCAAGCGGATTTGGGGGGATTCCAGACAGCGTGTTTCTGGTAGGCTGTACCTTCAACCTAAAATTGCTCAGGCCAGAGGATGGAATCCACTTTTCCACTCCGCAGGGTGTATGTCCTGCCACAGGCTTCACAGCGAAATGCAGCATCTTGTCCAGCGCTAGGTGCTGGCTTTCCAGGCTGCTCTGGATTAGAACCTTGCTTCTCTCTGTCACCAGGACTCATCTGTGTGTCTGGTTGAAGGTAGATGTAAAATTGTTGGTGCTTTTGAGCTTACTTCTAGAGTGTTTGTAACAAAGCGATCAGGAATTACCCGGGAAGTACTTAGTTTTTAACAGGCACTGACCAAGCTCCCTATAAATAGATGATAAGTTAGAACAGATAGAAAATTTTGACTTTCATAATGATGCTGTTGTAGCTACTGAGCATTCTAGTTTCTGCAGAACTGTATCTTCCCTAATAACACTATTTCTGATACCCCAACACACTCGTGTCCCACCCAGCAGGAATGTAGGTGGGGAACTTCTCTGCATTCCCCCTATGCAATGGAAATCTAAACTTTGCAGTCAGTGTTATGAAAAATAAAGACATTAGCAAGCTAGGCTTAATAAAAATGAAGCAGACTTTTTTACTTTTATATTTTTGCTTAGTGCTTAGGTAAAGAAAAATGTGAGAGGAAATAAATTCCTCTCTTACTTGCATAAAGTATTGTTTCTCTGAAAAGATTTAACCTAACTACTTCCAAACTTTATTTCCCCGAGTTGCTTATTTATAAATTACATTGCTTCACTGAACTGGAGTGTATTCTTTGAGCATATGTGAAATCATTCTTAGCACTGGTTACAGAAGGGTACTGGCCAAAGTCAATAGTAGCTCAGTAAAAGGCTTCTGAAAGGATTCCGAAATGGGTACGAGTTAATGGCTGAAAGCAGATTGGCACTGGAACAGAACATTGGTGGTCTTGCATTTCTCAGCCATGTCGTAAGAACTTGTCTCCCTTTCATACATCATCAGAAGGAAAAGTTTAGCAGTGGTTCATGTGCTTCCCAGTCCTTTTGCTCTTAGACCAGGAGACTTATTTTTGTATTTTGTACACGCTTTTTCTTTGCTGTTAGTTAGCAGTGACCTTGGTAACCTTGAATAAGATACGCTTAGAGTAAACAGTTGTATGTTGTCCAGCCTTACTCAAGGCGGGGGGTAGGGGAATAGGTGATCTGCTGTGCTTTGACAGTGTCTCCCTTTTAAAAATAAAGCAGTGGGATAAGTAGAAGAAAAGGTCAGAAGATGTGGAGAATTCCTTTACATGTTTACTGTCTGAGTGTTGATCACCTTGTTTCGTTGCTGTCAAGGAGAATTCTATGCTATGTAATGCAGCTCTGGTTATTTCATTTGTGATATTTAGAGCAGGTTAATAATAGCTCATATTGCATCCATGCAGCAAGAACAGAACTTTTTTTGGCTTCTAGTCCTCCAGTAATCCATTTACAGAAAAGTAGTGGTCTGTTGTTTCATGCTCTGTTTGTCAGGTTATGTTATTTTTTTCTAGAAACTAAGAAGAGGAACAGTAGCTGAATTCCTGCTTTCTAATTTCCCTCGTGTTAGGCAGGTTGGTTGGTGACAGAAGGTGGGTTTTTTTTGTAGATGAAGATTGGTTTGGTTTTGCTGTGTGAGTGATGGATTTTGTTTTGTTTTGTTTTTAATTGCTCTAACAAGGATGCTGGGGGTGGCATGTGTCTCGTGATCTTTTATCTTGTGTGTCAGTGGGCATGGTATCGCTTGCCTGGTCCATCTGGCCTGCTAAACACAACTCAGGACTCAGCTTTTGATACATGAATAAGCATTTCTCTTATTCCTTAAATCTGTGTGGACGGATGGGGTGAGCAGTCCAGCTTAGGTTGAAGGTAGTGAGTCTGAGATATGACACACACACAGAAGCATATCTCCTGTGTGTATGTAGGTCTCTTGGCTTTGTCCCTCTAAAACTGTGTGTGAGAAAGAGCCTGAAAGAGATGGCTTTTTGTCGTACTGAGCTGTGTGGTCTGGGGTGGATTATCTGTAGGAGAAGAGTAGCTTCTCTCTCCGTTTGTTTTATTGAAGTCCTGCCTATTCTGTGAGTGCGTGCTTTCCTTTCAGTATCTCAGACGAAAAATGGTTATTTGCCTATGGGGCCAAAATGCTAGCTAACAGGAAAGCACAGTACTTGGAGGGAGGGGGTTCAGTCAGTGTGTGTTTTGCCACCTGAGGTGGGAAAGCTAAATGAAGATCTAAATGAAGCATCTTATATTCCAGTTACTCAGTATCTGCGGTGTTTTATGTGCTTCTGACAGCGTAGAAAATAACACTAGTTGCTCTGAAAAACTTAGCTGTCAATCCATGGAGTTGGTTTGTAGAAACTTTAGCTTTATGTGGCTGCTCAAAGTCTACACACATATACAGAGTTAAAAAAGAAGTTGTTTTTTTTCTTTTATTTTCTTTTTTTTTTCCTGGAGTCTGCATAAGGCTATGTCTTTTTCCTAAAGACTATGGAGATTCTGCTAGAGCTGTTCTCTGTTGTGCAGGTCGTATCTTCCACTTACAACATTCTCTTACTGTGTTTTTTTTTGCCTCTACAGTTTATCCTGGTTTTGTCTGTAGATTAGATCCTTATGTAGCCCTTTTGTTGCTATTCCTGTCTCCTTTCTAACAGTTGTACACCTTAGTTTTTCTGAATGTGCTGAATAAATGTACTACAAAAGGGCTTGGTGTAGTATTTGGAAATATGACAGCTCTTCTGCTCTCTGAATTGTGCCATTTGGAAGTATTAAATCCTCATCTGAGTTTGATACAGTCAAAGTGCTCATCAAGAGAATAATCAGGACTAAGGAGGTGGAAGAATGTCTGGGTAGCAAACTGCAAAGGAATTGATTGGGGTTTTTTTGTTTTGTTTTTTGTTTTTTTAAGAGAACTCTTCTAAAATTGGTAAACCTAGGTTTTTATATTGCATAGCAAAGCTTTGTAGAGCATGGGCGTTCAGAAGTTGCTCTGGGAGGTGTGGGATTTTCAAAGGCACTATATAAATTGGCTAAAGCTTTGGCTCTTCCAGTTTGGAAAAATAATGTTTCTTTTATAGAATGTGATTTTTACAAGATCTATACAGAGAGAGCATAACTGTAGATTATAGATTTTGCATTAGAGACTTTGCATGAGCATTAGAGCATTCTGCATGAGACTTTGCAGATTGGGTCTAGTAGTAAGTTATTAGAAATAGAGAGCTCATTACTGTTACTTACCATAATGTCAAAGATGCCCCTCTGTATGTTAAGTAGGAATTAACACAAATAACTTGTCTGAGGACTGTGGTGGAGCTGTGATCCAGGAGCTGTAAGGTCTGATAGACCGTGTTCCCCTTCAGCTCAGAGATCAATTTGTGTCTTTTTTTGCGCATGGTCCCCTTCTTGCATCCTGTTTTCCCTCCTCCTAGAGGGAGGTTTTGACCCCACCAGCAAAAAAGCAAGCTCCCATAGCTAGGTCAGTGGTATGTAAGGGAGCTATGAATAGACTAGTATGTGTGGTAAGTTACTAAATTTGAACTTAACCCTGACTTCCAGGGCAAGGTTGAAAAGCATCTATATAGACATGTGGGCCTGCAGGATCGATAGCCGGAGGCCGCAGTGCTGGACTGGCTGCTCACGGTAACAGGAGGGTTGTGTTCACCACGTGAACAGAGGATGTGTGTATCCTACCCGGAGTGGTGTGCACAGAGTGCTTCTTATTTTGTAAAGCAGTGGCTCAAGGTGTAGGTAGAGTGCTTGTTTCTGTCACAGTGCATGAAAAGGATAATAAGGAAAATATCTTCTTACACCTGAGGAAGACATACATGGTACAGTTACAGGGTGTATCTATTTTCCCAGCAAGTTATAGTTGGAAAGGTTCTGACTAGAAACCTCTAACAGTGCAGTATTTAATGTTAGATGAGACTCTTAACAATATACTGTTAAGATGGTCAGCAAACTGACTATAAAGCATTTTTGTTTTTCCTCTGTAGGGGTGGCTATTTAAAAGACACTTAGGTACAGGCTGTGTGGTGTAAGGATCAGTGTATTTGGAGAGAACTGTGATTCTGTTCCCAGCCCCATCACTGATACGCTGTGCGACTCTGGGTACAGAGTCTGGGTACAAACCAGCTGTTCTCTTCTTTCTATAGAATTTTGATATTGGTCCCCTTTCTTTAGCTTTTTTTGGATCTGTGAGTCAAGAGTGATGTGTGTTTAAATGCAAGAGGAAAGGCTGCTATTTTTCTTAAGAATTTTGTCTTAAGTAATGGTGGTGTTTGAGCTTAGAGGAATCTGCACTTGTTTCTGAGGCATAGTTCTTCCTCAGTTTCCAATTCCCAAATTGGACTCAGTCTGCTTTCAGAAAGGTAAAACTTCCAATAAAACCAATTACAACACAACACTATATGCAAAAACCCCAACCAAACAATGACCAATCCAAAACCAAACCAAACCTGCAAACTCATAACCTCCCTCACTTCTAGTTTGTATTCTGTCTCAGAGCATGAGACCTGTGGGGAGACTTTGTTGGTCTCCTGTGCAGAGCTGTTTTAGCTGGTGAAGTGACTCTCTGAGAATGTAAAGCTGCTCTGGAAACCTGGGGAGGGATGTTTGTAATATTTATTTTTTGTTGGAAGTGCAGTATTTGGATTTGATCAGTACAGAGCTTTAGTATAACCTTCTTATAGATGCTGCTGATTGGAGTTGTTCCATATAGATGTGGGGGAGTTGTCAGTTAAAGAGCTGCTGTATGTTACCGCTGGTAGAGGGATGACTCGGAACTAGTGAACTGTTCTTTTGTGTAGACTTGCCATAAACCCAAATAAAGGTGTAAATCCAGCTTGTAATAGCTCTGTTTCTTAAGTATATGCTTCAAATAGTGCATCTGCCTCAATCACGTATTAATCTGTGTACTTTGTGGTCATGCTCCTTTTTGATTTTAATATATTATTGTCATTGCTGGATGAAAGATCTGCAGGCATGGGAAAATAACTTGTGCCTGCAGCTTTTGAGTGATATAGAGGATGCAGTGCAGCGGCTTGTTCCAAGCACTGCCCAATACATAAACAAAAAAAATCCTTGTTTTTTCCTTGTTTGTTTATTCTTTCTCCCTTTCTTCTTAATATATTAACATATATAATACAAAGGTAGGATGCTAGGTGTAATAAATTCAATTCTAGATTGAAATATCGGCCCAATGGCCCAAGGTTTTTTGTCCTGCAAATGAGATAAATGGAACCTTTTTGTCCCCCAAATGCAAATACTTATTTTCCAGAACTCAAACGAGTGAGTGGTAGCCTTAAAAGCAGAGCAATTGAGTTAGATCTACTGCTATGTGATGGGAAACAACGTGCACCTGGGACAGAATTCATTAGTGTAGTGTCTCAAAACATATCGGCGTAGGAAGTGGCCAGTAATGAGGGAGTGCGCTCTCCTACAACGATCTTAATTGTGAGTGAATTATTTCTAGATCTGTGGCCAGGGTAGAAAGAGGCTCTGTTCATTCCAGGCACGTGGGCTGTGACTATGCTTTTGCATGACCCCAGACAAGGTCCAGAAAGAAGTAAATAGAGCCGTTGGTCCAGAGCATTCACTTTGCATTGATGTATCTGTGCCTAAAATAAAGCAGACTGCTTACTTTTAAAGTGTCCAAGCATTCTTCTCACTCTTGTGTGGACTCTCGAGCCATTTATGGGGAAGATTGTTCGTACTTGGTTTTGAACTAGCTGTCATTCGCCAAAAACGACCGCTAAACCTTCTAAATTTTGGTGGAAAGATGCATTTGCCTGCCAAGCAGCCTACTTTTATCAGTGCTGTTATAATGATTAGAGAGTAAACAAGTTCCGTCTGCCCTTCAGAGGTGTTTGTTTTAAATGACATTGGCAAACTGCTCCGTGCAAGGGTGGTTTTAAAGCAGCTTTCTGAGATTTGCTGGAATCAATTTAAGGTGGCTTGGGTCAAAGCCACAGGGCAGGACTCAAATATGGAGAGTCCTTAGTTCTGTTGTAGGTTGGGTCTTTAAAGACAGTTCTTTTGGAGCTGCAGTATGTGAGGAGGGAAGAGAATGAAGGATGAGCAAGTTAGATCTTCAGTTCAATTTGAAGGACGATGGCAGCTTTCTCCTTTCAAAACACAACTTGTTCTGTGCTCTGTATGGTTGAAATTTGGGTCAGCTGCAACCCAAGGTGTCCAGGTAATGAAAATATATCTAGGAAGGGGCCTGGTAATCTGGTATAGGAGCAGCTGGTGGGGAGGTGTGTGATAGAACTGAAAGAGGCCATGAGTGAAAAGATAACATGAAAGGGTTGATATGGCAACACACACAAAAAGAAATGGAAACATCTGAAAAAGATTAGTTACAGTTTGAGCCTGGAGCAAAGGGGGTTCAGGGGAGACCTTATAACTCTCTGCAACTACTTGAAAAGGGGGAATAGGAAGGGGGGGGGGGGGTTGGTCTCTTTTCACAGATACCAAGTGATAGGAGAAGAGGAAACAGCCTCAAGTTGCACCAGGGAAGGTTTAGGACGGGTATTAGGATAAATTTCTTCCCCGAAAGGGTTGCCAAACATTGGAACAGGCTGCCCAGAGAAGTGGTCAAGTCACTCTCCCTTGGAGTATTTAAAAGACCCTTCAAGGTCATGTGGTGCTTGGGGGCGTGGTTTAGTGGTGGACCTGACAGTGCTGGGTTAATGATTGGGCTTGATGATCCTGAAGGCCTTTTCCAACCTAAATGATTTTATGATTAATAAGTAATACTCGCTTTGAAGTTAATCTAGTGCTGGTTTATTGCCATGGAACAAATGTGCTGAATACCTAGTCATCTGTGTCTTGTCTGTGGTGTTTATTATTTTTATTTAATACTGTTGCCACACTCACTCTGGTAGTGTGGGTGGCTGTAACACTGATTCCAGGGTTACAGTCCTTGTTTAGATACAATCAAGATAACAGTGTTTGTGATAAAGGATTATAGGAAGGGGAGGGTTGTGAGGGAAGCATAGAGACTGTTTAAGTTTCCTTTGCAAGTGTGATACCAGCCTTACTACTTGTTCAGCCCTAATATTTTTTTCACTTTTGTCTTATTTAAAAGAAAAGTTGGAGATAAAGAAGGAAGTGAAAACTATCTAGAGATCTGAGATGGGGAATGTGGGCTACTATAAAACTGCTGTGGGTTTTGTTACGGTCGTTTGTTGTTTTTTTTTTTTTTTTAATTGTTCAACAGTAAATAGGCTTCTTTTTTCCTGTGTAGACAGCAAATGGTTGATGGTAGAAGTAATTCCCTTACATTGAAAAAGATTGTGCTATAATGCACAGAAAACTTCAAAAAGGTATTGCTGGTATCTTTCTGTATGATTAGAAGTCTCCTTATGTTTAAACTTGGATGATTCTATATATATGAATAAGGTTTTTGACTGTACAAACATCTGGAGTCAGAATCTGCTCTGTGTGTCTGCAGGAGCACCTATTGCCCCATGAAAAAGAAGGGGAATGGAGAGTTGTGCTGTGAAAAGAGTACAAATACAGGAATTTATCTGCTGCCTGTTGTGAGGATTTGTCTTTCTGTCGTTGGCCTCTGACACACTGAGAGTCTGGCTGTACTTGCTTAAACCTTTTTCCAGTGGCCTGGGGTGTTGAAGAAGGCAGGAAACATGCCACAGTTAGTCACTTGGGAACAGTGCCTTGTGCGACAGGTGGTCGTTGCATGTAGGAATATCCCAGACATTGATTTAGTTTTGTCATTACAACAGGGTTCAAAATCTGGTGCAATGTCAGGAGATGGTTTACCCACCGGTGTGGCATCTAACCTGTATCAGCCCCTCTGCCGTGTGGACCTTGTCCACTGTCCGAGGATGACTTGGCTCTAGTCTTCTCATGCTAGATGCCATGGGTGTTTCCGAGAAATCCATCCAACTGTGGAAACCTTACTAAAAAGCAAAAGCTTTATCCCTCCCTATTCTTGGAGAATAGCTTGTGATCAACACTGGTCAGCCCTCTTCAATCCATGTTAGCAGGCACTCCGACAGCTCCTGTAGGCACAGACAACTTGTCCATACTGTGTAGGAAGTGCCCTGCTTCACCAGCACTAGATAACAAGTCCTCAGGAGACAAGTCAAGTGTGATACGGACTTTGTACATTCTGTTTGGAACCACTCCTTAAATCTGTTTTTGATAGAGTTTGCTTTCAGTTTTCATGTCTCTTGTCGTTGCTTGGGTAATTCTACTAATTTTTAGTGTTGTTTTTTGTGTGTGTGTGTGTAACCTTTTCCCTTCATGATTATCTAGCATGTATTTTCTTCATGCTTTCCCCTTCTGGTTGTCATAACCTTGTAGTCTCTGCTTTCCGTGTCCTCTCCAGGGTAACAAACCAACGTGTCCTGCTAAGGCACTGCTAGGGTCCATAAAACTAGATAACCTGACATTTTACCACTTGAGGAAAATGCCTCCAGTATCAGTTCAGTTCTCATTGCACTTCTTAACTCCCACCTTCGTATTACTTGATGGTGGGTTCAGATGTTACCTGAATGTTTTCTTGTTCCTGATGTCTGTTGCCAAAGGGTTGATCACTGCAGTATAGTTATTCTTGTTTCCTCTGCTTTTTCCTGGCCGTGCTTTGTTAAAGCAGAGGAGCTGGTGTACAAAGGATGAGGAACTGGACAGAATTCTGTTAAAAAACAGAAGTATGGTCTCCTTTCTGAAAATACGTTCCTTTTTCTCAGGCTTTATTTATTGGTGACTCTCATTGGGTTTATTGGTCTCATTGGGGGTGATAGCATGGAAGTCAGAAGGATATTGGCAACAGCATGCCCAGTGCTGTCTTTTGTAGCCAAACTTGCGTAGTCAGGGGACATTGGGCCTCTTTGCTTGTTGATATGTTTGGCAATGTATAATAATTGCCACTTCAAGATAAATTCTTCAGCTGCTTTGGGGTGAAAGGAGGGTATGGTTTTAGTGTTGTTGGTTGGAAAAAATCCATGTTAAAAGTGGATGTTTGTGTGTGTGCGTGTTGTCTGAGTGTACACTCATCTATGTTACAGCGTTACCTTCGGTTGCTCTTCTTGGGAGGGAATGAACGTTTTGTATTCAAGCTTTCCTGTGCTTCTAATACTTGCGACTGAAAAAAATGACTTATTTCTTAGTAGTGGCAACCTTTGAATGGTCTTATTTCAGCTGGACAGTACTGTGTTGTTGATTTGGTTTCTTTGCTCAGCTCTGAATTGCAGGGACTGCCCACAAATGCTTTGAGTGGGATACATGTGGAAATTTCCAGTGTGAAGGTGTGTGTGTGTGTGTGTGTGTGTAAGCAAGCTCCTGTTGACAGAGTACACTTCCTTACCTGATGGGCAGCTTTCAAGTTTAACAGTGCATTACACAATGTTAAAAGCAACCCTCCTTGTTAAGCTCTGGAAAGATTCCAGACACTTGTAACAGGTCTGAAGCTTATGGACAGGTCTTGTAAAGATAACTGTGGAGTAATGGCCTGGGTAGGAGTGATGGTTATTTTTACAGCCAACCCACTAAGCTCAGACTTGTTGCGAACAGTTGACTGTCCTTCTAATAACCACACTTAAAGCACGTAATTTGTAATACTCACTTTCTAGCTACAGTGGCTGTTCCCGATTCTGATCACAGATTAAGAGTTACTGAAGCAATACTCCAGTAACGAGGGTTTATCCCGTGTTTACATAATAACGTGTTTCAGAAATTCAGCTGGAGTAATCCATGCATCTGCTGCGTGACTGCAGCAAAATGTACTTATCCAGAACGTGACCTGTAGGGAGTCCATCCTCCTCCTGTGTGACTGATGGAGCAGATGTGTTTGTGAGACAGGCTTTGTGTTTCCTCAGGAGGTAACTGGATCCAGTTGCTTGTGGTCTGCAGCGGGGTGTAACGCTGTGGTGCGGTGTTGACTCCAGATTGTCAGAACAGAGGATATTCTATGGTTAAGGTGGAATGTTAGGCAGCATCTCGTGTCAACTGCATGCCTCTATCTTTTGAGCCAGTAAAGGTGGAAGGATGTGCAACTGAGCCAGCTCTGCAGGTGTGACCCTGACTGTGCTTTAAAGATGTGGGAGATACGTGAAATAAGCAGGTGAAAATCTCCCCTGCAGAATAGTTTTTGGCATCTCAGCTGCTCATGATTTTATGTGAACCCACGTGATGTAGGAGAGCCAGCATCCTGAACCTGAGCTTGGTTCTAGGCTGAGATAAAAGAGTTGGTGGAAGTTGTTCTTCTGAGACACACTCTGCCTTGCACCTGGCAGTGCCCAGCTTGTGTTTGAAGACACTGAACTTGCACAAACTGTTTCGAAGCTGACATGGGGTGCCTCTGGAGCAAGAAGGGGGGGAATCAGTCCAGAATTTAGCACTGTAGTGCAGCATTGTGCAAATGCTGTGTGTGTGTGGGGTGGGTGTTCTGAGTGTACTTACCCTTCCAATTTAAAGTAGCAGTGAGCTAGAAGATGGGGGCTGGGCAGACTGCCCTTGGAGGACAGACAGAACTTCCTTGTTGGTGTGGGAGTGAAGAAATTTGGCTATGTAAAGTGAGCAGGAATGGGATGTGACAGTTGTCAGTGCACTTCATCCTTGGTATCAGGCACTGAGAATACATTCCAGGACCTGATAATAATTAAAGGTCAAATGATAATGCCTTTAATCCTTTTTAAACATTTGGAAGGGATTGAGACTGTCTTTGCAGTGTTACTGACATTTACCTGTCTTTGCTTCCCCACGTCAGCAGTAACTTGAATATTGTGTGGAGTCCTGGGACATTATCCTAAGGAGAGTTCTTGCTTTGAGTTTCAGCTAACTGGCTGTCATTTCAGCTGCCCTGTGTGCTCTCTGTAACAGGGGCTGGTTGCCAAAGCTGAGAGAGATTGTCTGGGATAGCCATTGGTTCTTAGGTGACGTGAAACTGGTTGCAAACTTGTTCCTTGACCTCTTTTGATTTTTTTTTTATTGATTCTTTTTTTTTCTTTTCTGTCTTCCTTCTTTTTTTCCTCTTTCAGCACGAAAACAGATCAGTCATGGCGGGTGATGCCATCATGGTCATGAGAGGCTTGACAAAGCTTAGTAAAGCAGTCCTAGAAACTCAAGCAGGACAGCTTCGGCAGGTGCTCCTTGGGGGCGATGCAGTTACCATTGCGAGGACGCTCCAGGCCACTGCTGAAGAACAGTTCAGTTCTGCCTTGGGGAAAATGCAGGTAAGAAAAGCCCTCTGTGCATGGTCTGGTCTGATGTTTGGCTTTTCCTCCAGCTGAGGTTTGGTTTTGGTTTGAGGGTGGCCAAGAACTTCCATCGTGAATGAGAACCGAGCCCTGAAGTGCTGGATTGATAATATAGATGTTGCAAGAGTCTGGGAATTCTCCAGGATTTCTGTGGTGTGCAGTAGGTGCTTGGACAGGAAAGGGAAGGAATGGCACTTTGTGGAGTGTTGCTGTTTCCATTACTGAGTGTTTAAGACATGCTGAAAATAAAGTGTGCTTTGCTTGCCTTGTTGCAAAGACCAAGCTCTTGCTAAGCTTGGCCAGCAGCTTTGTTATTTAAAGTCTCCTTCAAACTTTGGGTCATTGATTGCTTCTCCTGATTACTTCTCCTTCAACGAAGTGAATGAGCTCTTTCAGAGTGAATTGGATTTATCTCAGTGCTTCTTCCTTTCTTTACAAAATCAGTAGGTGAGAGATTTTTCAGCATGGCTTATGTTCAGGTGTTTGCAGGTTCATCACTTACAGCCCAGACTGGATTTTCAGAACTGATTTTCATATGAGGAACATAAGGAAAGCCAGAATCTCTCTTTTTAATCATAATTATTTTTTATTTTATTATTATTATTTATTAATGTTTTTAATTATTATTTTTAAAGTAGCAGCTTCTCTTACGAGACATGAGCATGGATTTATAAGAGCTTCACATGAGCAGTGTTGCCATTTCTTGAAAACATGGGGTTTGTCTGAGGAAAAGAACTTCTGTAAATCAAACCAGTCATTCTTTATCATCCTTTCGAAAGAGAAGTGTAGCTTGGATCATGATTTTTGAAGCAGAAACTGAGTGAGGTTTTGACTTTTTTTTTTTATGCAATAAGCTTAGACTCTCACTGTGGTCTCCTGTAGCTTCAGTCCTAGAATTTGGGCCTGTGTTTCGCTGGGTCTGTGTGAGCTTGCCATAGGAATACCCGAAGTGTGTCTACTTATGGAGACAGTGCTTTGTCTTGCCTTTGCATCCCAGAAGAGAGAGAGATGATGTTCTCCTGTTTCTGTGCTCATTTCTCTGCTCAGAAGGGCCCCACAAACACACCTGGAGGACACTGGCACAAGAAGCTGCTGCTAAAACAGGGCTCTGTAAGAAATCTGCAGTCTGCAGCTACAACACTTTTCTGTTTTGAAGAGAGGAAAGCTTTTATGTTAAGTGACTATGTTCACTTTTCTTGATGGTGTAGCACTGTTTTGGCTGTCTGACATGCATTTTAAAACTTAAGTATGGAAGCAGAGGGACCTTTTTGCTTGAAATCATCAGTCAGTATTGTGGCCACAGTCCCTGTCTGTAAACAGATTCCTCCCTTGCCCCCCCGCCCTGATGTTGAGATTCAGAATAGCATGAGACCTGCTGAATAACAGGAAAGACCGTGTTCTGGTTTTTTGTCTGTAAAGAGGGGAAATGTAATTAGTGTTTAGGAAAGGGCCTAAAATACGCTGCCTGTTTGCTTGACCGCAGCAGGATTCAAAATCCTGTGGATTGGCTGTTATAGTCATCAGTTCTTCCATGGTATTGCTGCTATTTAGATAGGTAACTAGAATATGTTGAGTAGCAAGTAAATAGGAGATAATGCTCTGATGGTGACTTTTCTCTTTTTATTCCTCCCCCCACCGAAAAAAAAAGTGGTAGGAAATACCTGGACTTAGTGGGGCAACTCTTGCAGGTCAGGACAGAGCAGAAAAGACTTGTTTTGAGTGTTGCCGTGTCTAACGCTGCTACCCTTACTTCAGACACAGACTTTTATGTACTTTGGGATGACAGCAAACCTTGACATAGGTATCTGGTAGTTTTGGCCTTGAAAGTACTATCATTGCATGATTAGGGACAGTATGGGAGGAGGGAGCAGGGTAGGAGTAAGAGCTGAATATCATGAGATTTAGCTTCTTTTGTCCCTCCTAAGTATATCTTGAGTGATATTGTAGCTTCCATCACCTGTTATTTTGAGCAGTGTATTGCTTCTAGTGATCTCCACAAATAGTGATGCTTCCTGGCAGTGTGTGGAGAACAAGGCCTCTTCAGTTACAGGTATTTGAGAAGCTGTTAATGAATTTGTCCTGTCAGTGGGTTGAAGGACAGCTAGCGATCCCATCCCTGGCGTCCTCGGTGTCTCTTCCTTTTTTCTGTCTCTTACAGTGAGTATCTGCAGTGACAGAGTCTCCAGAAATTACTTACTGTGGAGACAGGACAGAGTAGCTGTGTGTCCATCTCTGAGGACCACGGGTGGGTAGGGAGCAGGTTTTAAATCCTTTTCCTAAAAGTATTTCTATTATTGTTTGCAGGAACTAGGAAAACAGCAGGAGAACTTAACTGATCTCAGTGAGGATTTTGGGAAAGACTATGACTTCTCAGCTCGAGAACAATCGGATGCTGCAATGGACTTCTCCTCTGGCCCTGGCAAGCCTCATGAACACAGCGGTGAAGGCCCTGCTTACTCTTACACCACAAATGGACCTTTTAAAAATGTTGGTGAGACTGGAGATTCCAGCCTGGGTCAGAAGCCTTTCCCTCCCAAAATGGATGCAAGGTTATTTGGAGGCTTTAGGGACCCTGGAAATCCTTTTGCTGCTGCATTTGGACAAAGTAGGGCTTTTCACCAAGACCATTCCTCTGTTAGTGGATTAACAGCAGAAGATATTGATAAAGCCAGACAGGCTAAAACGGGTTCAGAGCAGAAACCCTACAAACAGATGGTATGTTTGGTGTTTTAAATTAAAGATTCTTAGTGCTATAGTTTCTATACTGGAATGTTCTTACTCATCTCCTCCCGTGTTTCTCATTTCTTCCTCTTCTGCTCTTCCCTTTTGTGGAGACAAAAGAGGGAAGTGTCTGTGCTCCCTAACTCTGATCTCTGTGATACTTCTGTCAACAGCTTTTCAGGCTTTCCTTTTACACCTGTCCCCTCTGTATCAGTCATTCTGATACAAAAGAATGTTTAAAAAGCATACATTGGGTTCGACTTCAATTTTGTATTACCAGGAGGTCTCCTTTCTTTCACTTGACTACGAGGATTCAATGTATTTAGGATGCATATGACAGTAATGAAGGGTCTATATTTCACACAGTTGAGTAGGTGGGGACAGCTGTATCATACAAAGGTTTGAAGACTGACCTAAACAGTCTGTCTTCTCCTTAAGGGCCCTGTTCCCTTTAGCGAGTTGTTTTGCTAATTTCTATCTTCCCCACCCTCTTGTCCACTCCTCTGCTCAGTGTATGTTTCAGTTCACGGTGTGTCTGTTCTGCAGTACGTTCACTTGAAAATCTCTCAACACATATGAGGCTTGGTGTTCAAGAAAAGCTTTCTTTAGCACAGAGCTGAAGTGCTTTCAGAGTTGTACTCTGAATTTGCAAGTATCTGACCGTATGCCCAGTTCATTTGTGGATTTCTTTTTGTTTTGTTTTTCTTTCCCCCTCTTGCTGCCTGCAGCTCAGTGAGCGGGCCCGGGAGAGGAAGGTTCCTGTCACAAGGATTGGACGGCTTGCCAACTTTGGAGGTGAGTTTGCACGCCCACGTTTGCCACTGATTAATGACTGGCTGTGGCAGTGCTCCGGCTGAAGCATCAGTTGGCTCTATTTTCTGGTTAAGCTTGCTAATAGCAAAGTGCTTTCCTGCAGACAGCTCCTCAGCTCAGAGCTTGGTTCGGGCTTTTCATTACCATTACGGATCTTGACCTTGAGTCAGAATGAAGTTATACTTTGAATCCTGTCTTCTCTCACCCTTTTATCATATCTAACTGCTGCTATGATAGTATGGCAATGAAAAAAGTTCCCTAAACAGACCTTTTGGATCCATTCAGCAAATTACCAGTAAACAAGAACTACAGAGCTGCCATGGGTTTTCATTTACCTTAAGACAGTAGGCTGATTTGATTCCTGGAGCTTAGTTTTCATATACTGGTTCCGCAATGGGGCGGGGGGAAGCCATTCTTAAGAGGGCAGGATGATTTGGGAGTGCAGAGTAGAACTGCAGATTATCACGGTGACGTGTCTTGAGCTGGGCTGTTTTAAGGAGAGCGAGAGGTGCGGGTTATTCTCCAGTCTGTGCAAATAACCTGGTCTGCATGTGGGATTTCACTTTATTGAGGAAACTCTCCTTCTGATTATTACAGTATGTTGTTACTGTCAAGCATAGACAGCTGTAGCAGCTGTTGTATTAAGTACTTTTTTCCCAAACTTATCCTTGCTCCTTCTCTAACAGTGGTTAAATATAAAACATATCCTTCTGGTATTTGATTGTTGAGTGTGGAAAGATGATAATAGTCAAGGTTTGATTTATTTAACTACTGCTTTTAAACCATTTTCTCCCAGGAAGGATGTAAAGTCTGAGCTTGTAAGATCAAGTGAGCCAAAACCAATGTGAATTTTATTGCAGAATGGGACTTACTATGTTAAAAAGCAGTTAAGTATCTTCAGTGCTATTAACAGGTAGTGCTTATCTAATGTCTTGCAGCCAAAATCATCAAAGGACTTTTCTTGGTAACTGTAGTGTTTTGAGATGCCAGTAGCTTATCTTGGTTGTGTACAGTCTCTCTTAAGTCTCTCTTAGTCCCTTGTGGCTCTTGTGCTTGTCTTTCACAGAATTTCACAGAGAAGCACACGTGCAAAGTAGACATCCTTGTGTTACAGACCTCAGAAGAAAGAACAATAGCCTGTCAAATATAATTCACATCGACTATTGTATTTAAAAAACCCAATTATTCTTCCTCTGTATGTCTCTGTCAGAATAATGTGCACACTAGGAGGAGTTGGGGGGCAGAGATTGATTCTATGCAATGCAGGAATAAGCAGCAAGGCAGTTTTGTGATATCATAAGGTTTTAATGCTGGTCACTTCTTTTTAACCTTGTAGTTCATTGCAGGCACTCTGACTTCTCAGCGTGCTTAGCATTGCTGAAAGGGAAGCAGGATTCATGATCTGCTTTTTGGAGTAACAAGGCGTCACTGTAAAACTAACTGGACTTCTTTATTTTTAAGCCCTAGCAGCACATAGATCTGTTGTAATCCGGCCTTGATTTTTATGGAAAGTGTCACAGCACTTTTAGCTGTCATCTTCTGAATTTATCTGAGGCTGCTTGCCAACAAATGGTGGATGTGAAGTGGCAGATGACCAAATTTTCTGTGAACTTTGAGTTCCAGTGCTGTCGCTGGATGCTCCAGCTCTGGGCACTCCAGGCTGCTGCATGAGGAAAGGCTGACTCATGCTTCAAGGCAAAATATAATTAGCTTACCTGTCTTCTCCTAACCTCAGGTTAAAAACCAAAACAAAACAACCCCACCAAACCACAACCACAAAGGGAGAGTAAGAAAGAAATGCTTGTTTATAAGCAGTGTCTCCAGGCATATCTCTGTGTCATCTATTTTTT
>VXBJ01001770.1:260266-468218 GCA_013400055.1 Nycticryphes semicollaris
TTTTTTTTTGGTTTAAATTGCTGGCAAGACAAGCCTCTTGCTTTCAGACTGATTTTGGGGGGGGATGTTGTGTTGCAAAAATGGTGTTCAGATTCTCCAGTCTCTTGTTTCGCATCCATTGCTTATCTTTCCCTCTGGATATTTCCTTGCAACAGCAAAGAGATATAGCACTGTCAGTATGTTGGCTAACAAACACCACAGGTGGCCTACAGGTAGGGTTTTCCCAGTTTTAAGAAATCCTTTGGTGATGTTTTGATAGTCTGGGTGATGCTTGAAGAGGGTTTCTGGGGGTGTGATGAGTCTATAAAGTAGTGTGGGTAGCTCCACATGTGAAGGACTACCTATAAGTGGTAATTCTTCGTGGTCAGATCTTCATCCAGACCTATGAGCTTTTAAAGAGCCTCCAGAACTGCATGGAAACCGTTTATAGCAAGGAAGCAGCTTCTGCTTGCCTTTTGTTCCAAGTTTAGAGTGCTTTTTCCTGCTTGCACATGGCCTTGAGAGAGCAGTGCAATTGTAAAACACCATCGGCTAACTCTACTATTCGGAGCTTTTCCCGAATGGCTCTTACCTGATGAGAAATAGTCTTAAATTGTGTCTTTATGAAACATTTTAAATGCTTATACCAGAAAACATTAGCTGGTTCTGAGTGCTGGGGTTTGCCATTGACTTTTGCCTGGTTTTGATTGCTCTTGCAGTTGTTGGTGAGCTTTGGCTCATGGTTGATTGTTTTCCTCTTAGATTGTAAAGCAGGGGAAAGTAGTACTTGTGTGGCTTTCTTAGCTACTTACTGTCCTCTGCAGTGATGGACATGACTTTTCTTAATGCCCTTTCTAGGCATTAATCTCAGGAGTGATGGAAGAGGTAACGTGTACAATTTTCAACAACAGCTGCAAACTGAGCAGTGAGGCTGACTTAAGGGAGTCTCGTGAGGGCACAGGAGGCAGTTTCTAACTGAGATGAGAACTGACTTTTGCTTTCCTAGGATCCAACCCAACTTTATTTGGGTTTTTTAGAGAAGGTAAGATAAACTTGAAGTGAACTAAGTGTTTCAAAGCTCAATGATAGGTCACTTGAAAGTTCCCTGTGCCTACACAGTGTGGTCTCTCTTGCATTTCCTTGTATTGCCTTTTCAGAAGCAAGATGTGGGATGATTTAATGAGGATCTTCAATTACATTATTGGTTTTTGGGAGCCCCTACTGCTGCTATGGGATGATGGTTAACAGCTGTAAGGAGTGCTTTTGTGGGGGATGTCACTGTTAACCTGTGGAACAGTAGTGACCCATCTGTCCTTGCTTCCTATGCCATTCCAACAATCAGAATTAAGCAGGGGAGAGTGGGGTAGGGATGTGATTATTTCCTGCTTTACCAGCTGCCTCTTCATGTTGCCTTTAAAATAATTAAGGGCAGGAGGGTGCTCCATATCCACGGGAGAGTAAAGCTTAGAGTAGGTAAGCTTTTTGTGCATGACTTGTTTCTAGTGTGCTTTGGGGTGCTATCTTCATTTGAAGACCCCAGGAAGTCACTGTGGGAAATACAATGGTTGGGGTGGATTCTTCCCTTACCACCTCCACACCAGTCAAATTAGCATTTGACTCTGACTCTTCTTGGTGGGATAAAACCCGCTTTTTTTTCTTTATTTCAATATTAGGAGACTGTAATTTTAGACTTGTAGAAGATGGAAAGAGATTGAGTAGGTCAAAAACAGAGTTCATGTAACTGTTCCTGGGGTTCAGATAGCTGAATTCCCACGCTATTGGGATGATCACATTCACACTTGAATCATTCTTCCTCCCGCCTTCGCATGTTTTTGTCACCCCCCCGGTGTTATAGGGAATATTGATCTCTCAGCTGTGGTGTCAGGACATTCTGACATCAGGGGGGTGATGGACAAATTAGTAACATGAGGCAGAAACACTTGGACTGCAGAGTTTGCCTGGCTTCTCACCTCTTCTGGGAGCAAAGAACATCTTGCTGGAAAGACTGAAGATCATTTTTTTCCAATGCTTGCATGTAATATCGAGCTAATGTTTCTCTGTAATCAGCACAAGATCCTCTACTAAACTTTGTCTGCTTTGTGACTGCTTGTAACTCTATTTATAGTACTAAATATCACCCTTGATTCTTTTATTATTTTTTCTTCCCAAGGTTGGAATTGGTAAAACAAGATTTTCCTGCAGTTTTTTGTTCCAATGCTTGTTTTGTAGCCTGATGGGTCATCAGTTCCACCCACATAGTTTCTTGATCTTTTCTTTATTTCCATTCTGTCTTCTGTGCATCACTTGACTTCTCTGTCTCCCTTAATCATATTCCTGGTTTGTAAGTTTATTATTTTAATGGTACAATAAGATACTTTTGCAATAAAGAAAATTCAGGAAGCTTGTAGTGAAGTCTAGTTCTAATGTGATTGTAGCAATTTTGCAAAGAAAATAAAACTAAACTCTTTGAGGTATCTTGTTAAAGTTTTACAGGACTGACAGCCACAGGATTCACATTATCACACTGAGTTACAAGTGAGTGTGGGTTTCTTCTGGTGAGCAATTAATGCTCAGAAAGCTGGTGGAAATTGATGCCCAGCGTGTTCCGGGTGGTGTTTGACATGATCAAAACCAGGGCCCAGGCCGTTCCAGAGGAGAGAGTCTCGCCCGCTCTTATGCTTGTCGGGCTGAGCAGAGCCCATTCAGTCTCCTCTTTGTTTTGTTGTCTCCGTTGCTGAGCAAGAGGATTCTTCCTGAAGAAAATTCATTCCAGATCATCTCTTGATGGGCTTGGTTTGAAGTGTAATGGGTGCTAGAGATATCTGGAAAATGTCTGAAGAGACACTCTGCTGGTATAAAACCAAGTGGTGTTTCGCGGGCCTGAAATAATCTGTCTGCATAAAGTGTAAAATGCAGGAGTGTGTCTTTCTAGAGGTGTTTGGGGATGTTATCTTCCAAGGTGCTCAACCATGGCTGTTCAGTGATCACAGAATATCAGGGATTGGAAGGGACCTTGAAAGACCATCTAGTCCAATCCCCCTGCCAGAGCAGGAACACCCAGATCAGGTCACACAGGAACGCGTCCAGGCGGGTTTTGAATGTCTCCAGAGAAGGAGACTCCACAACCTCTCCGGGCAGCCCCTTCCAGTGTTCTGTTACCCTCACCATGAAGAAGTTTTTCCTCATATTTAAGTGGAACCTCTTGTGTTCCAACTTGTACCCATTGCCCTTTGTACTATCACTGCCTGTCACTGAGAAGAGCCTGGCTCCATCCTCCTGACATTCACCCTTTACGTATTTATAAACATTAATGAGGTCACCCCTCAGTCTCCTCCAAGCTGAAGAGACCCAGCTCCCTCAGCCTTTCCTCGTATGGGAGACGCTCCACTCCCTTAATCATCTTTGTGGCTCTATGCTGGACTCTCTCCAGCAGTTCCCTGTCCCTCTGGAACTGAGGTGCCCAGAACTGGACACAATATTCCAGATGGGGTCTCCAGATGCTGAAGATTGTCCCAGAATGACTAATCCTGGAGGAAATACTCATCCTGCAGATAAAGAAAAGGAAGGATGTCAGGAGTGACATGTGCAAGGTCAGTAGACATAATGGCTCAGAGGAGGAGAGTGCTCTTCTGCAGCTGTGAAGGTTCTTTGGAGGGATGACTCCTACCTGGCAGCAAGTGAAATAGGTGTTGTGGCTCTGAACCCTCCTGTCTAGTACTTGCTTTCTGAACCCTGGAGTGTTGGTCTAGGCTGGAAGGTGAGGAAAAGTGGAGTTTTCCATGGTGGTTTTTGTTGTGTGAGCTGTGTGTGCTCCAAACGCCACAGTGAATGAAATATGAGTTAATGAAGGATAAGGTAATATGTTCCTGAATTTTGGGATCTAAATGATCCCTAGTAGTGCTGGTGGTGGATGAAGGTATAGCCATGAGGAATTTATGCCATTATTTAATTCCCTAATTTCATAGTTCTTATAATAATAGCTTGGTAGGAACAAAGGAGTAAAATGAGCAACTGAGACTTCTGAGAAGTGACAGCTTTTTCTAAGCCCTGGATGTTCATGTAAAAGACCAAGTTTTGGTGGTGCTGTCCCAAGGTGCTTCAAGGAGGGTTTGGGGGTGCTTGGAAAACGTGCCCCCAGTACTGCTGGCAGTGTGGGCGTAAGGCATGGTGAGATGCACTATCATCAAGGAGATGTTCTGGTTGCCCGTGTTATTTATTGTCCAGAAAAATAACTACCTTGAAACTGGGAAGGCAGCGAGACCTTTGGTAGCAGAGATTACTGCACGATTAGATGCAGGGCTCATTTAATCTTTGGTGGCTTTGGTCAGGTTAGTGGAGGCAGATAACGCTTCTTTTGTAGTTGTGGCTTAATCTCTGTGGCTGAGACAACGCCCCAGAATTTATTACGAGGGCAGTAGTGCTCCTGGAGAGCTGGGGTTTGGCCTCCTGGTGCTGCTGTTGCTGTGTGGGGTTACTCCGTGGCGCAGCTCCTTGGACTTGCAGGTTACGACACAGCTTGCATAAGGTGGGCCTTGGGGGGAAAAACATGTTTCAGTTCATTGTAGTAAAGGAGTTTGTGGAAGTCAGACAGTGAATAAGCAGAAATAAGCTCAAATGCTTAGACAGTGGGGTCACAGAGCCTTGAACTCCACTGGCAGTGGCTTCATCTAAATACAGTTTTACTTTACGCTACTGTAGTGGGGATGAGGAGGATCCTGCTCTTTCCTGAAAGAGACCAAGAGAGACACTTGGTACTTTGAGAACCAAGTTTTTGAGATTATTATTTTTTTTCTTCCCTTCTTCTAAGCTCCATGATTGTAGTCTACAGTCCTTAGCCCAGAGCACAGAGCTCTGAGTAGCACTTGGTGACATGCTTTATAAAAGCCAGCCATCCCAGTGGCATGCAGCTGGCATGCTAGGCTGAAGGACAGGAGAAAACTGTGCAGTGTCAAACTTGAAGATGACTCCATTGCAAAAGCCAGGATGTTCTCATCGAGCTGTCTTGCTGCTGTGCATTTGACTGTGTGGCTTGAGTTTAATTACAAAAAATGCCTCTGTATGTGACTCAGAAGGTTTTAAAATTCTTTTTCTTATTTTCAAGGACTAGCTGTTGGTCTTGGCATTGGGGCATTGGCAGAAGTTGCAAAGAAGAGTCTTAGACCTGAGGAACGCAGTGGTAAGTCCTTTCTCCATCCTCATTCTTCGTTTCCCCCCCCCCCCCNAGTGGGGGGGGGATATGGGTAGTTCTTTTCTTTTTAACATAATCTTTCTCTACCTCTAAGGATGCTCTGTCTAGGAGGAACTTGGAGGATGGCTGCTCTTAAGAGAGACCAAACACTTTACATACATGTTAAATGGCAATCACCTACTTCTTGGATCCATATTTTTGCCTCCTATTCAAGTATTCTCATAATAGGTAAAAAGGCTGTGCCATGCAGATCAACCTGATCCTGTTTTCTTCGCAGCTTGTTTGAAGCTGGAGGAAAAATGTCCCTAAGTTGTACCTGGCTGTGTCATGGTGGCTTTCTCCTAAGCTTGCATGTTGTTGATAAAATACAGTGGTACTGAGTGGTTGTGTGTGGGGGAATGGCTTGGGGCACAGAAAATACACAGTGCTCTTTTAGAGTTATCTCTCATGTTTCCTAGAAAGCTTAGGACTCCATTCACTTGTTTCTTATCCAGGAAAAGCTTTGGTGAGTAACTGCAAAATGTAAATTCCTTTTGTTAAAGTTACTGCAGACTCTGGTATTCAGCTGGTCTCCCTGGTTTGGCTGGTATGTTGGTGTGTCTAGATTATCTCCAGTGGCTGGAGGGAACTGATGAAGGGCTTAAGCATTTGCAGCTAGAAGTAAAAATGAAGTCAAATCATTCTTGGTTCAGAAGCATTGCTTTGAGATAATGACAACTGTTGTGTCCTAATTTTACTCTGTGGCCAGTAGTATTCTACTACAAGGCCTGTTTGTGTCTTCCCCCCGGCCTTCTTTAGAGGTGCAGGAAGGATGGGGACTGAGATAGTATCAACCTCTGTTCCTGGAGGTACTGGAATGGCTGAAAACCAAAGAAATGTGGAGGGATGTGAACCCTAAAAAAACCAACCCCATCCAACCAACCAAAAAAAAAAGCAAACCAAAACACCCAAACCCGAGCAGATGAAACACATTCCCTGTGGTGAGGGGACAGGGTGAAGGCAGGGGTTGTGTGCCACCCAGGGAACTGCGTGTTGATACTTGCATCTTTGTATTCCCTGTCCAACGCAGAGCAGCCCAGCAGAAAGAAGGATCCTTGGCAAAGGGTTGTTGTTTCTCTCCATGAGCTGAGGTGTTTGAGGTTTTCTTTGCTTTGAATTAAAAGCACACATTCAGACAAACACGGCCCATCCCACAGAGAATCCTTGAAGGCTTTTGCTTTCAGTGCCAGTGATGTTTGACAGGTTGTTCGTACCTGTTGGAAACTGATGATTTGCTTTGCTTTAAATGGAGGAATTGTGCAACTGTTGATATTTCTCTGCTTGCCAGATTATTTTTCTAATTGGGCACACCCCAAAGCGAAAACATGAGCTTGTAGAGCTATGGAATTTGAAGGAATAACATGAGCTTTGTTTCTCTTCCTTACACCATGAGAAAGGATTTTTTGGGGGGGTTTTGTTGTTTTGTTTGTCTTTAGAGGGCAACGGATGCTTTTTTCTTGTAATAAAGCAATTGCACCTTTAGGCTTTTTTCTTCTTGCTAGGAAAACTATTATTTTCCCCTGTAACTATAACTTGGTGCCAATGGCCTGCTCTACAGTCTGGGTCATGCTTTGCTTACTTGCTTGAACAAATATTGAAGAATAAGGCAGTAAGAACTGCCGATTTCGATACTATGCAACAGAGGTAGAAAATGACCTGGCTTTTATTTTTAGCTCTCCTGCTTGTGTTCTTGGTGCCCTTCTTTGCATGGCATATGCTTAGATAACAGTTTGGAGCGGTGGTTACTCTGTAAAGGAGAAGGACAGTGAGACTGAGAATGAGTAAAGAACAGCAAGTGTTGAGAAGTAAAAGACTGTTTACTCTCTTGGAGCTTCTCAGGCCAAGTTCACAGGAAAGTCTCCAGGTGACTCAGCTACAGTCTCTAGCTACTGTCCTTGGATCTGTTTTCCACAGGAATTTTACGGTGGTGGGAAAGGCTGTGTGGATGAGAACTCCCTGCTGTGGGCTCTGCTCCTACAGGAATGTGTGGCAGAGGATACATGCACAGTTTTTAGTCCAAGATCCCATGTTCTTACTGTTCTTCTGGCAGTACCAGTCTTAGATGTTCTTGAGGGAAATCTATTTATGTGGATACCTCTGTAGTTCTTTAAAAATACTTCTACACCCGTTTTGTGAGTTTAGCTTGGGACATTTGTGTATGAGTTTTCTGGCTTCCAGCACCATTAACTTGGGCTCAGACCTGTCCCTGAGAATGACATACTGTCCAGCTCTCTGGTTGAGGATGTCTTTTCTCTCCCCATGCTGCAGTATTAATAGTAACTTCTTGGCACTTCAAACTTAAACAAGTGGGATGTATATATGGCCAAAGGCATGTCTAAGGATTTCATGCTCTCATTGGCATCCAGGAGTGACAAGAAAGAGCCTTTTCTTGGGCTACCCTCCTCTTGTCCAGCTCAGAAAGTATCTTGACACCTTGAAAATTGAGCTGGAAATGCCGGTCCTTTAGTTGCAAAACCACAAGCCAGAAACTCCTGAGCTACAAGTGATCCTGGTGTCTACTCTCCTGCCTGTTCTCAGGTGACTGCACTAGTGCTGATCTGTCTTTTCCTGCTCCATTTCCCCATCCTTGTTTAGTAGCCACAGGGCCCTTCTCTCTCTCTGCCTTGGGTTCTCTCTGTTTCTATAAACAATTCAGTGTTTAAAGAATTTATCCTAGAACAAAAAGGACTTGTGGAAAAGTTTGTAACATTTTCCCTTCTCTGTTCAAGCCTGATGTCCTGGACATAAATTCTACTGCCGACCACCTGTGACAAGGTGCAGGGGTTCTGGTGGGTGTGTGTTTTTTGGGTTTGTGGTTTTGTTTTTTTTTTTTAAATGACTTGGAGGGCTAATGCTGCTCTCTTGGAGTTCTTTAAGTTGTTTGGTTCATCATATTTTATTTTTTTTTTAAAAAGAGGCTGGCTGTACTTGATTTGCAGTGGGACTTTTCTTGGCTGATGTAGCCAATTAAAAATAACCTCCTTGGTCACTGGTGACCTTGATGGCAGTCTCAGTATTCGGAGTGCAAGGCTGACATGGGGGGGAAAATAGGAGGGTAGAATAAATTTCCAGGAATAAAAGTGAAAGAGTGCCCAGATAAATAGCTGCCATTTACTAGTAAAGAGATTCTGGGTTCAAGGTCAATTTTGTAACTTATTAATGACATGTATGGGCCGCTCTACTGGGCCCTCTGCAAATGCCAGGCTGGGCAGAGCCCCGAAGGGCTGGCAGCTGGCCTAGGGTTGAATGTAAAATTGTTTCCCTATGAAAAGGAATTAATGTAATCTCTTTGAGTTTTCAGTCCTAACTGCTTTCGGTGTTCTTGACTCTTCCCTTGCCCCAAAGTTTGTGTGGCTGATGGTCCTGAAAACAAACACAGGCAAAGCCTGGTGGCTGGTCTCCATTTACCAGTGGCAAAGGAGCTGGAAGAATAACACTAGAGCTGTGAGATGCACACAGATTTGGAAGGGTTCACGCTGATTCTGTGTTTTGAAAGGAAGAGGTGGGTCGAGCATCTTTGAGGGCTTCTGCCTCTGCTGGGGAAGAGCTGACAGTTTCTAGGCATCGTGGCTGCAGGAGTGAAATGTCCTTGTTGCCACAGCTTGTTTAGATTTCCTTTCTTTTCCTTCCCCTGATGAAGCAGGTCAACAACCCCAATTTTGTGATCTTAAGATGGGGAGAAAATAATTTGTAGTATGGAAAGGTACCTATAGTCTTTGGGGGAAAAAAAAGCCCTACTGTACTGAAAATGGGCATATTTTTCCATGAACTTGTGCTGGGTTTCATCCCCATTTCCTTTCCATGTAGCTTTGGAAGCCCGTGTTTTCTTTATTTTTCCTTCTTGCCCAACCTCTGCCCTTCACTTTGCCTTTACATAATCCTGCTTTTTACTCTTGTTTTCAGGTCACCTTCTTGTTCATGCCCACTTTTAGTACATAGGCAAGGAACATCTCATCATGTGCTCAGGGGCTGGATCACCTGGTGATTGGGTAGTGCCCCTGTGGGTTTGGCTTCAGCGAGAAGCACACCAGGAGATGAGGGTGGGGAATGCCTGTGTTTGGCTCTTTCTCTGATAAGACTTGCCTAAAATTGTCAGGGTTCATTGGCTTCTGGAGATGACTTTAATCATTAACTAACCCCTTTAATCTGCTGCAGACTCAAAGGAGGATGTTTTTGTGTGGAGGAAGGTAGGGCTTTGGCTTGGGACTTTCCCTAGCTCCTGTGTGTCTGATGGAGCTCATATGATGGATTATTTGCTTCATCATTGCTAAGGACAAAGAGTTTTCCTGATGGGATTGTTGAGAGCCAGAGCTCTGTTAGATGGCTCCAAGCACTCTGCTCTCCATGGCCAGCTTTTCAAGTGGGCGAAACTACATCTTTCTGCCCTGGGATCCAGCCCTTTAAGACCAGGCTGGATGGGGCTTTGAGCAACCTGGTCTAATGGGAGGTATCCCTGCCTATGGCAGGGGGGTTGGAACTCAATGATGTTTAAGGTCTTTTCCAACCCAAACCATTCTATGATTCTATAGGCAGCTCTACATATTCAGTCTCTCAGGCTCCTTACATCCAGGATCCAGAGCAAATTTTGCTCTGGGAAATGTTGTGTGTGATACAGATGGTGACTTCTGGACCCCTCCTGCTTCTCTGCGTCCCACTCTCAAGAGCAGGATGGTTGTCCTGTGTACTCCTTCCTGGTGCTTTTATTCCTCTGTCCTTTCCATATACGTTCTTTACTTAGGACAGGGATTTGTGTAGATAGATGTCCCATGTGGAGGACCTTGCTGCCTTCCCACAAAAGGTAAAGAAAGGAAAGAGAGGGGGGCTGAAGGAGAGTGGAGGGCAGTCCTTGGCATCTCTGTGCGGCTGGTGGTGTTGGTTCTCTAGGGAAAGCTTTGTAAGCAGGGGCAGGAAGGTGTCTGTCAGATCAGTAACATGCTTAACACCTCAAGAAAGGGCTGCCACATTATGTGACCACCAAAGTTAAGAGAGCAGCCTTTTCAGTCTGACTCAGTTCTTCATCTTGTCCCCTGGCCAGTCTGAGGACACCTTCACAAGAGGCAGCTGGAGATGGAGAGGATTATCTTGCTGCTGGAGTCCTTGTATAACACACTAGTAACTTCCATCTGCCTGAGATCTTCAAGCCTGTTGCAGCTGCTGTGCCTTTTAGGCTGTTCTTGGTGTGTGTGTGTGGGCTTCAGCTCTTCTGTCCTTAGTACCCTTTGCTCTGAAGCATTGGGTAAAAAAATAAAAGCAGATGTAGCTCCAAGTTCAGCATACCAGCCCTGGGGCCTGCAGCCTGGCTGCAAGACCTGACCTTCCTGCTGCTTGGCTGTCCATCAGCAGGAGCTGATCTGCAGCCCCAGGGAAAGTGGTTGGTGGGTGCCTGCCTGCCTGCCTCCTCTGTCCCTGCTCTACTGGGAATCACCCTGGAGAAGGAGCTTGGGGTTGCTTCTCCCTTAGGGGCCACAAAATGGAATCAGGGTCTGCTTCCCTCTGCCTGTTAAAAAAAAAAAAATCAAAACCCCAAACCACAAACAAACAAACAAACAAAACCCAAACAACAAAAAAACCCAAAAAACCCAACAAACAAAAAACAACCAAACAAAAAACCCTTAACAACAAACAAATGGAAAAGCCACAACAGTGGAGAAGTGCCTCTTATGCCACATGAAAAAGTTGTTGCGTACTTTGGGCTGGTGTGTAGGTGGCTGCAGTGGCCACCTAGAGAGGCTGTTGGCCATCAGGCTTTAGCCATTCTTGGGGACAGGAATGTGTATGTTGGAGCACGTATATTTTGGGCCCTGTTCTGTGCAAGCTGATGAGTGTAAGGGCAGAAGGGCTTGACGTCCTCCCCGCATGGCCTCTGTGCAGTCAGAACCGGTGACAAGCTACATTGAGATGTTCTTCTGTTTAAAGGCAGCATCTTTCTCAGTAGGAAGCTGCCATAAGAACGTGGTGAGGAATGCCATGCACATGTGAGCATGTAAAAGGTTGGCAATCTTGACAACAGGAATTAATTTCCTTGCCAGCACACTCGTCCAGGAAGAACATAGTATCAAAGCTGGACTCCTCCTGTGAGGACTCTCTCCAGCCTCCCTGGATTTGACTAGCTTGATTAACTTCATCGCAGATTTCCAATCTGCTGATTTTTCAAATTGCTTTATGCAGCTGTGGTATTTTGGGGGGATGGTGTAGGGAGAGTTTGTTTTGCCTGTGTGTGAGTAGGCAGCAAATTTCAGTTTGATTAGAAAAGAATGTTGTTGCGGACTTGGAGATGTGAAAGTTGCATCTGTTCTCTACAGATGCCTAGTGCGTACTCTGGACGTGCAATTGCACAGCAATATATATTTATGGATGAATCTGTGGTTTGGACAAGAATTAATGGGGTATGAGAAAGGAGGTTTGGCATTGGAGTGAATCTCTGCTCCCACCCTAAGAAGCACCAGAATGTTCTCAGTCAATCCCACTGTGCTCTCAAAGGTTTTGACAACTCCTTCTGGCTGTGGCTCACCCTTACAGCTCATCTGAGGCTATGGCCATGCTGCAGCCTGTGCTGTGGGATTTGGGAGACTTCCTTGTAGCAGCAGAGTTCAAGCATTGGCATCCCCTCAGGATCCTGGACAGTTTGCCCAGCTTCCAGGGATCTCTGTGCTGCTGGGGCTTGCTGGTGTTAGCCCTCAGGCCACCAATGTCAAAGTTAGCACAAGACACGTGTGTCCACATGGAGTCCGTGCCCCTGGGCTGCAGTGAAGGTGCTGAGTGTAGTCCCAGCTTGATTTCTCTGGGAAGGACAAATGTGGACCAATGCAATGGATTGAGCTCATCAAGGTAAGTGTGCTCTTCATCCATACGCTTTGTCTCCTTAGGAAAGAAGGCAGTGATGGATTCCAGCCCGTTCCTGTCGGAGGCCAATGCAGAAAGAATCGTGAGAACCTTGTGCAAGGTCAGGGGAGCGGCACTGAAGCTGGGACAGATGTTAAGCATCCAGGGTAAGTGGTAGCACAGGTCCTCGGATCTATCCTCCAGGCTGGGCAACTGATTTCTTGTGGGAAGTAGTCAGCTCTCTGACATCAGTGTCAAGTGAATGCAGATAGACTAGACAAGTGGCTTCCTCCTGTGAGGACAGTGATGGAGATGTGTTTGCTTTGGTTCAATTTAATCTCAGTACAAAATAACTAGATATGTGCACTATATAATATCAGTTTCCCAATGTCCCTGTTGTGTCAGGTACACAAATGAAATTGCTTGAGAAGAAGGTGGATTTTAACACCTGTGTTAAAAGCAATTGTGGAGAAGCAGAGCCATATCACGCTTGTACACAGGTGTCCTGCTATAAAGGAGGAGAATGATAACAAGAACCCGACCCTGTTCTTTGTTCACCAAAAGCGGTCAAGGTTATATCCATACCCATCTCCATTTACAGCATGTTTATGGTTTGTGTGGTTGTTGGCACTGGAGCTTTGCTGGAAAGGCCAGCTGATAATCTTATCAGGTATAAAACACTTGTTTTCATCTTGAGGAGACTTCAAACTGGCACTCAGTCCCTTGGGTTCTGAAGTTGTTGATTACAGGTTAAGGCGTGAGTGGCATCAGGGTCTGTACTCAACTGTCAGGTTACTCCTGGGAGACAGCAGGTGTGCTGAATTCAACCCTTATCTGGACTTCTCCGCTCTGCCCTCCTACACAATTTGATAGGGAGGGAAAGAACCAGCCAAAAATAGCTGTTACACTTGTCTGGAAATAGCTTTCAAGATGTCACTGAAACCAAGTCAGTGTCGAAGTGTTTGAAGTACTCTGCTTGCTTGGCTTGTGCTTCTACTGAATTTTTGTAGGTGCTGACTGATGAGACTGGATCTAGTATTGTATTAAATACCTTGGACTAGCCAATACAGCGAGACTGGCTCGCTGTTCTGTGGTCCTGACTGTGGCATTTCACCATTCTTCATTTGCTAATCACCTGGTTTAGGTGTGTGCCAGGCTGATGGCAACATGACCAAAGCCAGAGGAGAGGCAGCAGCTGCTTTGTCAAGGGCTGCTACCCAGATGCTGTTTTCTCACCCTCTAGAAACTGCCAGGTGCCAGGGACTGGTGGTTCCCAGTGCAGGTCCAGGAGGAGCTCCTGTGCTCCTGGCTTTCTGTGGCCAGTGCCGCTGGTATGTGGGGTGAGTGACTTACGTCTGGAAATCAGCTCTGAAGTCAACTTGTCTACCACAGGTGGAGATTTGTTTAAAATTCTTCAGACACTGTTGAGCTGCCTGTGCCCAGAGGCTGGTCACAGCTGCCTCAGGCTTGGATGGGAGTGAAGGTGGAATAACTGTGAAAGGACAGCGCTGAGGAGCGGAAATGCTCTGGACTTTTGATGCTTGGCTGCTGTCTCCTAATGTTACCCAGGTCTGGCAGGAGCGTCCAACACTTGCCCATTTGCTTGGGTATGAAGATCAGACGGGCCTTCACCAGCCCTTGTTTAACTCTGGTGACGAAGGTGTGGGGTGCTGCGAAGCCTGGCAAGGACACAGGCCTCTGGTAACTTTGTCAAGGGACAGTTGTGGTGAAATGGGTTAGACCCTTCCAGCAGCGCTGAGCATTTGATTCTTGGGAGGGCTTCACACGTTTCCTGCCACTTCATGGACTTCTCTGTGACCTGCTGAGTTTGAATTGGCTTTTTCTCTTAACAAGGATGTGTACTAATTAGGAATGGGGGTTCTGTGTTGCTTTGTCCAGGTGTGGCTGAGTACCTGGGAGCTAAACCACCCAGAAGTTACAAAGCAGTATCTTTAAAAACCTTGCTGTCTGCTCCTGGGGGTTGGGGGGTCAGTGGCTTTGTTGGGGACCCACACCCCTGAAGATGATGCACAGAAAGGATGCTGAGGGCCCAGAACCATCCCGTGTCCCAGTGCGTGGCTCTGGAAGGTGTTGGATAGGCAGCTGGGTTTGACAGTTGAGAGCCCTGCCTTGACTCTTGCTTCATGTTTTCTTCCAGTAAGGCCTCATCAGTTCACCACAAAGATGTAAAACCTTGTTCATCAGCCTTTTGTAGGTCTTGTTTTGTCAGAGCTGCCTCTGCAGCACAACTGATTTTTAACATTGCTGCTGAGTTTCTGGGCAGTCAGTTTGGACACGCAGGTTTGTCAGCTGTTTGGTGTTGCACTAACAAACAAATAAGTGGTCACCAGGCAGCCCCAGTTAAGAATGCCCTCTCAGATTAAGGGCTGAAATACCTTGTGAGGTTTTCAGATGTCAGCAATAAAGCGAAATAACAGAAGTAAATCCCAAATGCCTGTGGCAAACCCTCGTACCTTGATGCCAATGGCTTCTTGGGAGCAGGAATCATTTTTAGTCAGCCTGTTCTCTCTCTGCACAGTCATCCTAGGAGGTGCTTTACAGTGTCATGGCCGATACTTTCATGTACCCTTGAGAACAGTTTTTGTTATGCTCAGAGGTTTGGCAGTGATACATCACCAGTGGGAGAGCAGAAGTTTGGTTCAGTGTCTGGAATGCACCCGCAAATGCAGTGCCGAGCCTTTCTGCAGGGTTAGAATGTCCCAATGGGAGTTTTACTCCCTGGTCCTGCAAAGCCTGTTAATCTCTGACTTGCAGTGACGGAATGGGAGTTCCTCTTAAAAGCTCCCAGTGATTCCACAAGGGGGTTTTGTTAGTCCTTTTAAATGCTGCTGAAAGCTTCAGTGGGAATTTCTAAACAGTGCTGAGTATTAATGTCATGTCTCTGTGTTACGTATCTTTTTCTTGCTGTTCCTTTCCACCCCTCTTCCCAGTGCTCTTAAGGGAGCTGTTTGTTTCTTGTTTCCTGGGATAACCCTATGGTTGCACGTGCGTCTGTAAACGCAGAGGAATGATGGATTTTTGTTTGAATGTCACAAGTGCACATACAGATTGGTATCTCAGGATTAAGGCTGGTAGCCTGGACTTTTTTCTAGTGTTGGGAGGGCAGCTGATATATTTAAGTCCTCCATAAGCCTTTCTGAAATGAAAAGTTTGCTGGAACTGGTGTTTTTTCTCTGGGTTGTTGTAGAAGCCTTTGCTCAGAGGCAAAGACTAGTCTTTCAAGATACTCTTCCCCCTCCTCTTTCTCAGGAGTGTAAATATTTGCTTGCTAAATCCTTCTGACTCATAAAATAACTTACTTTTGGCTCAGTTGTGTTGTATTCTGCCCACTTGTAGCTGCTTTGCCTTTGGGTAGTTGTTTACAGTAGTCCATGCTGGATCTTGATTCCTCCAAGAGTTGGGTACATGTGTAAGTGGTGTTTTAAACCATGCTATGAACCTGGGAGAGGTGGGATGGCTCTCCATGGGGTTCCTTCAATGACCTGTCCTTCCGTGACATGGTGGCCTCTCTTGGAGCTGTGAATGCTGTGCTGCTCTCGGTGAGAAGATGTGGTGGTGGATGCTCTTGGGTTAGTGCAATCTCCCATCTTACCCAAAGCCTCTGTGCGGTGTCTGGAGCTGCCCCTTGCTCTCTGCAGTGCTGCCAGGGAGCACTATGACAATGGATGCTTGATTCCAGAATATAAAAAGCTTCTCAATGTCCTTTCTAGTGTGTTCATAATTCCTCTTTTCCCTTGGTGATTGGGAGGGGGCTCACAGAAACTTTCTTCAGCTGCAGCAGGAGGGTGGCTTAGGAGATGTCTGGGTAATGTGCAGTTTTTTTGCAAAAGTGAAAAGGAGCGAGTAGCTTTCTCCCTTTATTTTGCTACTTGGGCACAGGACTTCTGTTTGTCTCCTTTCTAAAGCCTCAGGAAGTGTGCCTTGGGGGCTGCTGCTGGGTATGTAGGGTTTCTGAATTAGAACTGTTTCTAAAACCTTCACTGGGGTGCGCTTTAGGGGCAGGACAAACTGACTTGTCTGAGTGGAAGTGTTTCCTTGTGTGCTGAAGAACTGGAGAACTCACTGCCGTGTGCTCTTCCCTTGGCAGATGATGCCTTCATCAACCCCCATCTCCAGAGGATTTTTGAGCGCGTCCGTCAGAGTGCTGATTTCATGCCGATAAAGCAGATGATGGTAAGGAATGTTCCTTCCTACTTATCAGGGCAGGAGGGACAATAACAGAACAAATGTCACCTGTGACATATCCCAATAAGGGAGGTGGATGGGGTTTTTATAGAGTATTCTTTCAATAAATGCTGTATATTTTCAATTGTGGGTGACATCCCATTCCTTATCTCAGTTATGGGCTCCCTTTTCTCTCCAAAACACTGAAGCTCAGCTCTAGACAGAGGGAAGAATGTGGGGTTTTTAATGTCCTTAGTCTATCCTGATAGAACAGGACATTCCATACAGATACGGTTATAGGGTCTTGTTGAATGTAGGCCCCTTGTTAAACCAGTGTCTAGAAGTGCCTACACGCCACTTCAGAAAGAGATTTACAAGCCTTACCCTGATGGAAAATTACCAGCAACTTTGTTCTTCCTTTTTGGGTTAAATTTAACCCACCATCGAGAAGAACAAGGAAGAACCAAACTAAGTTTGCTTTCCCCAGTGTACATATTCTTTCTCTCTATTTCCCTCTGTAAATTAAGATGTGAAGGATGACACAAAAGTAATTGCCAGCACTACTTGTCTTCTGAGAGACACTGAGCAGAGCCAGAACTTAAATGTGGCAGTCTGGCAACGTAGCAAAAAAGCTGTTAAAGCAGACAGTGATGTTTAATCGTCAATATGGCTATAAAGAGAGTCACTGTCACATGTCTGGATTGCTTCTGCTCAGCCTGGCAGCATGATGAAAGAGGAGAAATATCAACCTCCGTGCTCATTTTCTGGAAGGTAACAACAAGTGGCATCCGAAAGGGGATGCCTGTATTGCTAAAGCTAAGGCAGTGGTGTTTATGCCTGAGAGCACTGTCCTTTAGGCCAGAGCAGCAGAGCCTCATACAAATCTGATCAGTGCTTGGGGAGCACTGCTGGCTGGACTGTTCCTTTTGATGGTGTGTGAGAATAAGGAATGGAATATAGTCTAGAAATCAGGGTGTAGGCACTCAGAACTGCTATAGGCTGTGTGAGTCACCTTAGAGGAACGAGATTTGCAATAGCCAAAACTTTAAATCTTTACTTCTCATGCCCTGATGATTTCTTTTTATTTGTAGAAAACTCTGAACAATGATCTTGGCCCCAATTGGAGGGATAAACTGGAGTCCTTTGAAGAACGCCCCTTTGCTGCTGCTTCAATTGGTCAGGTTCACCTGGCACGCTTGAAAAATGGGAAAGAAGTTGCCATGAAAATCCAGGTGAGCTTTACACACCAGCCTTGTTACTTGTCTGTGCCCTGTAGAAGGGCAGAGGAGGTGTATAGTATGTTCATTGTGAGATAGGTAGGAAACATTTTAATGTAAGTGAAAATTTGGGCCCAGCAGTATCTTGCCTAGTGCAAGCAGAAGGGAGGGAGAGAAAAAGTCCTGCAACTTGCAGGTTATACCTTGCAGTATAACCCCTGCAGTGTGGGGGTGATGGTGAGGGGCTGCTTGTATTTTCAGGGCTGTGTGCGAGGGTCCTGTCTGCTCCATAGGTCAGAGCCCTCTCTGGGCTGGGCATGTGCCTCTTCCTGGCCACAGCTCAAAGGTTAAAGAAGTTCTAAGTGGGGGATGGAGCACCTCTACTGTGAGGAGGACAGGCTGAGAGAGCTGGGGTTGTTCAGCCTGGAGGAAAAGGCTCCAGGGGGACCTTAGGACCCTTTCTAGTACCTAAAGGGGCTACAGGAGAGATGGAGAGGGACTCTTGATAAGAAGGGGAGCAATAGGATGAGGGGGAGCAGTTTTAAACTGAAAGAGGGGAGATCAGATCTCAGGAAGAAATTCTTCCCTGTGAGGGTGGTGAGACACTGGCCCAGGCTGCCAGTTAGAACCATTCTGTGATTCTGTGACTGAGCAGTGGTTGTCTGAAAACCCAGGAGGGTATTCACCAACTTACGCTAAAACTGTCAGCAACTTTAAGCGGGTATTTTTAACAGAATTGAGTTCTGGAGCTGAAATCCCTTGTACAACACTGTTTATAATCCAAAGGAGTGAGGTTCCTCGCTGAATGAGCATGGGCCCAGGCAAAGTAGGTCATCTGGTTGGTGTTTTTTGTGAAGCAGGGAAACTTTAGAAGCAGTATGGATTGGGTACTGGGTTCTTAAGCCATTTATGTCCAAAGTAGTCCCTTAGGCCAATGTAAAAGCAAAGGGAACTGAACCCTGTAGCATCAGCACATGTTCTGTTTCACAGCAATAGAGGCTTGATAAACAAGGTGAAAAAGAACAGGAGGGGGCACCTTGTGCCAGGGCAGGGCTGGGGCCTCACTGCTTGCCCTGCTGCTGTGGATGAGACACTCTGGGGCTGGCAGTGGCCCATGCTTTCAGCTGTGCTGGAGACACAACCAACCACCATCTCTGTTGTGAAATTTGTGCATCTGAGAACCTCTCATGTGTTGGAAGGCTCATGGAATGGCCTGAACAGGCCATTCTGGTTGCAAGGAGCTGCCTCTCGGCCTGTTTCTCTGTACCCAGCTTTAGATGCTGGGCTCTAAATAAGCTTTTAGAGGGTCATGTGGCTCGGGCATGCCTTGGTGTGTTGCCAGGGTGCGGGTGGCTGTGTTGGTGGGGGTCAGCGGCTATTGAGCTGGAAGGTGTTTGTTTTATCTTACTCTGTACAATCAGCTCATCTAATCTCAACGCTGCCCTCCCCCGTTCTGTTCTGCAGTACCCCGGAGTCGCCCAGAGCATCAACAGCGATGTGAACAACCTGATGACTGTCCTGAGCATGAGCAATATTCTCCCTGAAGGTAAAAAAAAGACAGAGACCCTTGGCAAGCCCTGTGTTCCCACTGGCACGTGTGGAGCTCTGCTGAACCCTTTAGAGCAGGGCATTGCCTGCTTCTCTCTGTAGACCGGAGAGAGGAAACAGCCTCAAGGAAACGCTGAAAACAACTTAAGAATTGCTAAGGTTGCCCAGGAGATCTCCTGCAGAAAGCAGGAGGGGCAGTGGGGGCAAGGCCAATGTAGGGAGCCATGCTCTACTCCCCCTCTCCTGCTCCAGGGCTGCTGCTGCCTTTGCTGGGCATGTGCTGCTCCGGTATCTACTCAGTGGGGTGGGAAGTGCATTTTTGTTGTTTCTTTTTCTGGCCATGAGTAATGCGCACTTGCCTCCGAGTGCTCTTTATATAGTGACAGACCCCTAGAGACCCTTGGCAAAGTATAAAGTGCTGGGGTATACTCACTTTTGATGGCTTTCTAGGCAGTGTTCAGGTTTGCTACTTGTTCTTTGTCCCTGTTACTTTCTGGTGTATTTGGCAGAACTCATTCTTCTCTGTGTTTCCTGTAGCCCTCCATGCCTGCCATTCGCTCTTCTTCCCAGTCCTTCCCTGTTCTTTCCAGAGCTGTGCATAGGTGGAGAACAGTCAGACGTGGAGAGCTTGCTCAGCTCAGTGTCTTAGCACAGGAATAAGTCCCTTTTCCCCTTTTCCCACAGGGAATGCAGGACTTGCTTCTCCTTTTTCCGATTATCTGCCTGCAGCAGCTGTAAATCTTAGTGGAATTGTACAAATACGGTTTTAAAATCAGGCTGGGTGCTGACAAAACCTGGGACTGTTCTCTGTGGTGGCTGGGCAGGGTCCTGCAGAAGCTGCTGGGGTCCCAGCTGTGTGTGGGCCAAGAAGTGGATTGATTTTTCCAGCTCAAGACTGAAAAGACTGGACTTGGCAGCTCAGGCCCTGCCTATGTGCTGCTGCAGGTCATTCTTAGTCCCACTGACTGTTTCTGCCTGGCAGTGGCTGCTCCCAGTTGTGGGCAAATATGGTTTGGAGCCTTTTTTTTTTTTNCCAGGATGGTGTTTGGGTGGTTCTACTCCTTGGAGTGTGTCTCTGTGCAGCCACACAAACACCAGGAATGGCAGCTTGGGCTGTGGAGTGGGAGCTGGGGGAGGATGGAGCCCTGCTGTAGAACTGTGTGGTTGTACCTTGATGTAGGAGCAGCTGCAGAACCTGTGTTGAACTGGAAATATGCTTTGGTTGTCTGAGGCTCTTGTCCTCTTCAGCTCAGAGCTGGCTGGATGAGCAGATTGCTCTTCAGCTACAGCTCTGGAAAGCTTAACCTGAGGGGTTCCTTCTTTTCCTAAACCTCCTCTCTTCTCCACTGTTTGACTTCCAGGTTTGTTCCCCGAGCATTTGATTGAAGTCCTGAGCAGAGAACTGGCCCTGGAGTGTGACTACCAGAGAGAAGCTGACTGCGCAAGGAAATTCCAGTACGTTTAGACAATCGTCTTCAACTCCCCCATCTGTGTGTGTGTGAAACACAGGAGGGGTTGCTTCACTTCAGGGATAGTGAGGAGATTAATTCCCTGCTCTGGGATGTAGCACAGGGGAAAGGTGTGTGTTTGTGGCCTGAGCTGTCCCCTAGACCTGCCACCTTGTCTCAGCCAGGTTTGGTTTTGGTTCATATTTGGAATTTCATATTCATATTTGAAATCATAGATTTGTCTAGTTTGGAAGGGACATTTGAGATCATCTAGTCCAACCATCAACCTAACTCTGATCAAAACAAAAAAACAACAACCCCAAACCAACCCATCACTAAACCATGTCACTGAGCACTATGTCAACCCATCTTTTAAATATCTCCAGGGATGGTGCCTCAACCACTTCCCTGAGCATTCCAATGCTCAAGAACCCTTTCAGTGTAAGATTTTTCCTAGTATCCAACCTGAACCTTCCCTGGTGCAACTTGAGGACATTTCCTCTTATCCTGTCACCTGTGACTTGGAAGAGGAGACCAACCCCCATCTCTCTACAACCTCCTTTCAGGGAGTTGTAGAGAGTGGAATATGACAGTGTATCGTTTTGCCAGGCATGAAGATACTGCAGATTGAGAGTATTTGAGAGAGAAAACATCTCTCAAACTACTGAGACGAGGTTGCAGTGCTGTTCTGGGCAGCCTAATCTCAGCCTGTTGTAAGCTTCTCCCATCCTTCAGTGTGGGAGGTTTTTCAGCAGCTTTCATACTGGCACTGCCTGCTCCCTTGGCTTGCTCCAGCAGCGGGGTCCAGATTGGTCATATGTGGCCAGGGAAAGCTGCTGGAGGCTAGATGTCCCTCCTGTCCCTCTGCAGAACTGCCCTGTAGCATTGCTCCCCTGGGAAAAGGCCCTGAAGTGGGGTGAGCAGAGAAGTCCCTTAGTGTACTGGCCTGGACCCCTCCTAATGTCACTGTGCTGACTGGGGATGTGACCTCAGGAGCTGGCAGCTGCTGTGAGCTGTGTGGTTTCTGGTGATTGGATCCCTACTGTAACTGCTGAGGGAAACAGCTCCTGGCAGCCACAGCCAGGGTGGTGGTGGGGGGTGGGGGGAGGAGGTGTGAAGGGGCTGTGTGAGGTGTTGCAGAAGGGCCTGGCTGCTCTCAGGGTTCCTAACCTTTTCCTCTCCTTTCTCCATTCCCTAGGGAGCTGCTGAAAGACCACCCCTTCTTTTACGTCCCAAGAGTAGTGGATGAGCTGTGCAGCAAGCACGTCCTGACCACAGAGCTGGTGTCCGGCTTCCCCTTGGATCAAGCTGTTGGGCTGAGCCAGGAGATTCGAAATGAGGTACCCTGGGGTGGTCTTGCTTCTCTCCTCGCTGAGAGCAGCACACTTGGCCTGCCTGGTGGCTGGTAGACCAGGGGTTGTTTTGTGGAACGGCAAACTCCAAGCAGTGCAGTGTGGGGCTGAGTTGGAGGCTGCCTGGAGCCTCTTGGAAGATGTCTGTGTAGGGAATTTGGCAGTGGTGTTGGAGTCTCCTCAGGCTTGTCTATCATAGAATCATAGAGTGGTTCTGGTTGTAAAGGACCTTAAAAATAATCTTGTACCACCCCCCCTGCCCTGGGGACACCTCCCACCAGACCAGGTTGCTCAAAGCCCCATCCAGCCTGGCCTTGAACACCTCTAGGGATGGGGCAGCCACAGCTGCTCTGGGCAACGTGTTCCAGTGTCTCACCACCCTCACAGCAAAGGATTTCTTCCTGAGATTTAGTGTAAATCTCGCCCCTTGTCCTATGGCTTCACCCCCTCATAATGAGTCCCTCCTCATCTCTCCTGTAGCCCCTTTAGGAACTGGAAGGGGTTCGAAGGTCTCCCTGGAGCCTTCTCTTCTCCAGGCTGAACAACCCCAGATCTTTCAACCTGTCCTCACAGCAGAGAGGCTCCATCCCGCTGATCATCTTTGTGGCCTTCTCTGGAGCTGTTCCAAGAGGTCCATGTCTAGACCTTACAGGTGCCAGCGTTCAGCAGGGAGGGGATGAATGGCAAGGGCAGGTAGTCCAGCTGCAGAACTCCTAGAAGCCCTGTTCCAATGACCTTAAGTTGGGGAGATATTGTCAGCTGGGGGAGGGAGGGAGTCTTTTTTTGCAGCTGCTCTTTTGGGCAGGAGTGCAGAAACATCACCATGTGAGCGGTTGAGTGTCATCTCCTGCCGTGGGACTGACCTGTGCTGCTGGAAAAGTACCTCTGGATAAACAGGAGAGGGGGTGAGGGGACTGGGAGGCGTTGGCGCTGAATATAGCGAGGGATTGGAGTGCTGTGGTGGGACAAGCAGCTGCTGTAGCAGCAGAAATAACCGTCCTGGTATTTGGGTTTGTTGTTGGCTTGGTGTGAGCTGTCAGCTGTCAGCGGGTCAGTGGGGAAGAGGGCAGAATGTGTTCCTTTAGACAAACAGATCTTGGTGTCACATTGGACTTGAAACTTCACCAGAGCCGGCTGCTTGTTCTTCAGGCTCAGCCCCTCCGATGAGCTGCTCTATCAGCAGGTCTGCTTTGAAAAAGCTGTGAGGTGGGGGTGTTGCTGCACGGCCATCCTCCTTCCTCTTAAGTGACTGGCCCAGCTGGCAGTGCCCTCTAGCAGGGTCTGGCTTGCATTTGGTGCTCCCCTCCTTTCATGTGATGTTTCACTTGGCTTTGCAGAAGATGAAGAGGGGCAGCATGAGGCTTGCAGTTCTGCTGAACAGGCTCCAGCTTCAATACCTTCGCAGAAAAGCTCTGCTGCAGTATGTAATTCAGCAGTGGGCTCTTCAGGGACTCCTACTATTGCTTTCCCTGCGCCTGTCAGTCCTAAGGTGTGGGTCTGCTCCTCCTTCATCAAGCTGGGTCAGTGTTGAGCCCAGCAGAAGACTTGGCTGAGGAGTAGGTGGAGTGTGTGTGTATCTAGCAAATACCGCCTTCAGCTTCTTTGGGCCTTTAACTTGAGGGCTTTCAAATGCCCTGGGGCTGCATCTCATTTCCCCCGAGTTGCACTGGCTTCATTTTGGCCAGGGTCCTGTGGGGCATCCCACCAGGGTAGGCTGTAACGCTGAACCTGAAGATGTTCCTTTGCTCTTAAAGCGACACGTGCGTAGTCAAAGCTGGGAAGGTGAAAGGCAGGACCAGGAGACTGGTATCACCTGCAACTGGATGATCCCTGGAGCCTGCTGTTCTCAGCTGCCAGACAGAGGGTAGCAGGCTCGCTGGAGGCACATCCAGGGCTGATGTGGATGATGTTCCACGGCAGGTGTGGGCTAGCAGTTGAGAGAGGTTCTCCCTCACCTCTTGAGTTTTGCAGCCTGGAGCAGACAGTTCCTGCCAGTGTGGTGGTGTGTTGCCTGCTTGAAATTATAAATGTGAATGGGACTTACTGCCCTTCTGACTTACTGTTTTCTCTTCTTGCTTTTTAAGATCTGTCACAACATCCTGGTCCTGTGTCTGCGGGAGCTGTTTGAGTTCAGGTACATGCAGACTGACCCAAACTGGTCAAACTTCTTCTACGACCCGCAGTTGCACAAGGTAAGCCCAAGCAGCCACTATTCTGCCTGTACAAGAACTGGTTTGCCCCAGCTTTTGATTATTCCCTACTCCCAGACCATAAAGAGCCCTTACTGAGATGCTCCTGAATTCCCGTCCCTTGAGCCTTGGGCAGGTAGGACAGTGAAACCTGTCACCCTTGCCATGTGTCCTCGCTTGGTCTGGGTGGGAGAGCAGGGCTCCTGTAGCGCTCGTTCCCAGTCTTTGGCCTTAGATCCTAGTCACAGGTGCTTCCTTAGCCTCAGGGTTTGCTTTGAAGTTTGGAGCTGGCAGTGCTCTACCAGGGTGTCCCTGTGCCACAGACTCTGTAGCTGAATGCTCTTGGTTTGTGCTGTGCTGAAGACAAGGGCAGTGATTGCAGATGTCCTGCTTGTCGGTTTGGCTGCTCGCCTGTGCCCTGCAGGTCAGATGGAATTGCTCGTTCATTTCTGAGGGTCTGTGTTGGAAAGTGCTGGGAAAAGGTTCTGTGCTGCTCTGGCCCCACAGAGAAGGCCTGAGGGGAGGTGTGACAATGTGAGCACGGGCCATACCTCCTCTGCCACGTACCAGTGCAAATGTCTGTGCTGCCGTCAGGGAATAAAGGAGTTGGGGGCTCTCCAGCCAGCTGAGCTTCCTGAAGGCATCAGGAGTCTTCTTAAGGTCAGGCTGTACTTGAGTGCTTGACACTAATACAGATGGGCTTTGTCCATTGTCAGGTGGCCCTGCTGGACTTTGGAGCAACACGAGGGTTTGATGAGAAGTTCACAGATGTCTACATAGAGGTGAGAACTTGCACCATGTCCTAGAGTGCTCTTATATTGGCAAAATTATGCTTATCTCCTTAGCTCTCTCACTTGGGTGTGGAGAGAAGCAGGGCTGGAGGCAAGAGAGAGATCTCCATTCCTGTTCCATCCTTTGCCGTAGCCTCCTGCATGGCTGCTGTAAGCCTCTGCCTGGCTGAGTTTGCATGTTTAAATGGTGTGACAAGTGTGGAAACCTGTAACGTTGCTCAGGGGGAGACTCGGGCAGCAGGGTGTAGCAGAGCACTTGGAATTCAGTGATTCTTATCCAAGGGGATGCAGGGATTGCTTGTCCTGTCCCCTGTCTCCTCCTGTGATTTCTAGCTTGCTCACAGATCGATACATTTACACGCTTCCTTTGTTACCACAATGTTCTGCGCTTGATAAATTGAGCTGCAGGGGCCAGCAGATGTCACCTGAAGCTTCTCCCACTTGGCTTTACTATTTTCTTGGGGGAGGGGGTGACTTGTGAAGCTTTTTTGATGTTTCTTATGGTCTCTGGGCTATTGTAACCCTACGGATAAGCTTTGGAGAGCTGGAAGCTGTATCTTTTTGCCAGTAGCTCTCAAACTGGCCAAGCTGCAGACCCCTGGAGGAGGGTGGAGGCAAGGAAGCAAGCGGGCAGTAGTATGGAGTAGTCCTGGAAGTTCTTCAGTCACCCCCAACCCTCCTGAAAGTGTTCCTCTTGTTCAGGTAATCAAGGCTGCTGCTGACATGGACAGAGAGAGAGTGCTGAAGAAGTCCATTGAAATGAAATTCCTCACTGGTTATGAAGTCAAGGTATGGAGCAGAAGGGTCTGCTTTTACTGGTGCCTGCTGATAAGATTGTTGAGGGTCTGGGGACTGCCCTGGATTTCTTGAAGTGGTAAAAACCACTGCCATTCTCTAAGCTTTGTTGATAAGGCCGAGGGAGAAGGGCAAAAAAGGCTTTGGCTTTTCTTCTCTTAGTTCTGTTTGGGAGCAGTAATGATGGTACAGGCAGCCCCGAAACCACTTCCTTCTCTCTTTTGGCAAGACTGTGCAGGTGGTGGACTGCAGATGCTTCATGATGGGGCTGATGGCCTTCTGGAAGGCTTAGTTGCTCAGAACTGTATTAACCAAATGCTCATCAGTGTTACTGGGGGCTGGAGATGACCTTTGTAGTGGGGTAGAGCTCAGTTATTTCTCCTGAGCTGCTGCTGTTAGTGCTAGCGTTTCTCCTTTTCCTCCCGAGTGGTTAAAATGGCTACTGATGTGATTTATGCCTCTTTCCTTTTGGGCAGGAAATGGAAGATGCCCACTTAAATGCTGTCCTCATCCTGGGAGAGGCTTTTGCATCCGAGGAACCTTTTGATTTTGGCAACCAAAGCACCACCGAAAAGATCCATGGTTTAATCCCGGTCATGCTGAAGCATCGGCTTGTCCCTCCACCAGAGGAGACCTACTCTCTTCATCGGAAGATGGGGGGTTCTTTCCTTATCTGCACCAAACTGAAGGCCAAAATCCCTTGCAAAAACATGTTCCGAGAGGCATATAGCAAATATTGGAGCAGCAGGGGCAAGAAACCAGAGGAGTAGTAAGAATGAACTAAGATGCCTCCTCCTGAGGGCGCAGTTCACCTGGGCCTTGCAGAGAGCGTTTTAGCCTCCCACGTCTCGCACCCCAGCTCTCCATCCTCTTGAGATGCAGCAGCCTGTGCCCTGGAAGCCGAGCGTGCGTTTCACAAGGACAAAGCTGTTCTTTCCTGCTGTCCTCTGTGCTACACTCACTGCCAGCACAGCCCGCAGCTTGCAGGAGACCCTCCTCCAGCGCTTCTGTACCATTTCAAGGCACCAGCCAGTGACCTCGAATGCGTTTTTAACGTTGTGATGGTGGCTGCGTATTCATTGGGTTTTAGAACAAGGAGGGGAAGGAGGACAAGAGCTGAATTTAATATTGAAACCTGTTTGTAATTCTCCAAAAATTGTGGTGGTGTGGTTTTTTTTTTTTTTTTTTTTAAAAAAAAACCTTCCCTTTTTTCCTGCTAAGGTGGATTTCAAGTAGTTTTCATACTGTGAATTATAGAATGAAATACTGAGGTGTACCCTCCCACAGACACGCTCAGCACCTCCCTCCTGGTTTGGTAAGTCAAGTGGTGACAGTCTAAGAACCCTCCTGGATTTTACTGACATGGATTTCATGCAAGGGCCGTGTTTGTGTGTGTGTGTGTGTGTACACAGGGTGAAGTTTTATGCTTTCTGCCTCTTTTTTTTGGCTTGCAAGCTAAACATAGGAACTATTTTAAAGCATTGTGAATGGAGTGCCAGTCTGTCTCTTTTTAAACACACAGGTGCACTCACACAGCCTGTCTCGGGTCTGGGAGTCAAATACATAAGCAACAACAGAGCTATCGCTCAGCACAAATAGTGGGATTCTTCACTCTCTGGTAGGTACCAGGTTTCCCAAGGGTGAGTTAGGTGATAAGCTGCAACCCTGACACCAATTGCTTGCTGGACTCCTAACTAAGAGCCTTGTCCGTCTGTCCCTCTCGTTTCCCTGTAAGGCAGAACCCCAGGGCAAGGCAGACAAACACGTCATGTCTCTGCGGAGCATTTCAAGCTTTTGCTGAAATGTCACACGTTTAAAAGCAGAGGCAGAGTTGGAAACGATAGGAATTCCAGCTGGGAAAGGTACTTTCTTAAGGTTTTTTTTTTTTTNGCCTGTTACCTGTACAACTTACTGACTGCAATAAAAAAACCAAGTGCTTGTGCAGTGGGCCTTCTGCCTGCAGTTTTTTCATCCTCTGGGGTGGTCCTGAGAAGCCAAGAGAACTGTGTCCTGTTTTACAGGAGGAACAGGAGTTGAGCGGAAGGAGATGCTTCAGCTCTCCTTCTGTTGCAGTTGTTTGCTCAAAGCATCACTATTACCCTGGTAAAGCCATCGATCTACCTGCAGCCTGTTTATTCAGTCCTTCACCGTTCTCTGTCACCAGTGCTAACGGTGATGGAGGCAGGGTATCAGACCCAACATCTGTCTGGCCACACAAAGCCCTGGCAACCACTTTGTTGTCTTTACTAGTCTCCTGGACATGTTTCTCTTTGCCTTTTCTCCACTTGTGAAGAAAGAGTGACTGGAGTCAGTGCTTACCTGGTGCTGGTCAGGCAGGTGGTCCTTGTCTGGCAAGTGCCAGGCGTTTAGCAGAGGCTCAGCTGGTCCTCCTTAATTATCACAGCCCAGAAAGGACTTTAATGTATGACTTTAAATTTCAGTACATAAGAAACCGAACAGGTAAGTGAAGAAACGGTCTCTCTCAGAAGGAACCTCTGAGAAGGAGAAAACAGGTTACTGTGTTACCTTACAGACCGTAACCATGTAAACTGCCTTGTTTAGGAGTTGGTTGAGAAAGATCCAGCGCGTTACTTCGAATTCATGTAAAAGCAGTGGTCAGGTAATTCCTGACTCTGTGAGAAGAGTGAACTCTGCTGTTCAGTGAAGCAATAGTTTGGCGTTAAACCGTTTAACTTTGTACACCCAGAGAGTAACTTTCCTTGTTGTTTTGGGTTCTGAGAGACACTGTTTAGTTTTTCTGCTTTGGATCTAGACCTTGCAGCTGTAAAAACAGTGCAATTGTTTGAGATTTTTAAATGCTTACATTGAAGGTTAAAAAGCAAAGTATAAAAAGCTGACAAGGGAATTGGGTTAGGTGAGCTTCCCAGCAAAGTTTCTGAAGCTGAAGATTCAGAGCCAGGAGATGTTCAGAGAACTTGCAAAGAAAGCAAAATACCACAAAAAGCATTACAGTTTGCTTTTCCAGTGAGCACAAGGAGGTGGGATCGGTGTGGGCTTCTTCGTGTGTATTTTCTGTACCCTGCTGGGACGTGAGTATTTAACACTCGGCAAACGTTTCCCTTCCCTCCAGAGCGAGCGTGTTTCAGGATAACATCAAGCTGAACAACAGAGTTATTTTGCATTTGCCTAACGGGTAGCAACTAGCAGAAGGGAAGATGTCTCTTTATTAGGAGAGCTAATTAGAACTCTCGTCCCTAATTCTCCTGGTCTTGCGTGTACATTCTCAAAGCAATAATTTCTGTAGTTTTGTCCAGAGAGATCTGTGACAGGAGGAGCTGCAGGTCATTGAAACGGCTGTGGAGAAAAGGTGAGCCAGAAGCAGTGTGCTCTGGCTTCGAGTCACAGAAGTTGTGACATCTTACAGCCAGCAAAACCATGGCTTGCTCTCAACTACGTGCAGAGGTTGAGGATAGGAACATCCCTCTGCTGCAACTAGCTTCTAAGTTGTAGAAAACTCTTCTTGCAGAAAACAGCTCTTTGTTCAACAGGGCAAGCTGGAGGCCAGATCTCTGAAAAGGGGGATTTTTCCATTCTAAAGAATGAAGATTCAGGCTACAAGTGGTAACAGTGACTATTTTTTTCCTCCCTCCTTTCTGTAATCAATCTGGTGGCTGCATCAAAACAGAAAACCAACTCTGAGGAGCTGAACAGGAAGCCTAAAATGCAATTTATTGTCTGCTTTTTCTCACGTGCAAATCCCTTGGCAACACAAAGCCCATTTCCCAAGACCTTTGCAGCTGCGGAACCCTGGGAAATCGGAAATAGAGCAGCGAGTGTAAAAATCAGAGCACAGGAAACCAGATGGTATTTCACAGAGCTACAGCAGGTAGGGGACACTTGCAGTGGCCTCCGTGGGACGAGCCTGCAACCTAAAATAAGCTAGAGCTGCCAAAATAGTAATTGTGACTGAAGGAGAAGGATGGGATAACGAAGAATAAATTAAGAAGAAGAAAGTCCCAGGCTGAATTGTGATGAACTGGTGGACAACATGGAAGGGTCAGGGGACGTGCAGAACTTCCCAGGTATTTTGAGATGCGCTTCAAAGAAGCATGAAAGTCAACTTGCTGCTAGTAGCCCAGAAATAATTAAAAATCCAGCCTCTAACACAAGGAGAGCTGAAACATTTGACCTGTAACTAAGTGAAGGAGCACCATCAGACATGGTGGTACAACTATTGTCACGGAACAGATGACTTAAGGGCAGGAAAACTGTACTTGATGAAGCTCAATATCGCAAAGGAAAAGATTCTGGTAATTTTTTTTCTGAAAGCTGTTAGAGCTAAATCAGTTTTATTCCTTTTCTTCTCCCTCTGTGCTGGTGCAGATGCGTTACAAGACACTGGTTTTATCTCCAAGAGCACCACTATCCCCCTTTCCCTTTCCTCCTCAAAGCTTAACGGGGGGAGGTGGGGAAAAAAAGACAGAACCTCTGCGTTTCTAACAGTTCCCTGTTTTATTGCAGTACATCAAAGTAGGTTAATATTAAGTGTGTTACCAACATAAAATAGTGGCGGGAAGCCATTTTTACATTGTTGACTTCTCCACCTTAAATATTTCTGTGCAAAAGAATCTACATCATTGTTCTGTAGCAGAGAATCTCTTACAATGTCCCCTACAACATTGAGGGCATTAAACAAAAAAGAGTGAGAAGAGGCAAAAAGCAGAATCTTTCCCCCACACGCACACTTGTCAGCTTTTATACTCTAAAACAACAAAAAAAAAGTGATTACATCTATGCCATGCAAAACTGTACAATAATATTACAATGAAAAAAAACCTAAAAAAAAAAATGTATTTTAAAAATAAATGATATGAAACTGTCATACATAAAAAGGCAGGTATAATTGCTCTGAAATACCAACACTGGTTTGTTTGTGGGTTTCTTCCCTGTGGATGAGACTTTATTAAATGCAGAATGAAAACGGGATGTACTGAGCTGTGGCCGGAATGAAATACAGAGTTGGAATTTAGACTAGAAAGGCTGCAGCAAAGCAGATTTTGGGGGTGGGGGTGGTTATCGAATACAGGGTGAACAGAAAGCCTGTGCAAGGGTGCAGGTTGTGTTAGGGCAGAAAGTTGTCCCATATCCTCCATGGAACTGACTCCCATTAACAAAAGTAACCACTAAGAAGCTACTTGTGCCACTCTGATTCTCAGCCTAAGCCTCAGGAGGTATGGGTACTTACTTACACTGCAATCAATTTTACCCTTAATGTATTAATTTCAAATGAAACAGCCTGCATAAAATGAAAAAAACCAAACCACCAACCACCCTTTCCACCCAAGAGCATGTTTGTCCTGTCATTCAGGGTCTGGCCAGGCAAGACAGGTGGTGCCAGAATCTGTTCCTGTGTTAATATTCCAACTGTTTTGGTGCGAAGGGCTGACATTTCTCTAAATACACTCACTATGCGTTTTGGGCTTTTTTGGTACAAGACCCTTGACTTCCTTCTGCCACATACCTGAGAATAACACACCTGGCTTGTAACTCCATCAGAATCAAACGAAAGCAGTAACATTCCTCAGCCTCGGTTCTGAAACCCAGTAAAATGGGCAAAACGCAAGTCACAGCAACTAGCTGAGGGGAAAAGAAGCAGCGTAACTAACTTCACCGCAGCTTCAGGAATGTTTTTTTAGAAGCCACCAGGTTAAAGGCAACAGAGAAGAAAGTACCAGAACCCTGCTTTTGGGTTTATGAAATGTGGAAGGAAGCCACGTATCAGTGTGCGCACACGTGCAGGGGAAAACTATTTACCAAACCTTTGTCATTCTATAACCTGGGATCCTTAGGAGCTGCCTGAATCCATTCAGATGCCATCAGGAGAGACCCACAAAAATCCGCCAAAAACCCCAACAGCCCATATGTTTAAGCAGCCTCAAAAATGCAAACACCTTCAGTCTCAGCCAAAAGGAAAAAAAACCCCAAAAAATAAAATCAAGCTAGATACATCCTGTGCACAGAGAACAGACGCTACGGGGCAGAAACTCTCCGGGAGGCTTTAAGCTCCCAGAACAAACCGCAGCCCCCGACCCGGGACGCTGACGCAACGATGCTACAGTGCAAAGCGGTAAATGTCAAACCTTAAAAGACAACTGTCTGTGAGATACCAGCCGAGAGTCTGACAGTTCAAATGACCAAGTTCCTTTTTCCTAGCCCAACGTGCAATTGAAAACCTGAGCTGCAGTCTGCCAATGTTTTCAGTGTTCATATTGAGAAAAAAAAAAACCAACAAAAAAAAGGTGAGTGTGGTTTAAAATTGAATGTATGATCAAATGGTCCCCAAATAGATCAAACTATTCAAGTCCTAGGCCAATTTTCCTCTTTTCAAATAAGCGCCGTTGGTCATTTGCTTTTCAACTGAGAGAACAACTGCTGTTTCTCTTTTGGACAGATGCGTATAAAACTGTCAAGGGTACCAACCTTGTGATTAAATACATGCAGTCATCCTAAAGGAGACTGCAAAGGCTTAGAAACTGTGTCTTACAAACAGCATAGCCCTGGTGAACTCTCATCTTCTAGATGCAGCTGACCTATGCTCTGCCTGAAAACCTCGGGGTTTGATATCAATCGATTGCAGGCACCGTAACAGAGTAAACACAAGGTTTTACTCAATTTCAGCATTTGCCCTGTCGGGGCTCTTTGGGTTCCATTTTCAGACAGAGCATCAGCTCAACTGCAGTAAGAAAAACTCCACAAGAAAAGATCCCGTGGCCCTCTCTCGGGGGACTGTCCCACAGGCTGCTCTGTCTGAAAGGACTGCTGTTTAAATGCCTTCTCTCAACATCAAAATAAGATTCATGTTTAACGACAACACACAGTAAATACAAAACTAGTCTGCAAAGGTGTTGAAAAGTGTGTGGACATGCTTCACCGTAAAGAAGGGAATTGTGGGGAAAAAGCTATACTCGAAGAAATAAACAGCCTTTAAAAAGAAGCTGATGTGGAATTTTAATAACGCCGATAACGCCCGGCCTTTCTGTCCCTCAGAAAGACTGCAAACGTTTCTGGGAGGAATGACTTTCAAGTGCTCAGCTCTTCGCTCAAGCTTTTAATACTAAACACCAGGCTTGCAAAAGTAGTAGCTCTGAAGCTACTAACAACCAGCACAACCAGCTTCTACTCTGAAAAAAAAAAGGCAAACAGGAGAGAGCAGGCTTGTGATGTGATGGGTTCTAATAAACCAGTTCTTGAATTCCTGTCCCGAGCTTAAACTCGGACAGGCTTCTTGATTCGGCGTGAAAGAGAAATCTTACCTAAGAGATTTAATGGATTAGATGATCTGTGTCTCATTCCCTATTTTGCATTTAGATCATACCTGGAAATTACTGCACATGGTTTGAACTTGCCTGTAACGTCTATTAGGGAAGACAGAAACTGGAAAAATCCAAAGGTCTCCCCCTGTGGGTGAACCACTACATACTGCTGACTGCAAGAGTATGGAATGGTTTAACGAGAGCCGTAACAAGTTTCCCAAACCCAGAAAACCCAGTATTCTAAATACAAAAAGCCCTTAGATGTTTGAGCATGGTCATAGAATAAAGCCAGCAACACCACCGCTGAGAAAAGAGGGTTGTTTGAACATACTCCCGCCAAACAAAGACCACATTTGCCTCGCTAACTACAGAGAAGAGACATCTTCCTCTTACCATCCGTCTGTACACCAGTCTCTGCTTTGTCCTGTGAACTGCGTGACCAGCTTCAGCTCTTTGTTTACTTTTTGCAACTCCGGTGGGGCTCTGTCTTCCACCGCAAGACTTTCTGCCCTCCAACCCGCCCTGCTGTCAGAACCAAAGGGCAAGTGAGCGCAGGGAAACAACTGCAAATTGCACACACTCACAGTGCGGGGTAGAGAGAGAGAGGAAAACCAACCTTGCCAGCATATGGCAGCTGTGGGCGACGAGGGCATTTTCCACTACCACAGTGTGAGGTCAGTCTTCAAGGTTCTTTGTTGCTACAGTGACAGGAGAGCCAGCCAGGGCCGGCTTCGGGCTAAGGGCACTCGTTTGGCTGATATGGCCACCAGGATTTGGTAACAAGAATGACAGTTTTCTGGTGAGGGATGGTCAAGGAGATGTGGAAGACTGCTCCCTACACAGTCTAACCTGGCCAACGGCTGAGCCAGGGGAACAGTTTTCCTGCTGAATCCTGCTGCGTTGGGCTCCCTTTGCTGCCCTGAGGACCTCTCCTGGAGCGTGTCCTAAGGTTCCTCACTCAGCAAGCACACGAGAAACCGGGGCGGCCACTGAGCTGGCTGGTGCCCTCGGTTGTTGGATTGCTTTCCAATTATTGTCATTTTTGCAAAGGATGGGGGTTAACACGAAAGGAAGAATTGCAGCTTCAGTTACACTACTGCTAGAAGTCAAGCAACGTTGTGAGAGCACTGCAGGGACCTCTCCTGGCAGTGCAGCGAGCGCTACATGAAAGGAATATCATCTGTCCAGCAAAAGGAATATGTATCTGTCCTTCAAAAGGTTTTAGGCCAGGCCTCCAAGTCTGTATATTACCAAGCATGAAAACAGGGACAACACAAATCTTAAATTAAAGGCTCTCTTAAATAAGCATCCATCTTCTGCTGCATACACAATGCTTTTTTTTCTTTGAATATATACATACGTATTTTTACTCTAACATCTGCGTATTTATTTAAACTCTGTACTGTAGTAAAATATGCATCATTTTAATCAATAAGGATTTGCTGGCGACAATCAGATTGACATTCAAACGTGGTGGCCGAAAGCTTTTATGTGCCTCTGACATACCGATCGTTCCCCGCGCAGGGGAAGGAGTCTCTGTGCTACTTTTGTACAGTACAACGAGCTATTGTATGAAAACAAAATCCCTCGGCTTTTTCTCTTGTTGATACTGCTCTGGTCTACCTAAGCTACGTTTTGGGAAGTGGAAGGGGAGGGGGGGAGGATAAATATGTCTTTAAAAATGAAGCAGCTGTAACCACAAAAATGAAACCAATACTAATACAGATCTACAGCATCTGGTATTTACCAACATCCTATCTTTGCTCCTTTGTTGCTGTCAAATCTGGGGAAGGGAGGGTGAGGCAGTGCCAAACGGTGCCGAAGACGACCAGCTTCTACCTTCCTCTGCACTCCACTCCCAGATCGCTTTCAGACAGGGAACGGGGAGGGTTAGGATGATGAAGGTGAGAACTGGAACAAGTGAAGGGGACAGCCATGGGGACAGCAAGCTGCTGTGACGTCAAATCTGAATGCTGAAACAGTTCATGAGTCCCAACTCACGTGGTCAGAGCTCTCCAGGGAGAGGCTCTTGGTCTTGTGAGGAGAAACCGGGCTGGGAGGGCTGCTGAGGTTGGAGCTGTTGGATGCAGTAGAGTGTCTCGGAGAGTCAGAGTCCTACAGCCCAAAGACAAGAACATCACCAGTAAGTAATAGGACAGTAAGTTTTGAAAGTGACCAAGAGTGTCTGAGCAACAGGTGACTGCATTCAAAGCCCTCTATGTATTTTGCTTGTGTCCAAAAATACGGAGGGTTTTGGGGTTTGTATTTTTCCCTCAGAACTTTCTGGTCCGGGGAGCCTTAAAGAGTAAGTGGCCAATCACTGCGTTTCAGCAGGAAGAGCTGATGCTGACGTAAGGATTCTGTGGGATTCTTGCAGTCTGCACATTGCTGAGGGCCTCTTGGGCAGCAGAGTGTGCAACTTCAGGTCGCCTGGGAAGCCTACAATGGCTCTGGCCTTTTCACAGATGATGATCCAAGATGCTCTTGCACTAAACTGAGGAATCTTTATGGTATGGGCTTCACCACAGCTACCTCTTCTGTGTTGCTCCCAGAATATTAATTCAAATAATCCCAAACAAGTCACTCCAGTTGAATCTTCCAGAGCACGAAAGAATGCATCTATGTCTCAGCTTGAGTTTGGGTTGCCCTCCATCTTTAACTGAAAGGATTTATTCAGTACCACGAGAAGTCTCTATCATATCTGATTTTCTCACTCCTTGCTAAGAAAATGGGCTGGGGAAATTTTACTGGCCAACTTTGGTTGAACCCTCCCATTCTCAGTTGTGGGAAGTGAGTTTAGCACTGGGCAGGACTACAGTTCTGTCGTAATGGTAGAATAATTCACAGAATTTAAATTGCTAAATCCAGTTCCTGCTCAGAAGGAAATTATTATAATTCTTAAATTACCTTGTTAACTTCAGGCACTCTGAGTACAAAATGTTTCCTGTGCCATGGTTGCTAAAATAGCTCAAGAGTCTTTGCAAATAAAGGACAGAAGGAATATCACCACTTCGAGCTGTGATGGGTCACTATCAAGCTGTTCCTCTAGTGGGCCAGTATTTTTGGAAGGCTCACTGCTCACGTATCTCCAGGGAAGAAGCACAGAGAGTTTTCTGCATGTTAAATACCAAGACCAGAGCTGACACCGTTTGATCAAAGCCTTTTGTCAGAATAGCTTAGAAATCCAGGAAATACAAATTTTCATTGACAATGACTCCCAAACTCGCAGCCAAACCCATGACAGAATTTAACTTCTTCATCTTTATCAATACACTTCAATTTTCTCCTCTTTCTTCTGTCACTCACCTCTCGCTCGTAGTCCCTTGTTGGTGCATCGCTGCCTTGGTCCAGGCCACCAGAGGATAAGGAACCATCTGAGGGCGATGCCATAGGCTGGCGCTTTGCTCCGTAGCTCCCTCCTGAGAATTCCCTCCGCAAAGCACTGCCGTTTTGTGCAGACGATCCTAAAACGTGAAGAGGAATTAATTAATCTGTGTTACAGACGCCCGCTCGAGGTACTGGAAATTTGTTAAGAGATTTCTCTGGTTAGTTCTGTTTCCCTCTAGCAGGTACCAAGATGCACCCACATGTGGGCTTTTACCTTGGCTGCTGCCAGCTGCAGTTTTCCCTAGGGGTGCTGTGGTCCCTCCATAGGCATGTCAGCATCAGCACAGGCAGTCACTGTGCTCCCAACAAGGACAGCAGTTGTAGGAAGGTTGCTGTGGTGGCAGCCTAGTTCCAGTGGAGTCAGTGGGTTGTACCGGCAGATACAGACCACAGTGGCCAAAGGCTTTCTGCAAGCTGTTGGCGATGTGCCACAACCATGGCATGTGCCAAAGGAAGGGGAAAAAAACCACCCTAGAAAAGCTGGGACACCAGTTTTGCCTCTGTTTTCACATGGTCTGTTATTTAGTCACTTGCCTGGTGTCAGCATGGGCCACTGAGCTGATGCTGGCACACAAAGGCAGCATCAAAAAGGTGTTTCCAGTGCAATGCAGGTCTTCTGTACCAGCAACCAGTTCTCTACTGCTTTCTCGTTCTACTAGCAGGAAGAGAGGCATCAAGAGCTCTAAGCAGTTTGGCAACAAATTTAATAAATGTGGAGCTTGCTAACAACTTGCCGCTGATTTAAAACACGTAAGCAGCAGCAGCAGCAAAGTAGTCTCAAGGGTAAGAACGTAATTTTAATTCTAACATCAGTTTTAAAAATTTGCCAAATTACAAAATGTGGGACTCTCCATAGTGCTGGCTGCTTATTCATGTGCTCCTTGGAAAGCAAGATTAAAATACTCTGCTCGCCCTCAATGGAAACACAGTGAGCCATTGCTTCTAAAAAGCCTCTCCAGTGGCACAGATGGATAGAAGCAAACGCAGGCAGCCAGTTCCCTAAAAAACCACTGGTGCACAGACCCCAAAGCAACACAGTTCTGTTTGCTTACGTGCTGCTAAGCCGCTGCTCGCGCTCATTGATCGTCCTGGTTCCGTGCGGGATTTCGTGATGGATGGGATACTGACAGAGCCACTGAAGACGGTCCGACTCTCCTGAGGCCGAAGATTCTGCAATGCAGACACACACACACACAGTCACAGGGTTACTTATGGACTGCAGGCTCAGCCTTGGGTGTTACAAAGGAAGGCCCCAGATTACATTAAAACCCCAGCCTTACCAGAGCTGAATTATCTCGGCAGCAAGTCAGCAAAATGTGCAAAATAATATTCTGCAGTTTAGTGCAGAGCCTGGCAGCACACGCAACGCCACAGTGAAGTGCTGAATTACATGGACATATGCAGACAACTGGAAGAGTATGTCTAATAATTCAAGAATTTCCTTGACAGCATGGTTTGCCAGCCTAATTAAGCTGCTATAGATATCGTCAAGTTATATCGCATATTGCATTCTTTCGGATCACAAGCTTCCACCAAGGATCTCATTAAAATTTCTCTCTTTGATGCCATCATTTGTGCCGTGTGTGTATAACTTTATACAATAACCACGTCAATCCCCAATGCCTGAAGAGTTATGAACACATAGCGGGATCAATCTGCATTTCATTTACATATGTAATTCCAAAGGTCTTAACAGCATCACTCCAGGCCTACATCAGTGGAGCCAAAGTGAGAATCAGCCTCCTGTTTTTCAGCCCGCTCAAAGAGGATGACCCAGAGCCCATGCCACTGTTTTTCCAGGTATTTTGATTATCGCTCCTGTTTTGCATCCCGAGTTCCAAGGTTATTGTCTAAGTAGTAAGTTACTGGGCTGGAGCGGTCCTTTACGGAGAGGAGAGACAAAACACAATTCCTCTACTTGGAAATGGTAGATCCTCAAACATGAGTTGTCTTTAAAAGAAGGGGTAAGGGTACTTTGAAATGAGTTCTGGGAGATTTTATTCCTGCTTCTGTTAACTCACAGCTGACCTTAGGGAAAAAGGCTTCTCATCTTATTTAGCCCATCTCTCTGGATAGCCCAGCGGCACTTTCTAACGGTCACCTGCATCATTTCACCTCTGGCTAAATATGAGACCTCACTCTGCTCCTAACGTGATTTGCAACCTTTATAGATGGAGAATGTGAAAAGAACTGCAGGTAGCTCTGAGCATTACTTTATTTCCCCTTTAGAAAACACCCCCTGCGATAACTGTTAATTTCTTCCTATTTATATTTAATTATTTCCCCATCCTCACTCTGAGATAAAGGAGCCACACATAAAACAACGGTTGCAAATGCAATGCCTTTTTAAGCTAAGACGCTATGGAAATTTCAAACCAGAACAAAGATTCCGCTCCCCAACAAGGGTATTCTCAGAGACCCTCAGATACTGCCCATTTCTCTATCTGGATAATTAAATAGAGGCTTTGTAATGAACAGATTTTATGCAATTCAGACTCTATCAGGTAATTCTTACCAACCTGCTGTCAATCCAATCTTACAACAATTCTTAAAGTCGTTGCTATAACAGACTCCTCTGCTCTTACATCAACCTTTTGATTCTCGTTCTCCCAGTGGGATAGAAGTGGCTAATTCTTAATATGCACCAAACAAGAAAGAATTAAAACCTCTCCTCTTGTTCCCAAGATCTCTCTCAAACACCAGCAAAAGAGAATCAGAGACCTTACGAATGAAAAAGCCCTGTTTAATTCTCCCCTCATCCATTGGTGCACTATTCTCAGGGGGGGTTTATACTCGAAGGCTTTTAAACGTCTCTTAAATCATTTATGGGATCATACCACAGTCTCTTGCTTACCTTCCCCCACCCTTTGTCTTTTAAATGCGAACAACCAACCTACTTTGGAGTATAAAATACTACATTTCTGCTTCTGTGTCCTTCCCAACCCAATGAACAATCTGAGTTACAGATAAAGAGTATGAGCACCCCGGTTGTACACACACAAGGGGGAGCTCCCCTGAGCAGACAACGTACAAGTGTCAAGGGAAGGAGGGAATGAGTGGGGGCATGAAAAAGACTCATTTATTTTAACAGTGTATTCTAATGGCAGTTATTTTTCATGACCTCAGTTTGCAAAGTCCATGTAATTCCTTGTAGAAAGGTTCTCCACAAAGCAAATCTTTCATTGTTCTTTGTTCTAAAAATAAAAGAAGCACACACCAGAGACCCTGGCATTTTGGACCAAAACCCCTGGAAGTGATATGCAAATGATGCAGAAAGGGGATTCAAACAAAAATAAATGGCAGTTATTAGCGGTAGTTATAAAGCAGCAAAATGCAGCAAGTTAAAAACAAATTAAAAAAAACCCAAAAACCAAGGGAAACTTGAGCTTGCTTTACTTAAGAGACAAAACCCCCTCATTTAGAACAACAATTCAAATCCTAGCAGGAAAATTCATTCCCATTGCTGAACCAGGTGGAGAAAAGTGAGAGTAGAGACCAAAAATCACTGTGAAACAGGGTGAAAGACCCAACTAAGTTTGGTGCATCCCATTCCCAGCCAGAGAAGGGAGGTGCTGGGGGTTATGGAGGTGCAATCACTGCCTCGCTCAGGGCTCTGCAGTCTCTCCGAGCCCCAGCTCTCGCACCCACACGACACGCTCCTGTGCTGCCTTCTCAGCCACTGGAGCAAAAATGTACATGTAGAGTCTGCCTAAACAGTTACAACACACATGGAACTGTTGGCCTTAGGATCTTCTGTGCATCACGCTGTTTTGTTAGTGTTCTGTTCATTACATTTTAAACCTGAGCTTTTAATTCTTCCATGAAATAACATGACAGTCTCTAAATGCCTACTTTAATGGGTTAATTTTTCACCTCCCCTGTGGATTCCATGCTGGTTTCATTCCAATATCCCATCCATACCTCAGACTACGGTCACCTCAGAGGGAGCGCTTCTCTTCTTACACTAAATCCTCTAAACACGACGGGCAAATGGACAGACACAAACGCAAAACTCACAGCCTTGCTTTCCACACAGCTTACAGCATCTCTACCCCCGAGCCACGAAGGAGACAAACACTTCTTCATACAAGACAACCTCTAGCGCTCTAAGGAGCTGATGGGCAAAAGATCTTGTCACTCCAGGTTGCCCATTTCACCATTTATTCCCCTCCAATTTCAGCTCATAGGCTGTAACATTAGGATGAAAGATGCTCCTAAAGCAAAACATAAGAGTTATTCTTCCAAATACCAGGGGTCATTCCGTATTGATCCCAGGGAGAATGTTCATACAAGAAGGGGAAGGTAGAGGGTGGGTCACAGTCCAGTCACTGCATATTAAACACAGAAAATTTTATAGTATAGTTGGATTAAAAAACACCTATTAAAACTAGAACTGAAGTACAGCTTCAGTGACCCCCTAATGACCCTCTAAGAAAGAAAAAAAATTTCAGTTTGGCTTAACAGCATTTTATTTTTTTCGTGTTTCAATACAGCATCCCTCTTGTGTATTTGCATCTCTCCTCCTGCCAGAGAAGCTGGGATGGATGCAGACCTGTGAGCACCCAGCGTGTCTTCCAAAATGCCACAACTTCAATTTTTGAATGTTAATGTTTGTGACAACTGAGATTTCACAACAGTGACACAGGACCAGTGAAAGCTGAGCTGCACAAGTTTGTTTTGGAGCCGTATGGAAGAGATTAATTTCCTTCCCGCATTTTTAAATTCACTCTAGTGTTGTATTCAGGAATCTACCCACAAACCTTCCTGGATTTAGAACAGCAACCAAAAGACACTCAAAGGAATCAGGCAGTGAAGAACTTGCCATGCCTAAAGGCCACAGAAACCACCAGCAGTGTTTCCATCCCAGCAGCGACCGTGGCTCAGGTCCATACAGACCCTGAGCAACCAACTTATATCACATCCATCTACCTCTCACAGATTATGTCCCACTTATCTGCGAATCTGTTCCCAACAGAACCGGAGGCCACAGCAGGGTCCACCATTAGAACACACAGCATAGAACTGGGTGTCTGGTTAAGTGGGGCTTGTGTTTCTACTGGACCCAGTAACCCGCATGGAGTCCAGCCAGGATGCACAATCCAAGAAGAAAAGAGAAGACCACTTCCATCCCCCTAACTGACATTCTGACTGGAAGGATAGCTACAGAACAGCATCTTACCTCAGCTCCTGCTCAAAACGACTAGAATTAAGAGGTTCTACCTCAGCAAGCTGCTGCTCTCTTTCATTTTTGATCTTACTTGCACTTGTTCTAACTCCACTTACTTTAATCTAGAAACTCTCTGAGCCACCATCTGTCTCTCTCTCTCTACCTGTGCACAGTACTGTGTAAAAATTCTTGCCCTCCACATGATTTCATCACAAACAGTTTGAAAGTTTGGTCCAACAGACAGATCCAGAACCTTCTATTAATGCAACCTGATAGTGCTGAATGATGAGCCCTGTGGAACAGATAACTTGTAATTCAAAATTCCCATATGCTTCCTTGTGATTAAAAATGCTGTTCTTATAGGAAAAAGGTTCAGCCCAGTTGTTACACACTTCTTTTCTTTTCTTTTTTTTTCAGGCCACGAAGTATCTGTTTCTTGACGTGTCAGAGCTGTGAAAGGGCCACAGCTGACAGCAGAAAATAAATCAGCTAGGACAACAAGAAAGTTAAAGGGTGAAGGAAACCACTTAGGAGGGGTTTTCTCCCGTGTTAATTAGCCAGGCAAAAGGAAAACCACACAGTGTTAGTAGAGTGAACACCTGACTCAGCCATTCATACCCTCAGAGCCACAAAGTCTGGAGTACCGAGGACAGAGCGTGGAGGCGGGGAAAATGCAGGGTGTATGGAATCGTGAGAGAGGAATTTTTCGGCTGAATTAACAGTCATGTGGTAGATGTGCTCAAAGTTGCTCGGAGAGGAGATCAGGCGGGAGTGATGATGAGGGAATTGGTAAGGGGAACGCTGCTACCAAAGACAACAGAGAGAGAAAAGCAATGAAGGATGGTTGTACAGGTTACACCGGCAACAGCAGTCAAAACGTCAAGGGACAGCCAAAGAGCAGTCCTGCTCGCCCGCCAACACACAGGTTGTCACATTGTCGCCCCCAGTCCCCTCAGCACCTTCCTCACACAGTGTCATACGGGCCTGCCACCCTTGCTGTTGCTAAAACATTAAAAACAAATAAAACTTTTAACTCGTTGGGAATCGATTCTAATATTTATTATTATTTGATATTTCAAAGAGCACCACAGTTGGAAAAGGTGCTTTACAGACAGTTGAGAAGCATCAGTTCCCTGCCTTGAGGAGCTTACAATCTAAAATCGAGATAACACAAACAAAGGAAGGTGAACACAGATGAGATGGTGCGGGGAGAAGAAAAGATGAGAATACACAACAGTTAAAGGTTGTAAGAGATTTCCTTCTGTTATTCATGCATTTTAGCGATTCCATTAGAATTAAGGTATCACCCGTACAACAAACACAGAGTACTTCTAACAGGAGGGCACAGTGTTTCGACACAGAGGGACACAGGTCAGGTGGGAGGGTGAACTGGTTAGTGTGGAACGACAGGGACAGTTGACCCTGCTGTAGATAGATGACACAAGGCCTATGTCCTCCTGCCCAATCACTGCAGCGTTAAGTTTCGTGATGAACAGACTTTGCGCTGCCGAGGCCCTTGGCAGATAAGGTGGCACAAGTATTGTGAAATTCAAAATGTTTTTAATAGGTCAACTGAGCAACGTGCTCCCAAAATACGATGTAAAGAAAAAGGGAAGAAATAATCCTACACATTAAAGCAGAAACAGTTTCTAATTCATCTCTACAGAATGTGCTGACGTAAGTGCTCATGGAATTTAAAGTCATCTAAATCCAGATTTAATGGGAGAGCGTTTCAAGGCTGGGTCTCCCTCTCTGTGCCATCTGTGCATGTTCAGCAGGTCAGTCTGCGAGGGGATGGGTTACTCAACAGCCACCAGCAAATTGGAACACCTTTTCTAATTTCTAAAGTTCCTCTTCCTCTTATTCAACTGATTTCATTATTTAAAACAAACAGGTCTGAGTAACATTAGAAATGTTAAGGCTTAAAAAAATAAAATATGGTAAAAATACAGCTTACCCCTCCACTAAACCTAAGGCACTACTTTTTGTATGTGGAACGTATTAAAGTCTGGAAGAACATTAAGTCACAGCCCAATACATATTATCAAACGTTATTGTTCTCCATTTCAGCTGGTAAAATCCAACTATTTTTTTTTTAAACACAGTTATTATGAGGCTTTGCATGTTAACCAAAACATCAATTACTGCACTATGGTATATAAGACATAATATACATTAAATTGTTAGTAGTAAGTTTAGCAGCATCTAAATATCAGTTCAAGAAGCCACCATTCCAAGAATGGTCCAGGAAAGCAGGCTTTGCTGAGTTATCTGCTCCCAACAGCAGATACTGTCCTAAAAGCCAATATGGGAGAAGAGGGAGTGTCTGAAATCACAAGCTAAAAAGCAGAGGGTAGGCCAGCTGCAGACCATGAAAATATTTAGCCAGCATTCATGAATGTGATAAAGCCACGATATGGCAACATTTTTAAAACAATCCTCCATGGAACTTTCTCCATGGACCCCACCATTAGATGCATGCACAGGGTTCCCACTTTCTTTTATGGGTAAGTATTTATTGACTCTAAAAGTTTCTCATTTGAAACAAGCAAAGCTTCACACATCGCCTAGAATGGAAGTATAATGGCTCATGTGTAATGAGGTCAAACTGAAGCATAATGTTCAAATATAATGGCAGTCAAGACTAGCTTTTGTATGTAAAATACTTTGGCATGCAGAATATGAAAGCAAAATCAATCCTGTACATCTGATGTACACAGAGAGGTGGTCTGTGCTGCAGTAAGTGCAGTTCCAGATTTCAGATCTTCACTACAAAGGAGCGTCCACGATAAAGTGGCTTCAGGGGACAAGTGGGCAGAAGGGAGGCCAGACTGTACGGCCAGTTAATTGGTGACAGGCTGCTAGGGAAGAAAAACATGTCAATAAATAAATTTGGGGATACACTAACAGGAACGATTCTAAATTGTACAAAACAAGACAATGACCCAGGTCTAGCATCCACATCAATAAAATACAAATATGTACAGGCAATAGCTCTGTTAACAGCAAACAAGAACTTCTGGATTCTGTTGGGTTGTAGCCTGCAAACTTGTTTGTCAAAGCCAGACCCCCGAATAACTGCTCACCATCAAGAAAAGATGGATGCAAATTTACAGTTGCCTGATAACCTCTAATATTTTCTCTCTTAAATCTGATCTCACTCTGAGCCTTGGACACGTTCACTTCTGCCTTAACTTGGGGTCATACTGAAGTCACGGGTGTCCACTGATGGAAAGGACAACGTGGTACTAGGTTAATAGACCTCAATTTGCCATAAACATATCTCAATATTCATGTCATGCACCTACTGCACAGAAACCTTAGAAACAACACACAGAGAAAGCATCTTTCCCTCTCCTGTGGCTGCATCAGCAAGGCCCATCACACGCAGACAGGTATGTCAGACATATAGAGGCATCTGGTATATATCAAATATGTATATATGTATCAAAGAGCCTGAAAGAGTTTAAAAGATCCCATTTACCCAATTTTCACTCTGTAAATTTACAATACAAATTAAACTCTCTAAAGTCAGGCTTTTAAAAGATATTAAAGAATAGCAGTGGGCAGAGAGCGAGCAAGCTCCTGTTGGCTCGGCATCACCAGGCAGTTACACCACAGGTGAAGGCAGTGGATGTCCCCTCCTGCCCACCAACATCAACCACGCAAGGGCCAGCGCCACCACCTCTAATGCTGCGCTTTGCTCAATTTTTTGGCATTTCCCCTGAAAAATGCTGCAGAGGCAGGTTAGTGGGACTGCAGAGGTAAGTTCTGATTGGATTCATATTGCATATATAAAGTGAATACGTACATATTTATAAATAAATAAAAATACATATATATACACATAAAAAATTGTTGCTTGCTTTATAAAGTTCATCCATGGATGCTAGATAAAAGCTAGGCTGAGCTGGCTGTTTAGCCTGTGACAATCTCATCCAACACAGAGATTAAAGTATCTATTCTCTATTAAAACCTTCTGCCTCCACAGCAGTATATTGACTTCAGTGGAAGGTCCTGCTGGATGAAATTTGTATCAACAGATCCAGCCAAATTTGAAATCGCAAGGAAGAAACCGCATTCTTCCATACACTTTCTGCACTCCTATATCTCATTAAAGAAAGAAGCTTTATCACGTCAAATAGTTGGATAAAGGCAATGATGGAAAACTCTTAGCCTTGCATTACTTGTTCCACCTACTGGTAGCTCTCTTTAAATGCAAAAATGTATTTCACCATCCACTTTCATAAAAAGAAACAGGCATTGGCAAAGTAAAATGCTGCCATCTTTCCCATAGTTCTTTAAAGATAAATACTCTTTTTCTGAAACATACTGATTTATTTAAAAATACAAAGATGATGTTCCAGCTGCAAAATCATGTCACATACTAAGAAGCACCAAAATAAATAAATAAATCTAATCACGTTTTTGGACAAGGTACAAATCTAGTGAAATAATTCCATGTCCATCCTCCTACAGATGAACTGTACGCAGGGCTAGAAAGGTATTCTTTACCTTGTGTACTGATTCTCCACGGACTGCCCTCTCTCTATTTCCATCCTCTCTTTTAATTCTCAATTTATTTTTCAAATAAAACATTAGACTCAATACATAACATCACGTGCGGGCACAATTCTTTTTCTTATATTTTTGCTCCTGAGGAACAAAGTAGTTAGTTTGGAAATGACTAAATGAAAACTTATTTCAGCCAAATACCTTACAGGAAGCTTCGAAAAGAAAAAGCTGTCTGGACCCTAGTAGCTCTTGACAGAACATTTCCTAACCTCAAGTTCATGCTTTAAAATTCACACACTTTCAAGTCCCATGATTCTGTATCCCTTATGTGAGAAATACAAATATAGTATGATACTGCAAGGAGCTGTTGGAAAATTACATGTCAAATCTGCTTGATCTGCAGTGACATTTCCTAGCATTAAGATTGATTCTTACTTGTAAAAAGGATTTTTTTAATAGTAACTTTAAAAAGAAGCTGCAGCAGCGGAATCAGCAGAGAAACCTATTTTCTATTGCACACGTTTTTCTAACGTCTACTAAACACATTTAAGTGAGCGATTTGTGAACGTCTTTCAAAACATCATATTGATTAGTAAGAAGCAAAGTACCAGTCCAAGCTTCAAATATGACCTCTAAGCTAATACAAGGCTTGCGTAACTAGAATGATTTTAAACTAAAAGCCATTTTGTGATGACAGAGCTGAAGAAATATTAATCCTTGTAAGTCTAGAAAATCTCTTTCTATAGATAAAAATTATTCTTCATTTAACATTTGCCAGATTTGAGGCTTGATTAAGAGTCCTTGCGGCTTTTGATTCCCATGAACTTTCAGCTACTGATGGTGTGGAATGGGATGTCTTTTGCCCTACCTTTAGCAGTACCAGATTATTTTCTCTTCTTGAGAAGACCCAGAAATATTTTAAAGAACATACTAGAAATGGAAAGGCAAAAAGAGGTTCTGATCTACATCCTGCCCTGCACCAAATTATCATTCTTCAACATTAGACATACCTGTACTCACATCCAGGTAAGGAAAACACTACCTGCCAACCTCCCTTGGGTTTGTAAGGTTTTTTTCTAGAACCAGCTTCTTCATTATTTCACAGAATCACAGAATTGTCAGAGTTGGAAGGGACCTCTAGAGATCATCTAGTCCAACTCCCCTAGATCCTAGCAGGATTGCCCAGAGCATATTCTTCAGGACTGCATCAAGGCGGGTCTTCGAAATCTCCACAAAAGGGGACTCCACAACCTCCCTGGGCAGCCTGTTCCAGTGCTCTGTCACCCTCACCATAATGGAGTTTTTTCTCATCTTTGAATGGAACTTCCTATGTTCCAGCTTAGAATCAGAGAATCATTTAGATTGGAAGAGACCTTTGGGATCATCGAGTCCAACCATCAGCCCTACTCTACAAATTCCTCCCCTACACCAAATCTCCCAACACCACATCTAAACGACTCTTAAATACATTCAGGAATGGGGACTCAACCACCTCCCTGGGCAGCCTGTTCCAGGGTCTGACCACCCTTTCTGTGAAAAATTCTTTCCTAGTGTTCAGCCTAAATCTACCTTGTTGTAGCTTGAGGCCATTCCCTCTCATTCTATCGCTAATCACCTGAGAGAAGAGACCAGCACCAACCTCTCTACAACCCCCTTTCAAGTAGTTGTAGAGAGCGATGAGGTCTCTCCTCAGCCTCCTCTTCCTCAAACTAAACAGTCCCAACAAGCTTGTGCATTTGCCCCTTGTCCTGTCACTGGGAACCACTGAAAAGGTGGTTATATTCACTTATAAACATACACACAATGTTGTTTGTTGCTCAACTGCACTGAGTATATTTGGCATTGAGTGTTTTCTCAGTGTCTCTCATAGGAGATTTAAAGTAGATCCTTTCCTTGCATGTTCTCATCTAATGAAAACACATCGCTGGAAGGGTTCATGTACAACGTGCAGACTTTACGGTAGTGTAACATAAAAAGTACCATTTCCTGCAAAAGTGAGGTAAAATGAGTACCTGGAAACCAGATGCTACACTCCTAACCTCCTAAACTAGTGCAGGTGCACAGCACACTTTGTTTTCCAGTCTTACTGTTCTTTGAGCTTTTCAGCATCTGAAGATCCCGATTTCAGCATCTACTTGCTGCTTTCTGCACAAACTCCAAGTAATAACAACGATCGTTTGAGACAGCACTTTTGTAGTGATGCCTTTGTCTTATGGTGGTAACTTATATCATCTCTTCGATATAATATAATTTCATCTCTCTTACTGTGCTAAGTAGCATCTTCTGAATCACGTCTGTGTCATCATGGACAAGTTTAGAAAACAATATAGAACACAAAACCAAGATGCTCAAGGTAGCTTGAAGCAAGAAGTATGACACTCTCCTATGAGCAAACTATTAAATGGTTCTTACCTCATTAAAAATTTCAGTAACTTCCAGATGAGTGTTTCCTACATAAAGTTTTGTGGAAACAAACACATGTGTCTGCTCTTACATGTTTTGTCTTTGCATTTTTCAACTTAAAAGGTTAGCTTTTATGGGAGAAGTCCTGTTTCATTGAGATCTTTGGGATAGAAATAAATGTGGGCATTATACACTTGTTAAACTGTGTCAGTTCCACTGTCTGAGGAAAAGAGGCTGTGAAGAGACAGGCTAAGTCAGAGATAAAGATGGGAAGAGAAGAAAGGAATTGAACTTACACTAATACGGCTCACGGCGAAAGAAATTTCTCTTTCCATTCCCGCAAAACTCAGGCTCAAGTCATCTTAATTTTGTCCCTTTGTATGGATCACAAAAATCACCATCAGAGGCCAACCTGCCTTAAAACCCAGGAGGCATGAGCCACTCCTCAATGCTCAAGCCACTCCTCTTTGTCCAAATTTTACCACATACAACAGAGCATGTTTAGCTCTGTTTCCCACATTACATTGCTCCTGAGACAAAACAAATCAACACTGAATACACTTTTTAAATTGTACTTGTCTTTCACTTATTTGCAGCCTCTGTCGCAGTCAGTCACTTTCACATGTACTTTGGTACTTACCATTGGAAGGTCTTTGAGAATCTGTATACCGTCTCCTGGACCCATATGTGCTATGTGGTTAAAATTAGTTGGGTTAGAAATTAATTTATTTCTCATTTCTGGATCACGTAGCATCTCCCTGGAAGACAAAATACTTCATTTAGGTATTTTGTTTGAGGCAAGGGAAGATGAACATTTATAAAGCATGTACAGCCTTGATTATCAGCTACTTTTAAATGGAAATTAACTATTTAAACCACGGTAACAGTGATAAACCCTTGCTATCAGCACAGGGATGGACAAGCTTCCAGCTTGAGGACAGGGCAAAGGGCCAGAAAAAGAAAGAATGCTGTTTGCAGCCCAGCAGCCCACACCCCTTAGTTACCAACATTCACAGAATATACAACCGCTACGAGCTGATAAAAAGCTCTGTAAGATGAGTAAAAGCAGAACTCATTTGTGATGCATTACAGACTGGAGATGTAAATGAAGTACAAAATATGAAAACAGGATTAAAATAATACTGCAGTACCTTTCTCAGTCTGTGGTCAGAATTAAAAGCTCTTCAAAATGGCAAGGATGCATTTCAGAACTCAGAATACATGAAATTTTAGAAGACCAAACCATGATTCAACTCACAACAGGCAAGGAGAATAACTGGAATTTTATCTCCACTGTACACCGCTGTTACTTTTCTTAGAGCCAAAAAGAAAGGGAAGCTGGGAGCCAGCCAACAGTGGAAGACGTTGGAAGTTAGAAAACTGAAATACTGAGTTCGTGGAGTGGAGCTTAGCACAGCAGCAGGTCATCTTTAGTGAGTAACGATAAATGGTCAGTACCATCCCCTATGAGCACTGTGAGTGCTGCAGACCTATTTTTATTGCCATTTAGGAAAGTATTTGTGACTTGTTAAAGACTTCTGTTAAAAAACACCCTGAAGTCCTAGGTCCACTGAAGAGGTGAGTTTTCTGAGATTTAGAGAATGTTTATGTAGTTAAATCCATAAATCAAAAAAGCATTTGTCTTGGAGTACTCCTGAGAGTACAATTGCCTTCAGAAAGAAAAGCAGACCCAGAGTCCGAAAGTAATTAATCCATATGCATAAATAGCAATGTAATGCCCTTTCACAAAGTGTTTATTACAGATCTTCATATATATACAGTATATGTGCACACCTACGTACCTATATACAGTATGTGGAGACATGCATTACAAATTACAGCTGCTTCACACAGTTAATTTGAATTAATGGAAACTCGTGTATCCAGTGCATATCCATATCCAAACTGGCATGAACACAGATTAAACATTGAGGATTAAGGCAGTGGTAGTGAAGAGACAGAAATATCTGAACGGACATTCCAGAAAACAACACATGAAGGAAGCACCACATCAGCACCGGTCACTGTCCCTTCAGGGCCTACACGCATGTACAGAAGACAAGGACATGTTGAATACCGACCTTCGCTGCTGCATCCTCTCCTCCTCTGGCACTCGGAATGAATAGCGGCGCTTGTTGTTGATGTTTCGAACCATTTGCTTCCGGCTGTTATCTGATGTTTCAGGAACCACCAGCTCATCGCCCTCTGAAATCAATAGAAATACGATGATGGGGGGGGACAGCTCATTAGGCATTCATGAAATCTGAATGCAAAGACAATTTACCCCTCTGGACTTCCCATCACATCTGAACAAATTTACTATCTACTAAATCTACTATCTAAAACTATCTACTCTGTTATATAGTAACAGAATGAACACTTCTTCACACAAAATGCAAATGTATTCTCAAAGTATCACTGATTTTCGACCTTTTGGCATAGGTCCAGCAGAGGGCCACGAAGATGCTGCAAGGGCTGGAGCCCCTCTGCTGTGAGGACAGGCTGAGAGAGTTGGGGGTGTTCAGCCTGGAGACAAGAAGGCTCTGAGGAGACTTTATAGCATGTTTAGTTTGGAGAAGAGGAGGCTGAGGGGAGACCTCATTGCACTCTACAACTACCTGAAAGGAGGTTGTAGAGAAGTGGGTGTTGGCCTCTTCTCCCAAGTGAATAGTGACAGGACCAGAGGAAACGGTCTGAAATTGTGGCAGGGGAGGTTTAGATATCAGGAAGAATTACTTTACTGAAAGTGTGCTCAGGCACTGGAACAGCCTGCCCAGGGAGGTGGTTCCTGGAGGTATTTAAGGAACGGGTAGATGTGACACTTCAGGGCATGCTCTACTGGCCAAGATTGCAGGTGGGTTTTCTGTGAGTATGGCTGGACTCTGTCTCAGAGGTCCTTTCCAACCATGATGATTCTGTCACAGTAGCCTTCCAGTATGTAAAGGGGCTACAGGAGAGATTGGGAAGGAGCCATAGGATGAGGGGGAACGTTTTTAAACTAAAAGAGAGGAGATTTAGATTAGGTGCTAGGAAGAAATTCTTTCCTGTGAGGCTGGAATGCCCCTTCCCTGGAGGTGTTGAAGACCCAGTTGGGTGGGATTTTGAGCAACCTGGGGGAGGTGTCTGTGCCCATGGCAGGGGGTTAGAACTGGATGATCTTTAAGGTCCCTTTCAACCCAAACCATTCTATGATTCTATGATTAATTCTTTCCAACAAAACCTTTAGGTGGGTGGGAAAGGATTTCAGTTCTTTTATCTCAAACTGTCGCAGCTCTCACTGAAAATCACCCCCGACAGTCTTGTTCTGCCAATCATCTGGCAGAGTCAATGTGAGACTTTTTCTTTCATTCCCTGATCCAAAGTGACTACTCCTGTTAAAATGCTTGAACACTGATGTATTTTGTTGCAACTGTGGGAAAAGGGTATATCCTTTTTCCATATGTGTATGTCTGGCCAATGCATCTTTAATAAAGACATGAAACATATAGCAGTGATAATCATACAATAGGAACATTGCTCTGAATGAACGCTGCAGCTGCTCTGTCTTGTTTTATATATAGGTGGAGACTAAAATTACACTTAATAATGTAATGAACGTACCCAACACCTACTCCTCACTGCCAAAACGGTTTTTGTATGGAACTGAAATCTCTTTCTTTAAGATTAACTGGAGATTTCATGACATGTGGGATCTACAAGGAAGTACCTTCTTGAAAAAAACACCCCAAACCCTTGTAGACTTTTAAGATACACCTGGAAGACATTTTACTGTTTGGCCACCTTTCCTGAAAGGCATTGAAAAGCATTACTTACTCACTTCCGATCCTACACTCTCCATTTTTTCCCCCTCTTTTGCTCTGCTTTTAATGTTCAATGATTATTGGACTTGAAAATTCTCTGTAAATACATCCACCATATTGGCCCTCTCTACCACTGTGATTCCTTTTGTACTAGTTTGCTAGCAATTAGAGAAACAGTGAAAACCGGTCAACAGCAGTCTATGTTTCTAGAGTGCTTTTTAATACCATTTTCAGGACATTTGTTAAAAAAAGTATAGCTTTTGATTGTTAAAACAAATCACATCCCTCTCCACCTAGAAGGTTAAGCGAAAAGTTATGGAAGTTACTCAGGAGGATGTTTATGAAATGGGCTCTAAAAAGAAAAAAAAGGTCAAAATGACATAGCAAAAATAGAATTCTGAACTAAAACTTTGACACACAATTGTACGTGGTCTTAATAAAAGTTATGAACACATATTATTATTATTATTACTAGTACTTTCTGATCCTTGGGAAAGGCTTGTTTGGATAAGTACAATATTATTTTTCACCTAGTATTACAAAGACAATTATTAAAGCCTTTAATCGTGCAGGCATATTTAGAGAGCATTCTAGCAGGTGATACCAGATTTAGAAGGTGCGTCTAGTCATTCTATTTTCTATTTCTAGTCTTCATTGAATATTCAAAAGGAGAAAATACAGCTCAGAGTAGCAGCACAGCAGATATCACTGCAATCACTGCGGAACCTATAGGCTTTAGCCTTCTCCCAAATTAACATACATTAGAGAGATCCCTTTCTTCAATTCACAGATCCAGGCCAAAGAAAAATGCTCTTTCTAAACAAAAATTTACATAATGAAAATTGGTTTCTCTTTACTTACCTGCCATTTTATTTTTGAAATATATTAATCTAACTGTCTCCAGGCCTAAAAGGTTTAGTGAGCCTTCTGTATTCAAGGGTCGTACCTAAAACAAGAAAAATCAGTCCTTGTAATAGTAATAATTCACATTTATATACTGTATCTTATTCTGAAAGCTCCAAGGGGCATTATAAACCCTATAGCAGGAGTGCTGTTAAGAGCCACCCAGGGAGCAGAGTGGTGTGATAGGTCAGAGCAAAGCCTGCTCTGCAGAAGAACTGGGGGCTGGGGGGAACAGTGTCTCCAGTAACACGTCTGCTGTCAAGAATAACAATTTTGAGTCAATAAAGACACAGAGCAAAGCTGAAAACAGTTTTAGATTTCAAACTTCTATTTGGAGAATGAGAACAGAGATAGTTGCCTAAAATTCCACTTAAAGATATAAGCCTAAGAGCATTCCTCCCAGCACTTAAATAAATAGCTCTGTTAGAAGTCTACTTCATAAAACAATTTGTTTATCAGAGGCACAAGGCAGTAAGTTGCGCTTTTCTTTTGTATCAGTATCACGTCACTTACACTTTGCAACTGGGTAAGAGAATACACAGACTGCAAAACCTAAATTTGTGATTTGCAGCTTCAGAATGAAACACACATTTTACTGAGTCTGCAAATCGTAACTCGTTGTAATAAACTGCCATTTTTGAGTCTCCTAGATGTAGCAACTCCTGCTTGTTCAAAGTAGTTTCGTTCATTAAACAGGTGGTCTTGAGCCAAATATTAATCAAAGGACTAAATCACATTCTCCTGGCTAGGAAACAAAATGCCCAAATTGCTCAATAACTCAAAGTTTGGACATCAGAAAGAGTAGAGGCAATTTTCTCTAAAAGAACCAGATTCTTCTTCTCTCCTTAAGCTGGCTAATAATAGCTGAGCATCTTGATCTTTGCATTATTTATCCTTACAGCATTGCCATGATATCCTGGTCTGCATCTGATATGGGAAATTGATACTGCAGAGAGACTGAGTGCCTAACACAAGACTACAAGGACAATTTCTCGTAATTCTGTGCCACCGGAATGCCAGCTGTAGAAATTATGTTGACACTAATACGAAACTGAAGTTACTCTAAACTATGGGGAAAAAAACCCCCAAGCACTTTTATTTTTTGTTTCCAAACACAGCTGAGCAAACACCTCCTAAATAACAGCAGTGTCAGTTCTCAAAAACTTCTTCCTTTTGATAAGCAATCCAAACGTGACATCATCCTAGTTTTAATATTGGTACTGGTTGAAACAAAATGTTTTAACCCTGTATGTCTTGTCTACAATGTTCTCAAGCAGCAGAAGATATGATTTTTGAAGGCCTGTTTGATTATCTTAACACCCATCATCTACTGGCAATAACAGAGATGCAATCAGCCCCAGTGAAGCCGTACGCCATTAACAGTAAGAAAGTGCTCCCTACAATAATACAGTAAGTCTAACGAACCCATATTCTCCAGATTGACCATCTAGGACAGTGAAACCACATGTAAACCACATTTTATACCTTATATGTTGAACTAAAAGCTCTTCTTTCAGTTCAGTTACTGTTAAGCAGTTTTGATGATGGCTTCTAGTGTGCGTAAAAAACCTCAGTATGGCTGTAGCAAAGCAACGCTGAGTTGAGACATATTCTTTAACTGATACTTAAAGAGCAAGTTACCTTTTTGAGAGGAATAGTCTGAATCCACTCCATGGAGTTCACGTCAAAGATATCAATCGCATTTTCACTGTACACAGAGAGGTATGGTGCATTATAACCTGAGGGGGAAGGATCAGATGTAGTGTCACGTGATTTTAGACAGGGCTCAAAATATACTATTTCTTACATTGAACCAAAGTTACTACAAAAAAACCCACCCCAGATTTTGACAAAAATTCTTGTAACATCTTTCTTACCTCAAAAAAAGCCAAGAAATTTATTCTGAAGGCAAACCATCACTACTAGCAAAAAACCTAAAACCTCCATGGCTTTTATTTTAACTTTGCAGAACCAAACTCCTTTTTGAACTACAAGGGATTACTGTTTTTTCTGCCAAACACTGATGTGGTTCAAAGTTTCTTTTCTTCTAAAATCCCCGTTTTTAAGAGCTCCTATTTTGTAAATGCTGTGGTAGGAAATTATATTGTTATTTAATAACTGTCGTTTGAACGAACTGAGCTTTTAGTCTTCAGACTATACTAAATGAACTTCAGTTGGAATTAAGAACCATTACACAGTCATAAAAATCTCCATGTTCCCTTCTAGCTTTAATTTTCTTTTCTTTTCTTATTTTCTTATTTGCAAGAGAATTCTCATCTGGTGCATTTCCCAAGGATTAAATTTGTGACACTGGGACCACTTCTAAAGGAGAACTCAGCATTTCTGTGTCAGCAACAAGACTGCCAGGGTTTGCCAAGACTACCGGGAGCATCCAGTTCGTGTTTAAACATAACAGGTTTTGCTATAAAATATACCTCCATTCTGAATAGGAATAACATCAAGTCATTTATGGCAATCAAAAAACTTCCATAACTATCAATGACCACTACAGATAAACTATGTGTGAAAAGACCTGTTTGTCACAAAATCTTTTCATTCATTCCTTCTCTGAGTCCATTGCAATAATCACACTCTTGCTTGAAAACCAGAAAAGACACTCAGCCGGTAAAAGCTACTCCTTGCACATTCAGAAGGGCTTCACTGAAACAAGGGGATGCCTTTCTCTCCTCTGCAACATGACTGTAGTGCTGTCACAGAGGAGCAAGAAGGCAGACTATTTTAAAACCCAACATAAGACTGGGCTCATTCACAGATATTCTCAGCTAAAAATTAGCCAATCTTTATCGCCAATCAGAAGGACATTAAAATGAAGACAATGGGCATTGCAGGTTCTTTTTTCCATCCAACTGTCACAAAGATAAAGGTCTAGATTTGCAAAAAAGGTACGATAAACATTTAACACGGCTCTTGCAGGAAAGAGGAATCTTGAACGGTTACAGTATTTTCCCCTTAAGGTTATGAAATATATTTTCTATACTGCCTGCCATACACTGCATTTTGGAAGGGAAGTGAGAGACAGAGCAGGGGCAGAGGAAAATAAAAACTGGTGTTTTGAAAAAGCAAATAGAGGAGAAGAATAAGAAGAGTGTCAATAAAAATCATAGAATCATAGAACTGTTAGAGTTGGAAGGGACTTTAAAGATCATTGAGTTCCAACCCCCCTGCCCTGGGCAGGGACACCTCCCACTAGACCAGGTTGCTCAAAGCCCCATCCATCCGTGCCTTGAACACCTCCAGGGATGGGGCAGCCACAGCTTCTTTGAGCAACCTGTTCCAGTGTCTCACCACCCTCACAGGAAAGAATTTCTCCATGAACAACTGCAGAGGAAGAGAGAATGAAGAAGTAAGGAAAGAAAATTAAAACCCCAGTAACTAGGAATAAACACTATTGGAAAAAAGCAAGTTGAACTACTAATTCCTGATGACTCTGAACATCAAGAAAGGTTGAATGGCAATGCTGAGCAAAGTCAAATCAAATTTTAAGATATTAAAGAAAACCAGTCCAGTATCAGTGGTGGTGAATGCACAAAGGTCTCAGGAGCCTCTGCTTTTGGCTGTGAGACCTTTCTGTGTGTTTAGCAATGGGACATCAGAGTTATAAATCCTGACCCACGATTCCTCTCCGTGCTACACAGAGTTGTGAAAACTAGTGTAAATGTGATTGTTTACCTGTCAGGTAATTATCCTCAAACTTCCCTTCCTGTGGATTATTACCACAAACAGGGATCGCTTCAATGTATAACAGCAGGTACCCCAAAACACACGGCAACTTACAGCAAGACGATGGAGTTGCGGGCCACATCAGTTCCTGCTGGCGAGATCTTCGGCCCTGGCAGTCAACGTAAACCCCTACGCTGCTAAAACACAGCAGGTATTCTTTACTTGAGATTTCGACTGCACAGATGGCATCGGTTGGCTGCTGTGCGATGAACGAGAGCGTGTGGTCGTCTGGATGGAGCAGACTGTACGGGCTGCCCTCACCATGAAGTGGGTATTTTAAGAAACCCGACTGGTAGCCCACACAGAGACGGTCGCTGAAGATCGACATCCACTGGACGTTCCCCTGGACTTGGATCTCCTTGATCTTTTTGTGACGTGTCTTACTCTGATTTAGTTCATAACAGAGGACCTGCCTTTTCATGGCTACGCAGAGGCACGTCAGGGCTCCGTGGCGCACGTGTCCAGAAACGATTGACTGGCAGCCTTTTGTCTCTGCCAGTTTATAAAACTCCGTCTCCCTTCCATCCAAGGCAGCCATGGGGAAAAGCCGCACGTGACGGTTTCGTCCTGAGATTACGGCAATGAGCTGTTCGTTCGGGATAAGCTCAATTTGATGAACCTTCTTATTGTCACCAACACGGATAATCTCTGAAAAAGAAAACCAACCCCCCCCCCTCCAAGTAAATAATGTGGAAGTGTCAGTTGATTAGAACATATGCATTTGTAAAGATAAAGTATGAACTAAACCCAAGAAATTACCTTTTTCACTTCCCCGCAATATGTAAAAATACAGAATGAAAACTTGTATTTTAATACTACTGCGTGTGACAGTGCTGGACAGACCTTTGGCTTTTCCTCACCAGAAAAAGGAAGGAGCAGATCCAGTCCAGTAGCAACTGCTGTATTATTTCCATATTCATTTCAAAAACCAGACCATAGCCACAAAACTACTGAATAAAGGAAAACCTCAAAGAACTGAAACATACAATTAAACATGTTGCTTGATGAATTAGCTTGGGCATCTGTCATTACATCATTTACAATACTGAACGTAAATTTTAATTTCTAATACCAAGAAGGAAGTTACAAAGAAGACTGAACCGTGCTCCTTACTGAGGTGCACAGCAGGAGAAGGGAATACACTGGGAACAAACCGAAACGGAGGAGGTTCCAACCGGACATACGAAGACAATGTTAACTTGAGAGAATAAATACACTTTGCAACAGGCAGCCCAGAGAGACTGTAGAACCTCAGTCCTCGGGGGTTTTCAAGACCCAACTGGACAAAGTCCTGAGCAACACAGTTTAAATTGAGTATTGAGCCTGCTTCAAATGAAGGAACAAAACCTTTGCAGCTGCAATCCAGATGTTACAACTTTGTTACTGAAAATGACACCCAAACCAGAAAGCACATAGAGCACCTTCTTGATTATCAGCTCTCACATGGAGCTGCCCAGCTGATAATGTAGTAGAGTGAGAAAAATGAAATCAGGGGGTATTGAACAAGAAAAAAAGGTTTCAAAGTCACTTTCTGATTATTGAATATTAAGGAAATTAGTACAGTTTTCCAATCTCTTACCATCTTTGGTGACATGCACAACAAATAACCCTTCTTCATTCCCCAAAGCTATTCTTTCATGGTCTAGGATAGTAAGAAAAAAAGAAAAAAGGAGGTTATTTTTCTTTGTAAATACTTCAACAACAGTGATAATTCTGATTAACAGATACAGTTTTTTATTATCTTGAAATAAACAGATATAAAGCCAAATCCAACATATTCACGTGACAAAAAAACATTGGTAACCTCCAACTTTCAAATTTATGAAAAAATAAGTCTTTTCTACTGATAGCAGGAATTACACCAAGAAACATCATTTTTAACAAACCATTCAGAGCACTTAAGTGCACCACCAACTTCGGAATAAAGATAACCACATTTAAATGGTTTAAATAATTCAAGTTTAACATACTGTATGCAGTAGCATTTCAAATGACTACATTTATTCTCTGCTTTAACACTTTCTCTCTGGTCCCACAACCAGATTTTGTAACACCAGTGATTTATTTTGTAGTCTGTTCCATAGTGCTAATTTTGCCCAGTTAAGGAATGATGTTTACAGAACACAAAAGAGTAATGTCCAATCCTCAGCCAAATTATTCGTAATTATGAATATGTGTAAATAGAAGGACAAATCTGATAAAAGTACTGGGTGGTGAACTGCACTTCTCTCAAATCCATCTGGGAAAAAAACATTACATATTACTCTATTCAGTAGATAATACTAATTAACACAAGAGCACGTTTTTAGGATACCTGTTTTTGTTAGAGTTACCTTCTTATTCATTCCATACCTATGATTGCTGCTGACTGTGTTGTTTTGATGAGGGGTAAGGTGCTGTCATAAGCTTCTTTGGGAACATAGACTGAGCGGTCTTTGAGTTTGTTCTTCTTCAAGATCCTGTGCAGTTCATTCAGCACTCCCACCCACTTGCTCTTTTCATTCTCACCGTCTGCTAGAATCAGGATCGAACACTTATTACTGGATGCAGAGAGCTGGGATGCTGTGACCTGGAAAATTTTAAAACACATATTTTAATTCGTAAGCAATAAAAAAAACTGTGGTAATTTTTTTACAAGGATATAAGAAGCCCATGATTATCCTTTTAATTAGCTGTCTGAACTAAGAATGCAAAAATTTGGCCTTAGTACAGAACACTCTATTCTCAACCAAGAACTCACATCAGAAAAACTTGTAGATGTGACTAACTCAGGAAAGACAGAAACCTTTGGCTTTATTCTAAATGTGTTTGTATTTATTCTATTACTTGGAAATGTCTGCTTTTAATAAGGTAGTCGTGTTTTTCACAGCAATTTTATAATTAAAAGCATTTCTTACAAAGTATTCTTTATTTTTTTTTTTTTACAGACCAACAGTTTTCATTAATAATTTCATTAAATAGGAATAGTGTTTACTGAACAATGATCTACGATCCCTTTCACGTATTTGGTAGAGCTACTATAGATCAAAACTAAAGCCCCTTTTGTAAGTTTACCTCCTCTAGGCATGCAGAGTGATGAACAGTCTGAAAGCCAGAAAAACAAAGTGAAATCCAGTGGTGTGGTAAAGAAATTATAGGGGAATTAATAAGACACCAAAGACATTTAATTGAGGTCAAAGCTTCAACAGAATATCTTGTAAAAATAAGATGAATATTAGATAAAGCCAACAGTGGCCAATGTTTATATCAGGTAATAGACTTAAATTCTGAGGAGCATTTTACACTAGATTTCTATACTGACTACCTGATGAATGAGTTTTCAGAGAACCAATGCTTGTATACAAAGAAAATACATAAAATATAAGGCTTCAGGAAAAATACCACAAATTAAATTGTGAAGCAGTAAGCAAGAAGAACAGAAGAATTCCAAATGACTAAGAGGAGGTTGAGAAAAGTACATCTTATCGTGAAGTCTAAAACCCCAAAACCCACGTAAAGGGGAGATGAGAATTCGTCTAAATGTGCCAGTGCTATTTTTACCACAAAAATGATGTATGTACAGATCATTATGCATTGCTGCTGCTGCTGCCATGGATACCACACAGCCAGATCTTGCCAAGGAAATAATACACTAGCATGCTGTGAGTGAACACGCATTGTATATCACACTGAAACCCTGTACCACTGGGTTCAAGACATAGTACTTACCCTAAAGATACAGGGGATATCTTTTCGGTTTGCATGGATGACATCTGAGGCCAAGACAGAACTCACTGAGAACTCTTCATCCCTTATGGAGACCACAAACATAATTGGAGAAGTGTTAAAAGAGTAAGAACTGCCTGGTTGGGTTTATATTTCCATAGTACCAATAGCTCTGTTTCATGAAGGACACAACAGGACAGTACTGAGAGCTAATTTTTAAAATTCTCTTTTCTTCTTTATTTGCAGATGAAACTTGCAATGTTGCATAATTAATTCCTGGTAAATGGTGATGGAGATAGATCTATTCAGAATATCTAGGTTTTGTCTGTTTAAATTGAAACCGTATTTTAAGAATTAAACATAATCAAACTTAAGTGTGGACCAAGAACACCCCTCCAACTCTGTCAATAAAAATCCAAAATTCTTAGAAGCTGTAAGCTACAGCTGTTTGAGATTCCCTGGATAAACTATCCTAGTTCAGGGATGAGGTCAGAGAGTTCAGAGATGTTAAATGCCCTCAACCTTCAGTGAAGCTGGTATTATTTCAGTAATACCAGGAACAAACCATTTAGTCCTTCTGAATCAAAAATTGTATTAGTTTTATCCTGTAACAAAGTTTTAACTGTCTTTCAAAACTCTATTCAATGCCAGAAGAACGTATTTTTCCTCTTTATTCATTCCAGATATTTACACAACTGAACAGATGCGTTTTGGCACATGAAGTAGTAATGGGAGTTTAAATTGCCACACACAAACACACAAGTGGAATTCAGGCTAAGTGCAAATACTTTTAAATTAGAGGCTCTCAGCATGGATTAGAGTGTTTCATAGAAGTCCTGGATTTCACTTACTGATTTCACAAGAAAGAAAAGCAGAAAAAACCTCACAGTGCCTCCGAAAAGCTCCCACTTGGCACCAAACAGCTTACCTCATGTCTATGACCTGACTCACTACCACACTGGGCTGAGATGCTTTGCCTTCTGCTACATCATACAGGAAGAGTTTAAAATCACAGATGACTGCCAGCGCTCTCTGCCAACCTTTCTTTACTCCAGCTGGTTTGGGTACCTTTAGCAAGAGAAAATCTGATTAACTCTCTGTACATTTTGCACACAATCAAAAATCAAGGCTATTCAAGACCAACTCAAAGCACAATGGCCAACAGAGATGAAAATGCTGAGCTGCTCCGTGAAAAAATTTAGGTCTTGGTTTCCAAATCATTACCTTAAGGTATAATTGAATCCATCCCATCCCAACACCCCAATTGGAGGTTAATTCCACCTCTGGAAAACAACAAATTTGATTTAGTACCCCAAATGATACTTACTCGGACATGCCCTTCATAAGCTGTTCCTATGCCTTTCTGCGGATCTATTCCCAAAGGTCCCTTCGTCTGTTCGGGAGGGATCGGACACACTGCAGGAGCCTTGTCTGCACAGGTCACGTGGCAAGAGAATCCACACACTTGTGAGAAGGAGGAGAAGAAACAAAAAGATTCAATGGTTATTTCTTGTGCAATGCAAAAGCTATGATAATGACAATGGCATTTATTAAGGAAACCTCTCCTTTTTTTGACCAACAACTGAATAGTTTTATCGAACTTCGCTACACCAAAACAGAAATGTTAAGTCTGTGCACAGCAGCAGGTCATGCTTTTATCTGCTTTAAATTCTGATTTTCTCATTTTCAAAGGTATACGGATACACAGTCTGGTTTCATACAGTTCAGAAAGAGCCTAATCAGAAGCTCATACTGAGATAACCTCTATGATCTCCTGTAGGCCCAACTCTACTAGCAAACACTAAGTTCCTATAAATGATGAGTGTCATTCTGTGTACACACAAACCTACAATAAACTAGCCCTGGAAAGAAGCAAAACTGGTACTGAATGGCAAAGCTGTCTTACATTGTGCCGAGTCAGAACACAAAGCTGTTGTCAGCATATCTGACCACTGATTGTGGCCCTACTTGCTATTTTAAGTAAGCTGAACTAAGCTTTTTTACCACCAACTGGAAGAAGTGTGTCTTCGGGTAATCTGCGATATGAAATGTTCAGAGTGTTTGGTTGCTTCTGCTGAAGGACTGAAGCATGAATATATTCTGTTATTCTCTCTCTCTATATATATAAAAGACTCCTGTATTATCATGCCACACCATTCACTGTACAGTTTGCATCTTTAAGAACTTCAGTACACATTTCCTGCTTTCACAAGTGCTTACCTTCACAAGTACAGCCCTGTCGTATTAAACCCACCATCAGAGAGGTGCACTGATTGCATTTTGTTGGGGTATTAAACGATTTCACTACAAACTGGTGGGCTTTAGGCTGTGAAACAAGAAGACAAGGATGTTAATACCTATAACACTTCCGAAAAACAGGGTTTTTTTTTCACACATAAAGTACATAAAGTAGCTTATTTGTTTTTGCTGAAATGAGATCTGAGCTCCTAACAAATGGACTGAAAAAAATTCCTTATCAGTACTCGTTATTGGCAATTAAACCCATCCTCTGTAAATGAAACCGTTGAAACCAGATCTTGTCTCAGAATATGAGTTTGCTTCCATTGCAGATATGGAAGTTGCCAAAAATTATTCCATTAGACTCTAGAAGCTGAATGTCTGTATATACACGCTTCCTGAGCACCTGGGGGCCAGCCAAGGTCAACCCACCACAGTAGTTTGTAAGCTGCAAATTCAATGTTCCTCTGTAAGGACCGTTGCCTTTGTTCAAAGAACAGACTTTTTCCAAAATTCTAATTTTCACGCCAGAAAGCACAACAGAATTCAGTTTTACAGTGTCAGGCACAGGCAATTCAGAAAACCCATTTTAAAAGCAAGAGTACAGATTATGTTGATTTTGAAAGGGTTTCTCTTCTTGTTAGTTCTCAGGAACACAGACCACATGAGTAAGTGTTTTAATTCTCTCTCTTCCCTCAAGGGTGGCAGTGCTGATATTACGATATCAAGGCTAAAGGACTATGTAATGTGGTAGTATGATTCATAGAATGCCTTATGGCAGGAAGCTGCTTTCCTTTCCTAAATAAACTCCCAGCGAAGTAACACTAAAGCCCATCTAATATAGCATAAAGTGAGCACAAAGGCTCTCCAAGAAACCTGCATAGTGTATGTGATCTGAAATAAGACAATTCTGCAGACTACTTGAGTGGGTATATTAAAATTTTACTCACTTTCCTATTTTTCACAGCATAAGATGTCACACTTAAGGGCTCAAACTTCATCCATATTTAATGACAGTTTTACTGTTACAGTGGAAGCTTTCTGTCAACAGATGGATGCCTTTTTTTGAAACAATACTCAGCTTTAAAAACCGATGCAATCATAATGTAAGAAAGTTCTCAAGGCAACATAATAAATCAGAAAGCCAATCATGACTTACTGAGCAAAATATTTGCAAAAATGAAATTATGTGCACCAGTAAAATGTTTCACGTGATTCCAAGTGCACTTACAGCATTTTTTAAATTGATCTACTAACACGTGGCAACAGAACACTGTCTGCTCAAACTTTTTAGCTTTCCTTTGCCTTGACACAAATGAGGTTTTTTGCTATTTTGCAATTTATCAAAGCAGAGAAACAGATCTATTAGAAAAAATTACTTCCTTCATTGATCAGTTGCCATTTTTTAAAAATATACAGAAGATCCCTAAGCCATTGAGGCACTTCTGATACTTCTAGGAGAAAATTTTGCCTTTAATAGCTTATTCCTCATTTGCTTGAATATACACTATTCACTGAATCAGCATACATTGACTGGCTTATTTGGCCAACAGCAAAATAATTTCAACAGCTGATGTAAAGTCAGTATTTATGCAAGTGAAAAGCCAAAAGACAGAAAAACTGGAATTCCTTCCCCCAGCCCATTGCTGCAGTGCTGGCTTTAGTGCTCACTCTATGTTACTTGTAAAAATGCAAATCTACAAATTCATTTTAGGCTTACTCTTTACCCTTTCTGAAAATAAGCATCTAATTAGCACAGAGATGTGCTAATCCAAGACTGGCGCACAGCAACATCTGTTTTATTGAATGTAGGAGATAGAGGCACAGTGGTCAGACATATCCTAGAAAATGCTCTAAGAAATCTTTTTTCCTTTTTTCATGTTCTGGTTAATTTACTTCTTTCTAATGTCCAAACCACTGATTTTTCAGTGATCAAATCGCTTTTCACACCACATAATTTAGAATGAGGGGCTTGAATTTCAGAAAGCAAACAGCTTGCACATAAACAACACTTCTAGGCAGTTCTGGTAAAGATTACTGTGATAAACAGTTCTCCTGAAGCTGGTGCCCAGGAATGATATTCTCCCCCTTACTCTGTAAAAATCATGAATGTTTGACTGAATACCTTTGGTGCAGAGATTCCCGATCCAATATACGTTGTCCTCATGGTTGGTGTGTGAAGTGAACGGGGAGGATGATCTGTAACCTGAACATAGTCACCAGAGGATTAATAAGACATCAAATACACACTATATCAAAGAGAGCTTGAATAAAGTAAAAAGACTACAACATCCCACCCAGCCCAGCCCGAAACTTACAAGCAATGGAACCAAACTGATTAAGGTAGGAAAAGACTTGGAAAACCAAATCTTGTTTGTCAAAAAATTATGTGTATGACTTGCCTTCTAAATGTCAAAAATACCTTTGTATTACCTTAAACATTTGATTGAATCTTTTCTAATGTAAAATAACCAAGAGTTAAATTTGTTAACAGGAAAAGGGGATATATTACTATAGTTTCAGAGGCTGGCTAATATTTTGTATTGACAAGACTTTCAGCAGGACTCCAAAGTGCACTCTTACAAACTACAGTATAACTTTAACTTTGTGCCAACATTTCTTAAATATCCATGACTGAAGACACATTATGAAGAGAGACGTATCTAATAGGTAATTCAACACAGTTCCCATTCCTCAGCACCATACTGAAACATCGTACGTGAAAGGAAATGCAACATTCCCAAAATATAGTTCACCACTAGTGCAGAAGGCAAGGCCCTGAATAGTCTCGCTGTGGAGGAGTGAGCTTCATTCTAAACAAAATGATTTGCAATAACGATTTTTATACAAGTGAAACTGTTACCCCTAAATAAAAAAAAAGACAAAAATTTGTCAGGTACCTCGATTGGTTCAATCTCACTGGCTGTAGAAGGAGACCTCGACCTTGAATGGAGGTGAGACTTGCTATCTTCATCCCGTGATGGAGTATTAGACAATGTAAAATTCTCAACTGAATCAATCTAGGAGAATTCAAGAGGGGGAAAAAAAAAAAAAAACAAACCCAAAAAAATAAATAACAGACATCATTGAAATAGAATTCTCAACTCTTACCAAACAAGATATGGGAGCAGTAGAATTCCTAAGAGAAAACTGAGAGGATAAAAATTCAATTTTAAGCAACTTCCTAATTAATGTACAAAAATGCAATGAAAATTATTGAATGTGAACACACCAAGGCTCCTGCTGAGAGTAGAGCACATGCATAAGAGCTGCTATTTCAGGGGCCTGATAAGCAATTGAGGACACTTGTAATTCAGCATTTTTAAAGGGTGAATATTTTGTAAACACTAGTGGGTTTTGCCCACTGGTAGCAGAAATTTGTTAGAAGTGGATTCCCATATAGCCCATCTAAATCACTGCAAACTTATTTAGGAGAAAATAAGGAGAAAAGGCAGAGCAAATAACATATTTCCTGAGGTTAGTGTTAATTATATTCACAGGGAATTCAGGGTTTTTCTGTACCCCATTTAAACCACCAAAAACGTCCTTACCAGGAATATGGTTTCTTCAGGGGAATATTTTCCTAGTCCTTGATATACAATGAAACTAAGCCCAACACAGAACTACACTGAATAACAAAGCATATAGGTACAACCAGGTATCTTGGATAACAAGTTATCTTTTGTCAGTACACCCGAAAAATCAGAGAAAGCAGGCTTCTTCCTTGAAAACAAGTCATCTCCACATCAAAGTTTTCTATGTAAATTTATATTTAAAAAAAAAATACAGGGAGATAAGGGTGCTTTTCTCTACTGATAATAAAACTAAAAGCTGGAGGCCTATAGAAGGCTCCATTGCATGCCTGGCTTTTCTGGAGCAATGTTATCCATCATCAGTCCCTCACTGCTAAGGATTTGGCTTGTATGCACACTAAAATACGCAGCAACACTTACAGAAAGCATTTGAACATTCCAGTGCTTTTTCATCTTCTTTGCCATTGACATCATACTAAGAATTACACAAACTTTGCTATTTTTTGGGGAATAAAATAAATTGCCAAGCCAATCTTACACATGCATATACAGTCCTGTCCCCCAGAAGCTGAGTCATGGTAGCGAACAGGTGCAGTTGCTGTTTTTTTTCTTTTTATCTCTTTTTTAATTTTTTCCCCAATAGTAGTGAGTTGAGTTTGATGGCTTCTAGTTTTATCATAGCCTTCAAAGAAACTTTATCTGATGGAGAATGCTCATCACCTTAATCAACCTAGGCATATTAAGATGCCTCCAAGTATTTCTGTAATGAAAATGAGAACATCTCACACTGGATACACCTGTTTTCTACACATAGATCATGTGTGTCAAGCATTGAGGCAAAAATTAGCAGTAAAGCAAATGTTTTGTGCTCAAATTTATCAGAAGCAAATAATAATTGGAAGCCTCACCCAGTATTAGAAAGGTTGATGCCTTTACGTAGTAAATCCACAGACACATACCATTGTTTCAATTACTTTATACTTATTTTTTTTATCAAGTCTAAGCATGTGATAATTTGGAGTCCACTCAAAGACTGTTTAACCTTAAACAATTCTACGTTCTTCTTAACAGTGTTATTAAAAAAAAAAAGCCAAATGAGTAACTACAGGCGAATTTTTCATTGCAAGAAACAGACATTCCTTTTCTCCTGCAAGTTAAACTCAGAGATCTAATCTGTCATTTCATAAATGTTTCCAGATACTCTAAAGCCTTTCCCTTTCAAAGTAGCTTCTGCATACCAAAGAATTTTCATGGACTTTCTTAAAGAAATTTAGTACAAGCATGATATGAATGATGGAACTTTTCTGGAATGTGCTACAAAGCCTGTGCGGTTAAACACAACTGCTGAAGCAGTAACAAATGTATTTTTACTTTACTTACGAACACAAAAAGCCCACAAAACACACAGAACCTGATCTACCGCTACAGAATTTGAAGGGAATTTAACCGCCACCTTTACTGCAGAAACAGGGCCTTAAGCTGCAGTAAACTCCAGGTTCCTTGCTTCAATAAGTAGAATTAAACTAACTCAACTAGGGCCAAAAGTTTACGTGGACAGTATTAACACCATTAAACGTCCACTGGATTATCAAAAGCGTATTTCAATGTTTTCTGCCAAATTGTTGTCCTTCACAGGCCTGACCTTGCTTGTGTATGTGGTGTCAGCTGCGTAGGCCCAAACTGAAGCGGACAGTCCGTAAACACGTCTTGAGGAGAGAAAAACGTCTGAATTGGAGCCACAGCTGACAAAAACCAGCAGTTAGTAAACTTGCCTAAGACACCAAGCAGAGTGCTCTGAACTGCATAGGGAAGGCCATTATTAGAGCTGTTGGGCATTATTGCTTCTTACCGATTATTCAATATAAATGCTTTTTGTATGCTTTTCTATTCCTATAGTCATAGGTGTATAAAAGTAACAAAAGTGGCAGCATGGGTTTAAAATGGACATACCTGGTAGGAAGTCTGTAGGACAAAGCCTTCATAACACCATTTTAAAAAAAAACACCTTATTTTTGAAACACCACACAGCTCTCCAGCTTAACAAACTACAACACAAGCAACTCTGTTTTTCTTGTATGAATTTTTCCTGCCCTCCTTGATGCTCGATTTACCCAATTCCCCATGTCCCATTTATTTATCTCTGTACCGTGATATTTTCTAGCATTCGCTATGACATGCCTCTCAAATACCAAACTTTATCATCTGTAGGCAATTCTCGTAACTCAACACATGCTCTCTGGGAACAGCAAGGAAACAAACAGGCCCTTGTTTGACATTTGCTCATCTTCCCAACCTGCATCTACCTTGCCAGGTTTCACAAAGAACCTTCTTATTGAAATAGGAAAGTACCCAAAGCATCTTCTCCAGTTACTGTGATATTCTGCTCATGGGGTTATTAAATTAAATACTCCAAAAGCTTTTAGGCCACAGCTGTAAAACAACAAAAAGCACAGCAGCAGCAGCAGCAAAGGGCAGCAGCAGCACAAGACATGCAGTGAGGTAAATACACAATCCATACATTAAACAAAGGCATGTACACAACAGGCAAAAAATAAAGGGCCACATAGAGTAGGACAGCCTCTTACACGTCTGCCTTTGTTAGCTGGAATACAGGAAGGAGAGCGCTTTAACAAAGAAAGGAGGAGAATATGTTACAAAACCAAACAGTGACACATATATCAGCTCAGAATTGGTGGCTCTGTATCGCCAGAGGTAGTGTTGCGACACACACAAACATGTTCATTTTTACAAGTGTTTTGGAAACAAGATAGTCTGGGGCAACAAGAGTGAAGGAACATTAAAAAAAAGAAAAAAAAGGTACAGTTATTTTAAAGTCTGTAGCTTTACACTGGACAATAGCTTACAGTAACAATAAGCAGTTAGAATCTCTGTACTTTGAACAAGATGAACAAAGCAATCTCTTGGAGGTGCAGTAAGTCCCATCTGAAGCAGCATTAAGAACCAGAATTATTCCAAACCTAATTATAAATGTGCAGGTAGAGTCAGGGCACTCACCACACACTATTATCACTTTGTTTGACAGTGAGAATTCAGAACATGATTTATTCTGTGGTTATTTGCAAAGTTCAGATTTGTTTGGTCTAAGCAAAGCCCGCAAGGATTGGACGTGAGGGCAGAATGCAGGAGGACTTAAGAAATGCGTTCTTCATTTGTAACATGTTGAAAATACGAAAAATAATATTCTCCAGCAAGTGGAGAAAATAATTTTGGCAAGGGAAAATGGAATCCCATTTTATTGCTATAAATAATCACAAATTCATGTTTTGATGAGTGCTTCTAGTAGGTAGTGAGATACACAAAGATCCACCTGGCAAGAAAACAAAACCCAACCCTTGGACTATCAGACACTTCTAGTGAATACAGGAGACTTAACACCTAAACGAGGTTACTGAGAGACAGTCTGCAACACACAAGAGAAACAGTGGCAAAGATTTAGAAATTAGTCTATTAATCACTGGGGGTGACTACTCTCCCTACCAAAACCAGAAGCTCGGGACAGCAAAACCCACTTCTGCTTCCCTTACCCACTCCTGTCTGCAGAGGGGATACAGGGATCATTTCTGAACATTAAAGCTTTTGCTGATACGAGGGTTTAGTCACCAGTTCTGCCAACCTGACCACAGCTGTTCAGATTTGAGGAGGGATATCTAGAAGCATCTAAATAGCGAGTTACTACTTTTATTCTCAGTGTCTCTAGGCCACAGAGGCAGCAGGACATTTATTTTTACTTCTCTCCAGCAGAAACTGCAAAGCTACCATTTTCCTAATTGAAACAATTAGAATTAACTCCAGTCACTTACAGAGAACTAAAAACAATGTTGTTACTGGGATGATGTACACACAAGACATACCCACCCCAGTAAACTCCACATGTAAGCAGTGTCCAAGACTTAGCACTGCTTGGACATCTATATGCTAAACATACTTCAGAGATCTTGCAAAGAGCACTAAATAGCTCCAACTGTATATAATTTTAAGCTTGCTCATTACCTATGAAGCACAGAGAGTGGAGAAACACTACAGGCCACTAATGATATTTACGTTGGGTTTTTGATTATGGAGACTTTCCTGAAACCCATGCAATATTGCAGCACTGCATGAGCCTTACCCGACGACTTCTAATTTTGCCTTGGTCTTAAAATAAAAAGAACCCACACACTTTGCAGGTGTGACTGAGTACAGGTTAATTCTTGAAATGCTGCCCTTCAGGGTAATTATGGCCAAAAAGAAGCACGGGAAAGGGAACAGAAGTCGCATCCAGCAGGGAGGGGTTTTTTAATATCCTTATTTTGATTTAAGTCTGTCCTAATACATTGATATTGAACCAACTCAATCAGCTAAAACACACATAACCATTCATTTCCATTAATTCAGAGGCTATACATTATGAATCTCAATATGAATGAATCCAGTGTCAATAAATGAAAGACGCAGACATATTAAGCACAACTTTAGTGACACCACCTTTCACCTACTAATGCAGATATCAGTGTTCCTTCCTTTTCTAATAAAGACAGGTAACTCAACAACTCCTGTATTTATCTACAGAGTGCTCTTTCTGTCCATGAACAGTCAACTCTCTTCTTTTCAGTTTTACCAGATGAGACAGAAATCTGCCCCAGTGTGAGATACATTAGCCCCTGGCTAGCCCAGGCCAGAAATGTGCCCTTGCCCAGGGCAACTGAGGAAAAAAATGCTCCTGCTGGACTCAGCCTGAAGATGGAAAAAGGGAAGTTTCATTCTGTGTGTTTTAAGTCATTCACATGCAACAATATACACAAAAGATGGGTATCTGAAAAGACAATCTTGGTGGACCAGTCAAGAAAAATGTCTTAAAGGATGGGCGCTAAGGGAACATTATTCACTTGACAAAATTGTATTTTTATGGCCTATGCAAAATGCTTGAGAAAAATATGCTGCCTTCTTTAAAAAAAAAAAAAACAACCAACAAAAAAACCCCCAACCAACACTAAATAGCAAATAAACTACTGATGTCCTTCAAAACTAACTAGATAGCAACTAGGGAAATTCTCTTGTCCTAAGAGAAAGAGAACATTATCATCTACTCTACCACATATGTACTTTATTTCTCTTTTAACAGCTTTTAGGAGAGAGTATGAAGTATTTTTAAAGGTAACTTCCTATGAAAGATCCTGCTGCGATAAAATAGATGTTCCTAATACTCAGGTAACATAAAGAATACTTCTTTAATCCAGGTAAAGAATATAAGTATTATTAATTTGTTGTAGAATTAACATGACAGGAAACTGTACTCTCATTTTTTTTAGGGTAAGAAAATTTGAACAGTATCAGCAAGACAGGGTCTTCTATATGCTGCACAAAAATGCAAATACTTGCTGCTATGGTACCACAAATGTACCTTGACATTGTGGCTAATTAAACACTTGATATTCAGGAAAAAAAGGCACCTAGGACAAAAGATTCATTTAGAGTTTGTGAAATGAAATGCAAGGCCCATGTACCATCCCCTCTTTGTCACATATTTCCCAGCAGACATTTCTAGAATAAAATTAATTACATCACCTTTCAATGCAAATAGAATTATTTTAAATACATATCTATAAATACATATGTATGTATGTAGACACATATACATAAACACACACAGACGTGCACACACAACATACCCACAGAGTTGTAATGGATGTCTCTACCACAGATGCACAGTATATACTTTTGATTTTAAAAAGTTTATTACTATTAATTTTTATGTGCCTACTACTTCAGTCTGAAAGAAATATAATGCAGTCAATTTTCATCTTTTAATTAAATTCCCCTAGTATGCAATGAACTAGGCTAAATATTTAAACACTGTCCTTATTAAAAACTAGCATCTCAAATAGCAATAAAGAGAAGTAAGTTAGAGTGAAAATTATTTCTTAGTATTAGACTAAAAAAGAGTCATTATTTTGAGTGAAGTCAAACTGTACAAAAGGAAAACATTTTCACTGATCAGCAAAGTGATCAAGTGATCAGCAAACTTTTGGAAATAACCAATGATAAAGTAATAAAGTGAAGCAACAGAATTTAATTAAATAAAATGTGCCAGTGATTTTGGAACCATTTTCTACAGGCCATATCTGTAGATAAGGCCCCAAAGCAGTTTATTCCATTAGGAAGACTGTTTGTAATTAGGAATTCTTCACATGAAACTAAAGAAAAACATTAACTTTAAAAATGAACACCTATCTATATAAATAGGTATATGTATGCTATTATAGAATTATTCTGTTCTCCACTGCACTTTAGAATTTTTAAGTTGACTGCATTAATGTTTGAATATCCCAAATTAATCAACTGAGCTCTGCTATTCAGGGATTTACTGGTTTGAAAGTCAAAGACTTACGTCATCCATAAAATCAATCAATGAGGATGAAGAGGAGGAAAAGGAATCCTATTTTAATGAAAACAGCAGTAAAAGAAAAAAAAAAGAGAGAGAGAGAGAGATGGATGAAGAAAACTGTTCAGTATAAATAAAAGTGCAAAAATGAAGAACTATAAATAACTAGTGACAGTAAAAGTAAGTTTTAATTAATTGCCTTTCACAGACAATTAATCAACAAACTACATGAATAAAACCCAATCTTTTTCCAGCATTCACTCAGTAAAATAATATTCCTATACTCCCAATAGGATTTTTTACATTAAAAGTAACATATAAGATAAATAATTAAAAATCAAATTAAAAATTGGTGTTAATTGTGAGAACGCCAAGAGAGAACAATGACTTTATGAGTACACACTAAAAAGAAAGTAAACTTTGGAACATCAATGACATCAGGGATGGTGCTCTTTCATAGCTAAACATGATGACCTTGTACATTCATCAGGAATAAAAGGGAAATTCTAGGCAGGCCAATGTATAACTGTAAAGGTGGTGCCTTGGCCCCTCTGAATTCTGTTTCACCAGTATTTCACCCCAGCTGTTCTTTTAAAAATGACAGATGATTCATTGCTTACTGTTGATTAAAACAAAGATGATACAAAATGTAATATGGTTTAATTTTTTTTCTTCCAGGTTTTCTGCCTAAACTGATCTTTTGTCTAAAAGTGACAAAGGAATTAAGCAGATTTATTTTGTAAGTATCTAGGATCCATGGAAAGGAGATGAATAGTAATTATCTGAAACTTACAAATCTGCGTAAAATAAACAGAAGATGAAGGCAACCTAATAAATATACAGTGTCAATAACTTCATTTCAAGGATTATTTACATATTTTCTCTCATTTTTACCACACCAGTACCTGCATTACTTAGCATTTTTCGGAGTAGAAAAAAAAAAGGCCACTCGAACAACTATACTTTTCATGCTCACTACAAAATCAGGAAAATTTCTGCATTCAACGTTTGAGAGAGAATTCACTACAATCACTAGTGTTCAAGAGAAGATAGCCAGCGCTGTAAATCATGAACAATTGTCACATACTTATTATACACAAATATAAATGGGGTAATATGATTAAAATACAGCAGCAAACTCTCAGCAATATGCGTATAACCTACATGACAGCAGAAGTTTCAATGATCAACAGAGTTAGAATAGCTGTGCACTTACTTCAAATTGATCCAGAGCAGAGGTAGGCGCATTCAAAAATGCCAAGAAAGAATTCTGTGAGTCTTGGTGCTTTACACCTAGAAAACAGCAGCAGTTTTTTTAAGCTACAGAAAAATGACTTTTTAATGGAGGACCTTTGCCTTGCTGAATCGGGGTTTGAGTATCCACCTGGACCACCTACATTTTTTGAAACGCGTTGTCACATTTGGTCTGTTTTCCGAAGTAAAAGGATTTTTTTAATAGATGTACACCCAGCTATGCAATCAACTTATGTTTAACTAACCTTTTCCAAGCCAGGATGTGTGTGATAAGAATTCAACATGAAAACAGACTATATGTACGTGTCTATTATGCAAAAGGCACAGGTTTCTAACGTGCTTATGTCCAATTCAATGCCTGCCTTGACAAGAAAGCTTTAGCAAACAGCAAGGCTTCCACAAAATCACACAAAACAGGCTGTTTGAGGAACACACCAAATAGTATGAGATCCCTGACCCATGCTCTGTGCCTGGCTGCCACCTCTCGCTTTTCAGTGTCCAAGAGTAGCACCATCCTGAGTGAAGCTTCAGATATCTCTGTGGGTTTTCAGCCAGCAAATAGAGCAGGGACGCTGCATCCTCTGGAGCCACAGAGGTTTGACATGAAATAACATCTTGAATGTTATTTTAACTTGCTTCCACATTTTTTTTCCTTTGGGTTGCTGTATGGTTGTTTATAAATCACAGATGTGTACAAACTCTAACTTCCTGAACAATATACACACATTATATAAAACATATACATGTTATGAAAAGAGCCTGCAGGACTGTGCATCTCCAAAGAATGGTGCTATCAAAGGTCAGTTATTTCTCTTAAAAAAACATCATACACTGAAAATACACTGAAACCCCAGTAAAATTCTGAAAACAACCGTCAAATTACCTGCTACTTTACAGAATTGTTTTTAGTAACCTTTTCCTCCACCCTTCTAAGTTTCTGGAATACATTTATAAAAAGCAAAGGATTCAAGTGCTAATCTAAGAAATCCCTTCTTAGAAATCAATTTCCACACACAGGAAGCTACTCTAACACTGTACATTGACTACTTGAATCTTCTATACAGTTCATGATTCAAACATCAATGTATTTCTTCTCATAAGAGAAAACCAAATCCAAAACTGAGGATTTGGGATTAAGGTGTATTTCTATCAAAATATTTGAATAGTTGCAGTAGAATCTTACTAATTTACTTCTGGCAAAAGCCATAATAACTAACTTTTCCCTCAAATGGCACATTTTCTTTTCTTTTTAAAGGAAAAGAAAATAAATGAGTATATTTATATCTCTATTTTCACAAAAGCAGTAAGATTCTAAATGCTGTAAAAAATACAAGGTCAAATATTAATTATAAAGTCTTAATAGATAGCTTAATGCAAAAGAAGGTTTCAGAAGTCAAGTAACCATGGTTAATATTTAAGACAGTTTAAGAATCTATAACTGAAAGCTAAGTGTGACACAGCATTACTGTCTCCAGGGAGAAGCTATCACAAGCTCCTCTCCAAGCACTTGGAAGAAGCATAATCCTGGTATCAGTGTTAAGCATCAAGACAAACAAGTATCAGTTCCCTAAGTCTTAGTTGCTAATTGGTAATTTTTTAATGTTCTGTATAGGTTTTTTCTTAATTTTACCAGTCTACCAGCACTTGGAGGCCTAAAGATAGGAAATGAACCTTACAGATGAGAGCTAACTACAATATGTTACTGATAGACATGCTGTTAAGTTGCAAAGCCCAAATGATATTTGACATCCCTATGCAGCAATTGTTGCCAGGGTTTTGAAACTCAAGTTCAAAGAGCTCCCTACAGAAAATCAGGTAATTCCATTTGGCCTCAAAAAAAAAAGAAATGGCCTCTTCTCATGTGACTCATAAGACACAGGTATTAGAGCTAGTACGGGAGCTGTAAAAAATCAACCAAATCATTAATCATCTCTTAATGGATTTTTTTTCATTTCAGAATTACCAAAAAGTCTCTTCTTCCAGCAACAATGCAAAATGCTGTTACAGACAGATGCATTAGAAATCCCAGAATGTACTTTTAATACCACAGCAAAACCCAAACACCACACTGCTCACTACATGGTTACAAAGCCAGTTAACAAAGTCATCCCAGAAACAAATTAATGCTACAAATGCCTCTGCAGTTGTTCACTCGTGGTGTAGACAGGCCCAAACCATTCACAGAGGAACGCTATAACCAGTATGGAAGTCTAAATATCTTCACCCAGCATAAAAGGGGGAACTTCTAAGTTTTCTGGCAGTAAGTCACTATCCACATGCTGAATCAAAACAATGCAGCTCGAACTCAAGTAATCCCTAACTTTTTCAAAGTGTATCAACAAAACTGAAATGGATTAGAAGTGCAAATGCAGCTGCTGTGGGTACATCTTGACACACAATTGTCTTGCTCACATTTTGTATGCCAAAGTCTGTTGGAGGCATACATTAGTTGCAAGGTGACACCTAATTTATAAGATGTACCCACCAACATGGAATGTGTTATTTATTGGGATATCAGTTGCCATACCCTTTTCTGATCTAAGCTCTTCCGTCTCCTTTTTCAGCCTTTCAATATCTGTCAACAGTTCCATGTTCTTCTTCTCGGATTCTTGCAATTTACTTCAAAAGAACACAAACAAAAAAACTGTGTAAATATTGAGAACGCAAGATACAAATCACTTTTCTATGTCCATCTCTGCATGCTATTTAAAAACACCCTGCAAACTTCATGATGACATCAAATGCAAGAATGAATTCAGAAATGTATTAGGATCTGTTTAGTATGGTACCTAAAAAAACAAACAAAAGTGAATAAGCAATTAATTGACCCTGATTGCCCGTTAAATAGGCTCATGTTTCTAATTTATGAGTAAATGTGTGAGTCTGTATCCTGTGAATGAGAAAAAGAGACCACATTTATTTTTCATGTTAAAAATTTGGGGTTTTATTTATTTATTAATTTACAGTGGCTCACAGATTAATAATGAACTATTTTTCCTCTCATTTCTCTACAGTTAGTTTTTTTGGTGCTTTCTGTTCCCCAGCTGATAGGTAGCACATCTATGCATTTCTACTGTACTTCTCATCCTTGTCTAACAAAGCAAACACTGGTTGTCCTGCTCTTAGAGGATCTACAGTGCTGCCCATCATCATGGTACCTGGCCTGGAAAACACCCTAGTAAGGTTGGTAAGGAATACCCTCTTCACGGATAATATAATTGAATTTCAGCTCTGTCCAACTGCTTTCCAAAAGCTGCAGAAACAAGTCAGTGCTCCTCAAATACAACTGAAGTGAAATTCTTAATTTTGCCTGTGTTTGAAATTCTGGTATCACATCCAACCCCTTCTCTCCTAGAAGTCATTTCCACACCTTGTCCATATCTATTTATGGACACTGAGAGATGGGAGAATTGCTGCCGTGAAAATAGTTTTTGTACAGAAAGCAGTAACAGGAGCAGAAGGGCTGTGCTAAGATGAGGCTCAGAAGTCCTACTTCAGCCTACGCCAACCCAAAGGACTAACTCCGTATCCCCAGCCCAGTGGGATTCCTCATTTGGAAATGTAACTACCATCACGTCATAGTCCAGGACCAATTTTCCTCTCATGGCAAATTTGCCATGCTTTAGTTTAAGCCAAATTACAACATATCACAGGAACTATGCAAACAATATGCACGTTGTATTTGATAATATTTTTTGTGTTTTATCTACTAAAATCTCTTTGCTTAACAGAGTTAGTAACTTGTAACAGGAATGAGAACCACAGTTGAAGAAATTAAAATCTTTCTTTTTAGCAGAACTTACTTGCAGTGACTCGCAGCAGTGCAAGCTTAGTCTTAAACATGCCTCTAACTCCATATGAACGATTCTGTTTTAGGTATAGAAAAACTCATGTGTTGTCTTTCATTTCTCTGTCCAAACTAACATAGGACACAACAGGCACTAGTTTCACTGATGAGTGCTATGAAGAAGTCATGCACCACTAAAGCTGGGCTCTAAGAGATTTCCATAGTTCTGGGCAGATTGAAGTTGGAGACCTAGAAACAGCATGTCTTCCTACCATCCCCTGCATTTGCCCAGCTCAGAATAAATTTTGTACTTAAAGGAGAGGTGAGGAGTGGGATGGGAACAGAGGTCTGAGGAAGGTATAAAAAAATTCATAAAACATAAGAACATTTTATTACTGTTCAAATCAGTCTGCAATAACTGATTTTCATCCACTAACCCAATGCAGATACCAAAAGAATGGGAAAGAGTATGTTCTAAAATACAAAACCAAACCCTGCTTGCATTTGAGCTTGTTATCACAACTAGGAAAGATTATATTATTAAAAAGAAAGTGCCCCCTCTGAAAGTCTTCAAGATTTCCAGTTTTCCCCAGTAAGTGTTCAGCTGCTTACACAATGAAAAGAGATGGTCTTTTTTTCACATTTGGATATAAGAAACCAGTAATCATTCATTATCAAATTTTGAGACAAGATAGTGAAAATCAGCATTTGATGATGCTCCTTGAGAAGTATCAAAGCAAATTTCCATCAGAACAGTTCAGTCTTACCACTCTGTAGAGATACAGGAAGCTTTGACTTTATTCAACTCATCCTGAATAGCCTGTTTGGCTCGGATTTCGGCATCAAGAGCAGACTGCAGTTCCAACCTCGCAGACATATCCAGTTTTGCAAAGCGGCGCATCTTCCAGGGCATGTCCTATTAAAGAATGAAAAAAGGCAGAAGAAAGAGTAAGAGGACAAAAAAAGCAGAAAATAAGGAATGTAACTGACTTCAACGATTACATTTCTCAATCTATTATGTTTTTAATATAAGAGTTCATTGATTCCAAAGTAATCTAAAATTTAAAAATTAAGTGTATTGTTATTATTATTTTTAAACTCGAGTACTAAATAAACAAGATGAGTATCTTATGCTGTCATGATCCCAAAAGTAATTAGATTTTGTGAACTCAAAAGACTTTGTGGATTCAAAAGACAGTATAAAGGACATTCACATTTCACAAGTGAAAGATTTTAAGCCTTATGACCCAAAGTACAGATTTCCTTCAACAAATTAATGTATCGTCATAAAGTAGCTGTGTGAAAAACATAATAGCTAAAATCACATTATAAAGACATTAACTGATAAACAAGAAATTCAAATTTGCTATTGAGTTATTCAGAAGGGAAGTTCTAGGAAAGTTTAACATTCGACTAAAAGCTTCTACAGACAGGTAATTACTGCAGCTGAAACTATCAAATTGGGTTTTTTCAAATTAAAATATATAATCTGACATATGGAAGTAGAGTCTTACTGTAGCTCTTGCACCCAAACTGGAGTTCCTCAGTGCCTCTAATTCTTCTGTCATTTTGGAAGCCAAGGCTTGAAGATAACCTCGAGCATCTTTTTCATCACTTACCCTAAATAATCACATAAGAAGGAAAAGGCGTTTCAAATAATCTAAATAAAAAGACAGAAGTCCCTTCAAAAACAAAATAGCAACCAGAAAAAGAAAAAAGCAGAAATCAGAAAACATAAGGAAACAAAAAAAATAATAATACAGAAAACCACATAATACTGGAACCAGTGGTTGACTTTACTGTATCAATTTACTGTGAGAACTAGTAGTTAGAATCAAGCAGTCATGTTATTTCAAGAAATTCTAATTAAATAGGGAGAGTCTAATTCTGATGTTATTAAACAGCCTAAGCCAGAAGAGGTTCTCTCATCCCCCAAGCTTTCTTTCTATCAAGACGTTTCCTGGGTGTAAACACATCAAGGAGGAGACACATCTGTTTTTCTTCTTCTTTGATCATCAGTTACAAAGGAAAAAGAACTTTCTGTGATTAATCACAGCAGAAGGTTCTTTCTTCACTTTGCCTCAGGTATTACCATAGAAAAGAAAGTTGCTAAAAAATTACCTCACTGAAACCAAGCAGCTTATGAAAAACCTCAAACAAACAGAGGGAGGAAAAGCAAGAACCCCCAAAAAAGAAAAAAACACTTGCTGCAGTGACTTCTAGATGGGCAGTTTAAGATTTATACAGAAGGTTGCTGTAATCCAGAGGAAACTAATGGAAAAATAGCAGCCATTTGCTACAAAATTCCCACCAGCATGAAAAAGGAAGCATTTATTCATGCTTTTGGTTTTATCTTCCTTGTCTCCTGTCTAGGTCAAGAGCTGGGGAGGAGCCTCAGAGAAAAAACCCACAACCAAAACACGTTCTGACTCTATTAAAAGTCAGTGAGGGTTTTTATATTAATGAGTCTGTTTTTATATTAATGAGGCAGTACTTTTCCCAAGCTATACCAGAACTGAATGGAAGCAGCATGCCAGCATTTTTTTTTTTTGTAACACTCTTGATGAAACACATTTTGAGGGCCAGGTATGGATCATCTTTGCCCAAAAAACAACTTAGTGGGCAAAAGGGGTGAGAAATAGCCTAAGACACTTTGGGGGGGATGTGTGTGTCAGGAGGTACATAATGAAATGTGCAGCAAACCCAAAAGGATGCAAGTAGAAATAAAAACAGTGAGAGGTTCTCAAGGTGAGAAAGTAAGTTTTCCTGATGTAAAAGTGAAAAGAAATTTAGAAGTTGGCATTTGATCTTCTCTATTTTCAATGACGTATAAAATCTTTGTTAAAAAAAAAAGGGGACAATGTGAGATTAAAAATAAAACTGAATTGGTGCCTTATTTTTAAACTTCTCTAATTAAAGATTAAAAACTTTTAAAGTCTGTTTTCTTTTGTCAATATTTATCATGCCGTATAGATCTGTCCTCATGGAAGGTGAGAAAACACTTCAGTTATTTGGTTTACAATGCACAGAACCTTAAGGCTCTAAATTCTGCAAAGCTGCACGTGCCATAATTCCAGAGAGATGTTCCACAGAATACATAGAAATCTAGGAAATGAGAATTTACATATAAAGCAAACTTTTGCTAAAATTTCAGCTCAGTAAATATAAGCAGTACAATGAGCTACAGTTTTGTTGTCCTCTAGATGGCAACATTCTCTACATAATGAGAGATGTTGATTAAACACGTGAATCCAAGAGTTCTGCAATTTTTTTGATTTGTGACTGTTTTGTTGGGTTGGGTTTTTTTTGTTTGGTTTGCTTTTTTTTTTATTTAAAGATAAAGCAAGAATGGTAAAGTTAATCTTACTAATGTTCCTCTCCTTACCCTCCCTTCCTCCAGAGAGCCCTACAAGCACAGCAGGAACAAGGAAGAAAAGTTCTTTGGGTTCTACCCAGAGAAATTTCTTTTTTCTTTTTTTTTTTCTGAAAATTTAGATTAGATGAACGGTTCTGTTTTAATATATAATGTCAGTGCCCTTTCAAGCTTAGTTTAATATAAAGAAATAATGTGATGATATAGTACAAATTCCTCTAAAATTTAATTTCACTTTTTCGTTGGAGCCAACATCATGACAACCTTTAAATAACCACTGACCATGATCTAGTGTGTTATTTGTCAGACCTCGGTCTCTATCCTAGATACTTTACAACTTCCCTGATTTAAAAACCCCAAGGAAGTCTATGGGCCACTATGCCCACTTCTCCTGTAGTTTCTCAACACTTTTAAATTCCTGTCTTCATATCACTATACTCAAAGCCTACAACATAATTATTTTCTTTTTTCTCTGCCCTCTCCAACAAAACTTGTTTTTTAAAATTACTTCTTTAAAAATTTTCAACATGTCATTCGACTCCCAAACCCTGAAATTTTTTATAGATGATTAACCTCTGATTATTCCTACCTCAAACAACGCATCTCAGAATTGTTGATGTTTCTAATTTCTTACAGTTGAATTTACCCAGAATTTTCGCTAAACCTTTCCCACAGTTTCTGTGTGCTTCCTTCTCAGAGTAATAAGATTTCAAAAGCCAAACAACTTTTGGGCTTTTTAATGCTTTAATTAATGCAGAGATGGAAGAATTTGGAAGAGTTTGAGGTGTGTGTGTGTTTGTTTTTTATCTTAATTATCGATTTAATTAAATCAACCTAGCAGAACCAAAGTAGAAACAGAATAGTAGAACCAAAGCAGAAACAGACTGGACAGATACCAAGTCAACAAGGAGAGTATTAGCTGAATGTTCTGGTAAACATCAGTCACAGCTGAATCTAACCCTAAGATCCACTCTATGGGCAAATGAGGTAGGATTTAGCTCATCCATAGAAATATACTCAACAATTCAGAATTCTTGATTTGAACTAGTTGTCTATGCTTCCTTTTCAATCAGTGGGGAGAAAATGAGTCTTCTACAGTACCAGTCACGGGATTTATTTTAGTTGTCTACCTTAGGATTTCTAAAACTAGGTTACATGAATCCCTTCCAGAGGGACTAATAACTTAGGATACTTGCCAAGTCCTCTGGGAATCACCACCAAGACTTTCATCGACCTCCTTTTCTGCAACAGACCAGAAATACTGTACCACGGCTATTTAAAAGATCGCTTTTTAAAGTGGCTGCATTTCCTATGCAATGAATCTCTTTCCCATCTCCCCTAGGAAAATTTATAGCTGACTAGAAAAGCCTCAATATTTCTTCCTCTTGTCAAGGAATGATGAGTGATTTGGCAAATATAAACTTGTCAATATAATAGCTCCATTAAGGCTGAAGGATCTGTGAGGGTCTGCTGCTGCCACATTAGAATATGTAATGAAATTTTGATTTGTTTATATTAAGATTTTGGCTGTACTTATGGCATCTTGGAGTAACAATAACAAAAATAAAAAAGTTTCTGTACATTAGTACTAAATAAGATGCAAAAGAGCACAGTAAGAAAAAAAGGTGAGGTGGAAGGGAACATGATAGACTACTGAAATTACTTAGAAGTTATGAAATCTGAAAGAAATAAAGAAATCTGAAAAAAAGTTAGAATGGCCTCCTTAATTGTAAAGAAAATGACAATCTTAACCACCCAAAATGTGGACTTGAATAGTGGGGCAAATTTCTTGAGAGATATCTATTAGATGTGAAAGCATTCAAAGGACGCAAGGGACTCCTTGGGCCTGTGTAACTTAAACCAGGGCTAGAACAAATCCCTTCACGTTCCACAGGCAGCCGAGTAAACTTTGCAAAACCAGTAATTAATTCCCTCTACCACCTCCTACCCTTTATGAATCGCGGTACAAAAGAAGGTGGTAGGCAAAACTCATTTTTAAGAGGTCAAAAGTATACACCCAAAATACCTATGTTAAAGTAAAATTACGTGAAAAATCTGTTCCTTTTAGAAGAGGGGACCTATAAGCCAACTTTGTTAGATCCGAGGCTAACAAAGCTCTTGTCATACTGAAGAGGAAGACAGGTATGGATTTAAATTACAAGTTCTGAGGAAAACATAGGCTTGTGACTGATTAACTAAGATTAGTTTTCTTCAAAGTTAGGTGTTTTTTAATCTTCTAAATATGTTTATCATTATTATAGATGTGTAAATACTTCATATAGCACACCATATTCCACAGCAAGAAGTGGCCCGAGAAGGATCTAGTGTCACTAGACAGTGCTGAGTTCTAAGGACAGCAGAGGGACACAACCAGATTATCTGGGTAACACATGGTAAATCAAAATATAACAAAAATGTGAGCCAAAATACGGTGTCACAAAGTTGAAAAAAAAAATTTAACATAAGCAAAGAGAAATATGAAAATTGAGATTTATCTCCTTATGTTTACCCACCATACTTCTATTTTTATCTTCTTTTCACGTAATTCTTTAATTTTTTAGTTCCATACTTCTTAGAAGACACTTGATTATCTTAAAGGATGACTAAAATGGTATCTTTCATTGAGATGTTCTTGTACGTTCCCGATCTCAAAAAACTCAATCCCAAACCTCTTTTAATTCCCAGTGACACCTCTAATTAGTGCAAGATGCTTTATCATATACCTGAACCACATCTTCAAATACTAAACGCTCTCAAAAATTGGAGAAGGGACATTCTTTATGGTTGCTGGTGCGTTTTTACATAGCATTAAGTAAAACAATCCACAGCTTATTCTGACTTGTCTTTTTCTGGAACTGCCAAGTCTTTCACATGTAAATCTGAAAAACTTTGACTACATTGGGGCATTAAGACAGATAAGCATTACCTTGAAACAGTATGGAATGTGAAATAATAGACTTGTCTCTTTTGTTATATCTGATTTTTTCTTCCCTGAATAAACATTTCTGATTGGCTAGAAATTAACTTCATTTAAACAACTTTTATGTTTGGGGTTTTTATGTGATGCAGGCTGTGTACTACCCTCACACTTATGAGAGACAAGATTTAAAAGGAACATGCATGAAGTTAGCCCTTTATATTTTTTAACCTCTGCTACAAATACAATGCCTTGAGACTCTATGGACTTCATATTTTATGTAACACACACTGTCTAAAACAATTCCAAAACCCCAGAGTTCAGCCTTCTTTCTTACTATGCATTCACATGGCTAGATTCAAAAGCCAAGCTGCTTTGTGTTTGGACAACAAAATTATACTGACATTATAACAATACCAAACTACGTTTCGTTAAAATAAACTTTTTCCATTCTTGCTTCGACACAATAAATTAGATTTTTTCACTAACATGAGATGTGAAAAATGGGGGAAAAAGAAATAAAACCAAGCAGTGAATCAAAAATAAGATTAGTATATGAAGATGAAACCTTCCCAGAAGTGAGTGATCTGTAAAAAAATAGCATGCCTGGATGTAAACTGGTTTTGTAGATGCTAAACATCGCAATGGACCATAAAAGGGAGAGGAAAAGTAAAGGCCACCTAGATAAAACAATCTTTTTCTTTTTCTAGTTTCAACTTGTTGGGTTTTTTTTTTCCTTAATTTATTAGAACTGGACATAAGACTTTAGAAACATAACATCATTATTTAGCAGAAGTATTATTAGAAACATCACTTGACTGGCTTTGTGGTAGTCTCAAATGCCCTCCTTGTAAAAAAAAAATAATAACAATCACATAAAAGTTGCGCTGTATTTGTTTCGTTCTGCCACATGCCAAGCAGATGAAGGAAATAAATGCTGAGACACAAACACTCTCAGCCACTGCTTTTCCCAGGCTTGTTCCCTCTGGGAGGCGTGAGCCCAGCACATGACTCCCTCCAGGGTTCCTCCAAAACCACAAGCCACACCCAATGGCCATGATTTTTCTGCACTTAACAAGAAGCTGTATTAGGTAAGACACTTTCACTCTTAAGGAGGAACCCAATTTTCCAGGTTTAGATATTATTAAATCTCAAGCAAAAATAGAGCAGGATCCCAGGCAGGCGAGAGATTTCACCGAAGCGCTCCCAAGTGCCACGGTCAAAGGGAAATGCTCCGTAATGGCCTGACCACATACGGAGAGGATTCTGAAATGACATGAGAGCAGAGTAATCACCATTGGATGATTTCGGTAATTTGGGCCTCCCAGTGTGCCACAGACTCCTTCTTATCAGCCAGGTCTCTCATCTCTTCTTCCAGCTGCCGGTTGTTCATACTCAGCCTCTCAAACATGGCGGTAAGCTGAAGGAGAATTTAAACAACATGCTAAAGGCAGAGGCTGAGCAGACTCAGAGCCACATGTTCCCCTCTCCCACATCATGCATCTGCTTCAAAAATTACTACTACCTATCACAATAAACACCATGTAACAATGAAAGCCAGAGTCTCTTCTCAGGTATAACCTTTGCTGTACTGCAAGGCCATTTTTAAGGACTAGAACTACATTTATACTCTAATAAATTAATTAATTTTCTGAGAATTACTCTCCAAATGCCTCTATAATTCTTAGAAGGTTTCTGCTTTGCACACTATAGGTGCTGGATAGTTCTATATAGAAAAAACTACATTAATAGAGCAACACAAGGGCACAAAAATTGTTATAGCTCTGATAAAACTGCTGATCCTCTCTTGTTTAGTAACCAGGGAAAACAAGAGGCTTAACAGATACGGGCGCGTCAGTCCCAAGATTCTCCTGGTGTCTCACATCCCCCTATTTTTCATTTTACTTACTTGCAGACAGGGAAATTGAAATTAAATGCACAACTCTAAGTACACTGTGTTATACCTAGTAATTAACCTCTCTCACATTCACATGGCTGTCACTCATACAGGCACATCCGGCAAGACAAAAGCCCCAGCCAACCTGAGCTGGGAACTAAACCCTCATTATGGTCAATAATTATTCAGAAAGTCAAACTGGAATTACAGATTAGATAGACTTTACAGGAAGGCCAGCTCAGAACGAGTTTCGTGTGAAAGGCTTCCTTTGGTACTGAAATACATTAACAACTCAAAATGATGAGAAAAACATCAGTTTTAAACCTATTCTGCTTTTTACTCCTAATATGGGTACTCCGCTCCATATTTATCACCTAAATGGGCTTATGATTTAAAAAGGCCTATTTACTAAGTGTCATTTGACAAGAAAAATACAAGGTTAACCAAATAAAAAAAATAAAAAAGAGACTGAGCAGAAAAACTATCAAAGTGATTTAGTCCTTGGACTAAGCCTACATATAGGCATATATAGTATGAGTCTTACATTGGTATGAAAATATCCTTTAATTTGAGCACTGACATGCAAACATGCTTACTTTGAAGAACACTGTACTTTCATCATATTTTTAGAAAATTTAATGCATTACAAAAAGAATAGACAAGTTTAGCAAGACACGGCTAATGCACAACGAACTCGAATAACCTGTCAAAATGAACAATAAAGAGATAATCTAAATGCATGAAACAATTCTTCCTTGCTCAACGCACTTCAATTAATATGCTTTATCATGTGTATTTTTTTAATATCTCAAAGTAACACTTAATCTTGATGGGTGGGAGGGGCCCTGCTGTTTCACAGTAATTCACATGCAAATATACTCTAAGTAATCACATAATTAACTATGTATTTTTATATTTGGGTCATGCAATGAAATAATCTTTCTTTTTTTGCTTGGGATATTATCTAAAATTAATCTTACCAAACTGTGAGATCATCTAACCCAATTCCTACACATAAAGGCATATATATATGTGCACACATTCTCAAGTTCAGATACGTGTAGACACTCCCTATGTAATCAAATATTAATCCTCACTTTTGGGGCAATATTAATTTCTGCTGTCAGTTAAGAGTTAATAATAACCAATACAGCTCTATATTGTCCAGTTTGTACATAGCATACAATCAGCACTTACCTTATCGAGTTCATTTGAAAGCTTTTTGTTTTCCTCTGTTAACAGAAGCTTTTCTCTTTCATACTTCTGTTTGACCTCTGTTTCAAATTCCTCTCTTTCACTTTGGCTAAGAAATAAAATGAAGCAAAGAAATAAAATGAAGCAGAACTATAACTTTTCCTGCTCATCCCACTATCCACTTAAATACACAAAGACCGATGCCCAGACCCTTGAATTTTATCATTACACAACAATCTCTTCTTCAATATGGAATTAATAGAGCTCTACTGAGCTAACGTTTATTGATCCACTTGTACATATTTTAGTCTTTAGATGACTCCTTCAAACATCGAGCAGCTGTAATTCTGCAGAACCAAATATGCGTGTGTCGATATTCTAAGACATTCAGGGTAAATTCTCAGTTCACAGAAACATTATTTTAACTTAGACATTTCTACAATTGCAAGTTTCATTCAGAATGATATGCAAAAACGACACCATATGAAACCAAGCACAAACAGAAGCTTCATTAAAGCCCTTGGGTCTGAGTCTCTGATGAGTATATGCACTACTCTTTGGACAATTTAGAACAACCGGAGGACACACTTGAACTGTTAATTCAGGTACTATATACTTACTATCAGATAACCTAAATACACTCCTAATATCACCAGATTCTAGAGCAGGTTAGGACCGTTCTGCTTGAGAAAGAGTTTCAAAATAGCTGCTTCTCCCAATTCTTCCCTTCTCCTGGGAACGTCACTCTGCAGAAGAGAGCCCCTCCCTGATTCTGCTTAAATTCAGCTTTGATTTTGCACAATGAATATGAGAACCTGGAAATAAATGAAGCTGCAGATCCTCTGTACCAAAAAACATTGCAATTTCCTTAATGTGGTGCAAAGCAATGCTTTAGATATATAACTCCCACCTCATGTCCACTCTTTTGAGACTCACTACATTTGCACGTTGTATTCACCGTTTCACCAATTATTCAGGTACCTGGCACAAAGCTCATCAGTTGGTTGCCAGAACTATACTATAAATGCCACAGACACAGTAAATATCCATTCAGCAAAGACCACTGTCCAGCCTTAAAAGGTTTGAAAAAGTACCCAGTATAAAAGATTAACTCTGTAAAACTAAAATCCAGGGGAATCCTTGTTTTGAGTATATCGTTTTTGACCTGGATAACACTCGGAATTTCACATTGTGCAACTAAGGAATTACGTCCCAGCCTCTCTTCCTAAGATGCAGAACTACTACAACTCTGACAAATCGAGAGAACACCCTTAAAAGATGAGGAGTGTCAGTGGTTACAGTGAGCCCAGTTAAGAGTAATGCTGGTTTGAATTTCCTATTCCTAATTTGAAATTCATTCAGTACTTCAACCACCCTTTGAAATCCAGTACAGCATGTTAGACTCGTGGTGAAATTCTACGTTGCCAGGCATCCTTTGAAACATAACACTACATCCTTAGTGAAGTAACATACTATCGTTAGCATTTGAGCACTGAGTTAGAAATTCTCCATCGTTTCTTTCCTGTACCAACAGCTTCCACACGTGTGATGAGCAGTTTAGGGAAAAGGAAGGAAGAGATTAAAGCATTGGCCCTCAAGGGAATTAATAACAGGTCCTGCTTCTGTTTGCAAGGCACAGATTCAAAGCTAATTTCTCAGACTGTAGACCAAATTGATTTATAATTATTTCTTTCATTTAGATTTTATGGTTTTATGGTTTCGTTTAGGGCTTTTTATTCTGTTTTTATCTAAAATTTGTTCTTTTAAAGGCTTTAAGGTGCAAAGCAGCCATAAATGGTGGTGGATTAAGGAAGCTTTGGATTGGTAAAGGAGCCCAACATTTTGTAGCTTTCTGTATTTTACATTCTGAATTCAACTAGTGACTGTTACTATCTCACTATGTCAGATTGCTGTAGTATAATACAGAAACAAAGAAGTTATATTTTAAACAGAGAAGGTGGGTATAATCTATCCTACCAAAACATCAACTCAGCAAACCACAGAACCGTGACAGACTCCCCAGATGTACCTTGGACAGCCAGGAAGATCAAAATAACATAATTGCTTTGAAGCCTGGCATCCTCCTCTCCCATCAAGCTTTTACTCTCATCTAAAATTTAGCTATGTATCCATTCTTCAAATTTAAAAAAATCATACATGATCCAGCTTTCTTTTTTATCAGTAAAATAACTGTAGCTAAGCACACATAAGCACATGAAATACAGCTCTGTAGTATCACTTTGTCACTCCAGCTCTTTATTGCAGCTGTACAAAGTGGAAAAATATTTTATCTTGTGGCTTTGAAATCAAGACAAGTAGACCTGAAACGAACACCAGCCCCCAGGCTTCTTTATATCACACAATTTAAAAACAACAAACACTGTTTGAGAAATCTCTGTGCTTTATAAGTCTATAATCTTTGGTTTAAACCAAAATTCTATGAACATGATTTACACAGTTTCCTGCACCTTTTTCTGAAATATTTTATAGTGACAATTCCAAGTGGAATATTGTGCTACACGGATCACTGGCCTGATACTGTGTTCTTACATTCCCAAATTTAATAGCATGCAGTTTATCAGACTTTAGCAAAGGGCAATCATTTTGCACAGAAAGGCAGTTTCACTCCCTTGAAGACTTATGCTGTTGAAATATCCAAAGTATGAAAGCTTACATTTGAAGGAAATAAAGAAAAAATACCTCTTTTTAAAAATAGTACACACAGATTTTGACCAAGCTCTTGTTCACTCTATACTATTTAGCCCTTATGAAGTAATGGAACTGCATCCCCTTATCAAAACCTTTCCTTTCAGTATAAAGATTATTTTTAGACTACTAATTTTTTTCCCAAACTGTATATGCACACTTCAACCCCATGCCCAGCCCAAGCCTATTGTTGAAGTAATTCCACTTATTTCAGCATAAAGCCTCCAGGTGATTCCTTTTTGACACTTCTGTTGAACACCTCTGGTACTGTCAGACTCACAAAAAAACTCTGCCTGATTACAAAGGCTTAAAACAATATTTGGAAGCAGAAACACCCTGAAAAAATCCATGTTCTCTTAAAAAACCCTACCAAATACTGAGAATTGAGTGGCAACGGAAGTTATTCCATTCCTAATATTTAAGTTTCCCTTCTCAACCTCTGAACCGCTACAGAACTCAATTTGCATTAAATGGACTTAATGAACCTTTGAATATAAAGATAAATCATAACTGAGTGACCTGCACGTATCTATCTCTCTCTATGTGTGCGTATAGATTTTATAAGTAAAGCAATCTGGGCGTGATGCAAATGGTATGGAATAAGTGGGGGTAGCACCCTCCGAACAGTGAACTTTGGCATTTCTTTGTAGTCCTAAGACTTGCATGAGATTCTGCAGACCTGTTTAACAAAACTCAGTTAAGACCAGGTCTTCATTAATGCGTTCGGACACATCATATGCTGCTGAAGTCCTTCCTATTAAGGGCCAAACTCTGGATTCTGGTTATGTGACATACTTTTGTTCATACTTTAAAACGTTCTCTTACACCAACACTTGAAATACATACAGATGGGACCCTGGGTAATGTCAGCACTCATTTTAGGTTTGCATCCAGCTCTTTTTTTATTTCTAGAGAGAAACTAGAGTGAAAGGTTTCTGAACTACCCAGCTGGGAGCAGATCAGCATCGTTAGGCCATTTGTTATTTCACTAGATGGGCATCTAATTAGAACTTTTGCAGCTGTGCAACATTAGAAGGGTTCTGTTAAAACACCAAGGAGTTTTTGGTCTGGTCAGTGTTCGGAGAGAACCTTTGTCAATAGTTAACCTGCAGGAAGAGGTATTAATGTATTCTTTATTGGATATTCCTCCATTTTGAGACACTACTAGACTGACATAGCATAAATGAGTATCTTCCTATCACCTTTCTATAGTACAGGGCAGCACAGCCTTTTGTGCATTTATAACTCATAGGTCAGCAAGACCATGAAGTTGTGGTGCAATGAAAACATGCTGCTGATGCAGGTTTTACCCCTCAACCTGGAACAAAGCAGCAAATTTCTCCATTCTTGTGTTCAGACTAGGAATAGCTACATTCTAGGAAGAAACAGTTCATCAGCTGCATTCTAGGCTGTATGATCTTCCGCTGCTGGAAACAATTTACCAGAGAAACAGTGTTTCCACCTCTATTTGCATAAGCTTTTTTGGAAAATTCTTTATTTATTTCTTTTATATAAGGACTCGCTACAGTTTGACTAAGTTTCAGCAGGAACTTCTCCATGTCTTTTCTAATATGCCATCTTACTATAGCAGCAAAAAGAAGCACCTTTCTTAGTGTCTCTAAAGCATTCTGAATTTTTAATGAATGAAAATGAACCCATTCAATTTATGACCATTTCCAATACTACACTATCTAGCACAAAAACTTGTTTTTATTGATGAGTGCCTCACGGAACATTCCCAAGGCCAGTTATAAGCTCCACCACATGCGAGAGAAAAAAGCAGTTCTTTGACAAATGGCCATGTCAAAGGAGATAAAGCAGCTTATGGCTACAGTAGCCTGATGACTGATGTTAACATCGGATGGAACCAGTGGATTAGCCTTAGTCCGCATTAGGTGACTGTTCCTACTCTGGCAGAAATGGAAGCAATAATTGATCTCTAACACATTAGTTGTGCATGCAAAGATAAAAATAACAAAGAGAAAAAAATGTCAAACACCCCAATTTCAAACTGCAATGTAAGCTTTAGGGGTTGACTTACCTGGAGTTGGAAGTGTGCAATTCAAGTTACGTGCCTCACCCCATGCAAGATTTCTGGTGCAAAATTAACTGTTTCAGTACAAGGTTGTGGATTTTTTGGTTCTGTCATATTTTTAAAGGTGAATCTTTTCAACCCTGGCATTAGCTCTGCCAAAACACACCTGCCTGAGCTACAGCTATGGAAGTAAGAGTGTGTTTGGAAACATACTGGGAGACTTCAAAAGATATTTTGAGTTTCAAGGTGAATGCCATACAATACTCACTTTTCTCTTCTGGTTTTCTCTAACTTGTCTTTCAAAATCATGATCTCCTTCTTGAGGGCAAGCTGCTGGCTCTCTGCATCCCGTAGCTCTTTCTTCAAACTTTTTATTTCATTAGCATGCATTATTTCACGTTTAGATAATTCCTCTTCATAGAAAACACTCTTCTTTTCCAGGTCTGCCTTTAACTTAGTGATCTCTTGTTGATGTTCTATACTGCTTACCCCAGGTGAGCGACCAACCTGTTTTTGCTAAAATAAACAGCCTCAAGTTAGCACTCAGGAATGCTGCAAATGCTTAGTAACACCTCAATATTCACAAGTCTACGTTTAGAAAATATCCCATCACAGACTTGAGTTAAACACATCACAGTATTTTTAAAAATTTGTTTGAGCGTCAATCAGAACTGAACTCTTTCTCATTTTGTGTAAATGCAGTAACAGTTTCCAAGCCATCTAAAATCTGATCATCACTAAGTGTCTCTGGCCACAATTCTGATGCTGCTTACAATGCAGTCAGAAAGTGACCACAGAATTCAGGAGATTTGAATGCTCCCACTCACATGGTTGGCAGCAACAAGTTCAAGTGACTGTCAGGAAGGGAGAATAAGGACTATAATCCACAGTCAATGTATTTTAAAGCATAAATAATTGTGGAAAAGCTATACCAAGACAAGAAGAGGCTCAACTGAAGACTAAAATCCAGCTACAGAACACTGTATGGATTGCATCAACCTATTTTACACAAACTGATCATTTACATCGTAGCAGATTAATAGGAAAAACAAGCTTTAAACAATAGCAGTTAATTACTTCAATTTTTGCAGCTGTATAGCTCTTTTAGTGAGGTCTTCTGGCATTTCAATAGTCTTTACACACTGCTTCAGGATACACAGACATTTGCACCAAGTGCTGCACTCACTAGACTCTATGTCCTGCCATGACACAGAGGAGGAGCAAGATCAGGTTGAAAATGAGATAGTGGCACGACACACACTGAAATCCAAATGTGGAAATGCTTTTAAATGTAAACACATGTATAACTTGGTGTGGATTTCTTTCCCTTTTTTTTTTAATGTGCAATTAAAGGTGGTCTAAGGAAAGGAAATCACTTAATGAAAATGCTATGTTTTGAGAGTGTGCAGGTAACTGGAAAGCCTACTTCCTTATGATCACTGCCTCACACCTTCAGGAGGCTTGAAGATATTTTGTTAATTATCCCTCTGTTTTTATCGTGAGATATTAAAATCCTCTCAGTTACCCTTAATTACACATGTCTTTGGGTAATGTTCTTTTGCTGATGTATGACTAGACCTTAAGAGTTAATTGTTATTGTAGAACATTCAGATGAACTTAATTTCTACCATGACAAAACTGGGCCGTGCTGTGCGTGTCAGCAGGACACTGCAAAGCCCCCTAAACATACGAGCCAACACGTTCTGCTACTACAATGGTTTCTCTAACTCATCAAAACTACTACCTGTTTTGATCCAAGAGTAAAACCCCCCTTAGGATGCAGCATGGTAAATCGGAGGAAAAAGATACCATTCTAAGAGGATATGGTTTGAAGAAAGATTAAAAAAAAGCAGGGAAGTATTGGCATTTTCTTTCATGCACAGGCAGTTAACTATTTACCTTGTTTGTTATGACCCAAAGTGCCCAATTGCCTACACTTACATGTCAATGGAGCACATAAAGACTTTAGGCTTGGCAACATCATCTAGCAGGTATGTAAAATGTTTTAATGGTATTTCATATTTTTTTCCACAACGAGAAGGTATTATTAAGACCCTGAAGCACAGAGTGCAGTAAAAGAGACAGCTGGATGGTACAGTACAGTGGTGTACAGAAATAGAGTAATATTGTAAACAGAGAATGTATTTTGAACTGATGTAAGCACAAATTCAGAATCGATGCTTTCATATGTGCCTGTTTCAAGTGGACAACTGGTGCAGAACAGACAATGCATCTCCTGGTACATGGATTGTTAGATGCCATAACTATGCTGGAAATCTTCCCTCTCTCTCCCTCTCATGCACGCACACAAACACACACAAAAACCCAAATAAAAACCCCTCTATGCAGCAGCTCCTTCATTAGGCAGGTATGAAGCTAAATAGCCCATACTGAGAGCAGTGTTGTTAATATTACTATATATATTGATATGCATATCACCTACTATGGTCACACAGTATACAAGTCTTGCACTTGAAGACAAGAATAATAAATATCAAACACTGCAGTAATAGAGGAGGTGGAATGGGAAAACTTGCTATTTCAGTAACACAATCCTCAATGAATGTACCATTAAAAAGTTTTGAAGACTTCTGGCTCATCTTGAATGAGATTAGCCTTTTATTACACGTGCTATTTTGTATTGCTTCAAGGCTTGTATCTTGCCCATTGCAGATGGTAATAATAATTTGCCGTGGTTAAGAATATGAAGAATCAGGAATGTCATGCTCAAGTTTTATGGCATAAATATTACGCAAATGCAACATACTAAGAAAGATGTAATCTTTCTTATTACAATCCCATTAATTATTACTTAGGTGGAGCACCACAATTTAGTAATTTGCTGTTGCTCAGGTAGGAAGGAAAGAGTTGCGAATTTCATTTTCAATAGCTACCTATACATTTAATATGCAGAATTTAGTCTAAATTTCATTGAAATGAACTTACAAAAGAATGAACAAAAAAATAAATCAGCTGTACAAACTAGCACAAGAATTTGCGTAGTTGGTCCAAAGCAGATCCACCCAATACACATTTTCTATGTGTCATTCAATCCAGAAACAGACTTTTGACTGTCTGAATGCTCCCTAAGACTTTATAACTAAGCTGACTGAAGTAAACATCAAGTGTAAGATCTTCTAGCACATCTCTGAAATGCCCTAAAATCTATCAATAAATACATCTACCTATTGGTGAAGAACAGAAAGAGAGTAGTAGTCATTATAATATTGCTCTGATGACAGTGCTCTCCTCTTCTATTGTCCCATATAGCTCTATTTCTCAATGTAAATGGAAGCTTGGTTAGAATGAGAAACTTATTGCAAATGACAACTGGTTTCTTTTGGTACCATCCTCCAACATGTGGTCCAAATCATTAATTTCTTCCCTTACTTATCCAGGACACTTTTCACTGCTCATACCATCCCATTATCATGTTTGGCTCCACTGAAGAACAACATTGAGAGATGCCTTGCTCAGTGAGACCAGTATCTTCGCTAAAGCAATAGCACCCAGGCCTGCTTTTTTTGAGGTACATTCCCCTTGGAATACAACAACTGTTGGACTTAAGGTGTTGTGGAGAGTACCTCTCCACACAGTCGGGGAACCTGGTGTTCACTGATTTGACTAATCCATAGATTAGTTTAATCTGATACTGGCAAAACCAGAAACTCCTGCAGCAAAGAGTTCCACGAGTTAATTTCCCATTCTGTGAGGAAGTATTGTATAAATGCACATCCTGTTTGCCTCATCGGTGTCCCAGGGCCTGTTAAACTGCCATTTTCATTCACCTTAGCCACTACCTTCCTGATTGGGTAAACCTTAAATGTAATTTCCCCTCAGCTTCTTCCTGCCCGAATTTAAGAGTGACATCCAAACAGACGTTTTCATACATGCCTGTTACAAGTGAGACATAACACATCACTTGGAACACAGAGGGTTAGATACTGTTTGATGCACCCCAGGATGGGGTTTGCCTTCTTGGCTGCCAGGGCACCCTGAGGACTCATACTGAGCCTGTTTTTTTGAAAATCCAAATACATGACATGCACTGTATTTCCTTTATTCACACACTTAGTGACAGCTTCACAGAACCTCAGCAGGTGAGTGCTGCAGGACTTGGCTGGACAGAAGGCACATTACCTCCTTCCCGCCATTTGCAAAGTTCTCTCGAAATTCTCCTTATTTAGCCCTCAGCAACCTGATTACACTTACCCTGCCATCACTTATGGGCTTTTCCTTTCTCCTCATTCAGGGGAACCTTCCTTTTTCTTTAAATATTGACCTTTCCTCTGTGATAACCTCTTGAACTTAAATAAGGCGCTATGGAGAACTTTTACTGGATGGATAATGCAGCATCACAACAATGGCATGTGATCCAAAATGTGCTTACTGTGCTGTGAAATATGACTAAGAAAGCTACAAGTCAATCTCCTCTTCTGATAAACTTGCTCTGTTATTATAAATCAGTGTATCATTTATTCTCAAAAGATCTCCAATAAATTCTTCTCACTTCTTAAACTGTCTTACAAACTCTTTGCTGATGGTGAAGATTCACGAAAGCAGAAGAAACACATCTTAATTTTCAGGTAACAGCCTGAATTCACAGGAGCAGAAGCTATATAAATAAAAATTTTAAATTGAGTGGATTTCTTTATCTTCACTTAACAAAGGAAGGCAAAATACAATAATGTTTGCAAAGAAACTCCATATTTCTTTACAGAAATATGACTGGCATGTCCCACAGAATTCTAATAAAACTCCCTCCCATTATTAATGCAAATTAAGACCAGATTAGGCCTAATCTGACATTTTGCACAAAAACTATCCTACTTGACCAAACATTGGGAACAGAATTTTGCTGTAAAAGAACAACAATCCTGACACAGAAATGAAAAATGCTCTCATTCAATTTTTGAGAAAGTCTAATTTCTTCAGAGCGCTGTATAAAATGCTGAATCACTGAATGAAATGACACTGACCATTCTTGGCTCCTTAAAACACACACGTGTGAGAAATGTCATCGATTCAAACAAAACTCTTCATGACCGATACTGCTCTTGTGCAAAACCGTCTCAACTTCTGGCTGAGAGGCAGAATACACTAAATTTTTCCTTTACAGTTATATCAGTTGATATCTATTGGGGATGAAACCATCCTTCTTTTGACTTCCATGCTAAGGAACAGTACACAGAACACCCAAAAGAAACCTGCATAAGCTGCAGGCTTGTCTTCAACTACTCAACCATCCTACACTAAAATAAAATGCTTTTAACAGGTAAAGTTAAACCAAAGTAATAATGAAACCCAGTTGGTAAGAAATCATCGATTATTAAGAAATACTTGAGTGAGCAGTGAACACGCTGGTCTGAAAAGTGCATTAGGCAAATGTTCATTTTTCTGGACAGTAACATGATGGGTGCTGGCATTAATCTTTAGCGTCACCTCAAGTGACAAACCGACAATACCCTTTTGTCCTCCAGCTGAAAGCAATCAAAGAGAGCCAAGTCCTAGTTGACCAGTAAGTTTGCAGGTGTTAATATCAAAATAGACTAACCTTTAGCCCTTCTACTTCGCTTTCCAACTGTTTAGAGTACTGTTCACTCCTCTCTCGCAATTTCCTGTCTTTGGATGCCTCAGCAGCTGCGGCTTCAGCTTGGACTTCCAGCTACAAAAGTACACATGTTTTTAATAGGTAGGATTCTTAACAATATTTTTTTTTCAAAATCTATCAATGGCTTTCAATATAGAGATAAATCTCCAGCACGAAACTGGATACTTCAAATTCTTAGAAAACAAAACTGGTACCGTTTGAAACAACAATCAAAGAGTTAAAGATTTACAGATAACAGAAAAAAATTACTTTGTCAGAAAACCTTACATATAACTACTATTCCATAGATTCTAAACAGCGGTCTTCTCGCCACTTACTTCTTTTTTAAGTCTCTCTGTTCTGCGTAACTCTTGCCTTAAACTTTCTACTTTTTGCATCACCACTTCCATTTCTTCCTCCTTATCTCGGAGCTGGCGGGCAAGCTTTTGTTTTTGAGAGTGCAAGTCTGTCAGCCGCTCGTTCATCTCTGAGAACTCCTGCATTGCCAATTTCCGCTGGCTGTGGGCATCTTTCAGCTCTTTGGCTTGGGATTTTAATCTGTCACTAGACTCTGCCAGTTCCTACAGTTTGAAAAAAGAATTAAGTAATAAACCTAGAAAGCTGCAAGGCTGCTACTTGTCTTTGGATGCATGTCTAACAGCTTCTCCAGAGTGAACTACAGATTCATTGCTTTTCTCGAATGCATCCATGATACAGACTGTATGCCTCTATAAATAAGGAAAGAGGCCAGGTTTTATGCTACTGAAGTTAGTAAAACTGCATAAACGTAAACCATGTCAGTATTTACTCTACTATTATAGGTTAAAAACACAGGCTTTCAGGCACTTGCATTAAAACATAAAAATACCTTGCTTTCTTAATTAAAACACGTCACTAGCATAGTTTTTCAATAACTACTTAAATGAATAAAAAGAACAGCATTTATCTCAACTGCTAAATGATTAACAAGAGGTTTTGCGTTAACAGAAAACTCTGTTCTATGAAAATTTTTACTTTAGAAAGTTTTGAAAACTGACCTGCAACGGCGAGTAGGATATCCAAACACTGTACCATAATATCAAATATTACAGAGAGTTTCAGGCAACACTGCAGTGATTAACAGCAATATATGATAATTATTCTTTTAAAAGAACCCACACGAACTAACTCTCCACAAAGCTTGCTGTGTCCTAAATCTGTGCTACTCCACTACAACTGAGGGACCACAACAGTTTAAATGGCTTAATGATGTTCAGCCAAACTCGAGCAGAACAAAGAAGCAAGGAAAAGCAAGTCTGAGGATGGAAAGAAGAGCAGCAGGAAGTAATTTTTGGCACTCTTGACATCTATACAAATTTAAAAGCATTTTCTACAGCTGTTAAAAAGAGGTCCGAATCACTACAAGTTGTTTCAGAAGAGAGAGATGGTCTTTCCTGGAGAAACCAGCAGCTTTCAAGGTTTTAAGAGCTTTAATGGTTAAAAGCAATGGTGTTAAATAAAGCTGGCACATTGAGTGGGTCAATATAATCATGATGAGAAGCAGGCTAATGTATTTCACACCTGATTACAGGGTGATTTAACCACAAAACCAAAAAAGAGCCATGAAAGACAGAACGTTATAAATAAGAAGACAAGGAATTGGGGAGAGAAAGAAGAGGAAATAAACCCCAGTATTCTTTAACTATAGTTTCTTCAAATTACTTTCGAATCTTTATATTTGGGCAATTTTTCACATCTCTCTTCTGGAAACACTTCTGCAACACAGCCTTAATACCATATTCCTAACATATTTTCTGTGCTACACTCTCACTCATACATCAGATTAGATCAGCTGCCTGGAATAATTCTCCTCTACTCTGTCTTCTTAATCACTATTGTTATCACCTTAATCTGAAACCATAACCCTCCTTCGCAGCCACTGTGCAATTTGGATCATGGAGTCGGTCACTATCTAGAAGCAGTAACCTAGGACCACCCAACAGTCACACAACACGTTAAATAATGTCCTTGTCTTCAAATAAAGAGGCAGAAAGAAAAGTAGGTCAACACTACACATTTGTTGTCTGCTCATTAATTTTACGCTTGAAAGTTATTTCAAGTAAAATGAACAAAAATAAAATAGTCTTTAGGGTTTAGAAAAGTTGCTGACAAAGTACTTTACCTTATTAAGATCTTCCCTCTCTTGCTTCAGCGTTCTGACCTGTTTCTCAAAAGCCTTTATTTGTCTGGAAGCATCATCCAACTCCCGCCTTGCAGTGCTGGCCTCCTCAAGTTGCTGTTCCAGCTGGCCAGAATCTAGAAAAAGCAACAGATTTCTAAATATATTAAGGAAAAAAAATCTGTATTCTAGAATAGCATAGTATAAGCTGCCTGAAGCCCCTTCAAGTATTTGTTCTGAATTCCATTTAATCACAAAATAATGTAATTCTTATCTAGGTTATTTTAACTGCCATTATCTGCTTTTAAGAGAACAGAATAAATGGTTACAGCTCACTGCAAAACAACACAGGAAACAATAATAACTTGTCTTTTCACATTATAATCATCACACACTATACATAATTCTGTATGTATGCTTTAACATGACCTATACATTTGATTTTTATGCACTGTGATGTAATATATAATGTACCTTTTATTACACTGCAATTCTAAACAGTCTCCCTCCTCCTAAATTCCCCCAGAAACAAATAATAAAAAGGTAATGGGTCACTCAAGAGCTGGCAAATGTTCTCCCATTGATACGCTTACAATTGACTTCAAACAATTTTACTTATTTATAGTGTGAAAACTACCTTGTATTTATGTGATCTGCTTTACTACTACTATAAATACAGGAAAACTATAAGTCAATGTCTTGCCAACAGTCAGTTACAGAATGACAGTGCATTTCTACGTCTCAGCTAAATAGTGTCACATAAATACACTCAAATGCTACAACATGAAAAGTTGATATCCATAAAATACAACAGCTGAAAATTTCTAGCCAGTGGGTACTTTTCTGCCTTGTAGTTCTTCACTTAAAAACAAGCATTTAAAGCAAGATATATATATGTGAAGGTAGGTCAATTCCAAGTTCTAGGAAATCACTAGACATTTTGCCTTTGATTCTAGTTGTGGCAGGCCTTCAGACCATTTGTGTTTACTCACACAGAACAGGAATCCATCTACACTCTTATTAAGAGCCTTTTACTACGTTTTCATAAATGTAACCCTAAAAGACTGGTTCTCGGAGAAATAAAATATAAAAACACGTACATTTCTAAGAGCTATAATTTCTGAAACATAAGAATTTTATAAGCAAGTGGTTGCCATTAGTTTATACCCAGACAAATATTCACTGTTGTTTTAATTCATTGACTCTTGTTTAAAAATTTAGAAGAATGCATTTAAATAAGAGATGTAGCTCAAAGCCAGAAATTATGAACTGCCTCCCTGATGTAGTCTGCTCTGAAGACACCAGCGAAAATGAAGTTTACATATGGCTTTGCTGAGCCAAGATAAATCTCTCTTCCGTGCATGAACTACTTTGTTCCACAGTTCTGTTTTCTTCTTCCATCTCTGCCCTTTACATATTTGGCAATATTAAAGATTCCTCAAAGTTTTCTTCTATGTAACTTAGCGAACAAAAATTATAACTTTGACCTCAAAAATTGAAAGCATATGCTAGCTTATCATTTCCCGGAAAAACAGATAGACAAGAAAAATGTAGTTTTTCTAAGGTTCTCCTGGTGACACTCCTGATTTTGACACAATTTTGTGTACATTTTTTATTATCTTTTGAAGCAGGTGTTTAGATTTCCAGCTCCAGAAGAGGCAGTAAACAGGTTAAAGAATATAACCAATAGCTAGTTGTGACATATGTGTACGAAATCATAATTTTCCATCTAATCTCACTAGCTGTTGCTAAGATTTTATCTAATATATGCAAACAGGCAGTGTAGGATGTTATTACATTACATGTAATTACTCAAGAGATGAGCGCAAAGAAGAAAGTTGAGCTCTGCACCTGGACTTTCTTAAAGTTCATCAGATCTAGGTTTGGAAATTTAGGTATTCTAAACGCCACTCAGAAAACCTGGAACTGGCTTCCCTAAATTTGGAAGCATTCAGACACAATCATCTGGTTTCTGCCTGTATTCTGTCATTAATTTAATTTTAAAATCTATTTAAGAAAAATGAAAAATCAAGCAAAATACAAGATTGTCTTTTTTGAATTTTATTGAATTAGCTTGTATCAGTTACAACGCAAGGCACAAATGAGTGTCTTCTAACTAATGGCTTTATTGTGGGCCAGACAAGTCATTCCAGTATATACTGGGAAAGTTATGTGATGACTGTGGATGGATTAGACAACTGTACATATTCCTCATTTGATCACATTATTCACTTCCAACTCAAAAAAAAAGCATATATGCATCTAGGAAGAAATATACAAATATATATATGGCATGAAGTAGAAAAAACATAATGGGTACTTAAGGGAAAGCCCTCTCGTTATTAATCACCTTCGCCAGACACTGCCTTCTTTTAGATCTGAAGAGGGCCAGCAGCTTGTGTTGGGGAACGTTCCCACACTGTTTTTAACGTATCTTTTTCATTACCAAAGGATAAGAGTAATAGCTTCAGCAGTGAGGTAAAACCTAAGTCCCAACTCAGTAGTCAAGAATATAACATAAAGATGATTTAAAGTTTTTCTGTGAAGGTGTGAAAGGTTAGTCCCATTCAAAAGCTGTTCTTGTAGATGTTGCTTTTCAGTGGTCTCAAAGAGCCAAAACCAGACTGAACAGAGGTTTCTGACCATGTTGTCTTTTTCCTCATTGCAGCAGCAAATGGAGGGACATTTGGCTGAAGAGAAACTTCACAACCCCTTTTGTCCTGACACAGTGCCAACACGGCATCACGCAAAGCAGAGTGATCCTCCCTGAGCTGGTTAAGCCACGTTCACATTCAAAAATAATGCTTATAGCACAATACAAAACTGCTGCCTCACACCAGAGCAGCCCTCCAGCTGCGTATCTCTAGCAGAGTTTTTCCAGACTACACAATTTTAACAGCATATAATCTGTGTGCTGCAGTCGGCGGTTCATACACTGCACGCTCCTGCCAGAATGTAAACGCACTAAACTAAAATGCCTGGAAGTTAAATTCAAGTTAATCTTTCTTTGGATGTTGCTTTTGGCATTCCTGACACCTCCAGGAACTGAATGAAGCCTTTTCACAAATGCAAACCAGAACAAATAATTTTTGTAGTTTCCTCCAAACTCTCTTGCTGGTTTTTTCCCCTATCCACAGGTAAGATATGGACATATAATGAGAGATCCTTCTACCACCAATTGCGTCCGATTTCTCTCCCGCATCAAATGCAGGTATTTTCCTACTTGGATTGACAAGAGCAATCAGATTTCTCCTTTCCATTTCTCTGATTCTAGTTCTAATACCTCACAGTCTCTATCCACCTTGTTGATTTTCCTAAATAAAAATTATCTTGCTGTACTTCCTTCCTCTGTGAAAATCTCTCTGCTCACAAGATCCTATTTTGCAGAAATTGTTATGGAGCAGGATAACAGCAGTCCTACACTATGAACAACTAGAGGGAAAATTCCCTTTAACATAATTCAGAGCATCAAATCCAAAATACTGAATATTAGTATTACTAGTTTGCCTTTAAAGTAGGCTGAATAGATATTAAAGTAGGCTACGCAGACAGAAAATTGGTTCACTAAGAGCTATATTCAACACAGTGGGGCAATAAAAGCTCTCCCTCTGGATGTTCTTAAAAAAATTAATTGCCCGAATCTGGAAGACTAAAGCTGGGAAAAAGGTTGATTTGGATATATTGGTTTACTTTGAATCTTCCCCTAAACATCTCCAGTAGCCTCTGTAAAGTCAAAGGATACTGGGCTAAGTAGATCTTTGTTTTTTGACTAGTTTGGCTGTTCTAAAGAAAGGCAGTATGACATTAATTAAAGAAATTCAGCTTTTTATCTGCACAGATTTCAAAAGCACTTTCCAAGCTTGAATGTACTGAGACACTTGATAGTCACATTTGCAGTTATCATAAAATCTTTGTGAACTCAGAGAAGCAAAGGAATTAAATGGAAAGGAAATAAATGTTCGGTTTTGTAAGAAATGATAGCTCACTGTCAGCAGAACTGAGAGGTGGTTATTCCCCTTCTCACCTCCCCTTCCTTATGAGGAAGGCTTCTATTGTACACTTTGTGTTGATTTATTAGATTCTAAGTTGATTAAATTCTCTATATCTAGCTAGTTCTTTCTTTAATTGAGTGAACTGAAGTCAAGAGAGAGTGTGGGGCATGCAGAGAAGGGCCACACAGCCGTGAGCAGTACCCATTTTGGTGGCAGACTTCAGTTTGGTCAATTCTGCTACTTGTGGAACTGCAGCCTTATGGCCGGGGGCCTCCTCTCTCATGGAAACCACTCTTCATTACTCCCTGCCACTTGGAACATTCAGTATCGCTGGAGTTTCATCCTCAAGGGCCAAACTCCCAGACAACCCACAATTTTCTACAAGTACCGTTCCAAGAAAATACCCCAAATCTCACATCTACAGATTGAATTTTATTCCACATTCAGATGCAATGGACTAAGCAACAGCACACTATAAACCTCTGGGGTTTCAAAGGAAACACAATCACATCTCACAAATTGCGTCCTTCCAAGGAAAATCCAACAGAAAACCAGATAACATCATTTGATGCTCAAACTGTAACAAATCATCCTTCCATCAAATGTTTTTAAGAATATTAAAATTGCCCAGTTGAATTCTTCACCCCTCACATCTACTGTAGTACACAAGGTACAACGCTTGCCTGCCTGCCTTCCAGTTTACTCCCTCCACACCTACGTGAAGAGATGTACAAAGCAAGGAAGACTAAGATGTGCTACAGTGACTGACTTCTGAAAGGACTGCAGGGACTTCTGATACTGCCAAAAATAACCAAATGCTTGTTCCATCTGCTCTTGCAGCACAAGTTGCAGAAGGAAGAGGGGAAAAATAAAAGGCAGTACTATGGAAATTGCTCAAGGTTTCACACAGGTAGAGCCTGATTCCCACCCAAGTAAACTAGCAACACCACGATTTCAAACTGGTGGAACTTCACAACTAATAGTAAGAACAGAAGTCACTGAAATCTTCCTTCTCCCTTACAACTGCAATTACTGAAGTGCTAAATTTCTACAAAATCAAACTGACTTTGTAGAAAATGTCGAGCTATCACTGAAGATCAAAGGGTGAAATGAGCAGTAAAAATAGACTGGAAGACTCTTTTAGAAAGCAAAGCCAGAATTACATTACAAGAAAACAATCTTGTCAAAATATTGTTTCCAATTGCATTTTTTACATTAATATTTATAGCATACCTGTTACCTGTTTCTTCAACTTTTCAATTTCTTCTTTCAAACTTTTAATTTCTAAGTCTTTGCTTGCTGTTATTGGGCCGTCCACTGTTGAATACTGCAGAGCCTGGACTGTCTGGGTGGACTCTAGAAAATGATAGAAGAGAGAGGGACAAATTACATGCCTGACACATGAGGCAGTCAACAAATTATTGCTGATAAATTAAGACATCCCAGAAGACTCTCCACTGAGGACTCTACAATAATTTCCAACTACAAAGTGCCAGTTTTTCAGTAACCCAATTTTTCAGCTGGACAAAAAAAGTTCTTAGAGATTGTCAGAATGAAATCTTTATGCCATTGGAACCAAGTCTGCACATTAAAAGAAGTTACATACATGGAATATTTCAGGCATAAAGAGTAACAGAACTTTAATTTGTCATTGGAAATAATGAAGATAATTCTCTTCTTGCTAGAAAGCATTCCAGCAGGTATATTTATCTTTTTCCACAGTATAAACCATAGACTGCAAGCTAATCAAAGTCAAAAAAGTGATTGAATGATTTCTTTTTTTAATGACTATACCTTGCAGTTTTCTACTAAGCTCAAGCTTTTCCTGTTCTAGGCGTCTTATTCTCCTCTCATAAGCTTCTGTTGCTAAACTATCCTCCAAAGTTCTTTGGATGCTGGCATCAAGATCCATGGAGGGTGGTCCAGCTGTCAGTCTTAGACAGCTGCGGTCTGAAAGCACACTGTAGGGGGGGGGGAATAAAAAAGTAGTGGATGTTACAACAGGCTGTGTTTTAAATAATTTACAAAAAAATCTAACAACCAAGAAATAGTTAATTTGTGAATTACCAGATAATGTATTACACAGTCAAATAACACCTTGTTAGTATGTAGTCATTAAAAACTGAATTCATTTTTACCCAGCATGACTGATGTCCTCAATGCATTTTTTTTGTTATATAAAAATGAAGTTGTGATTAAAAATTATCATTATGGACAGTCTACATGAGTCAGCAAAAAGCAACAATATAGATAGTAAGGACGGTTACAGTAACAGGGTTTTTTTTTTTTAAATAATTAATCAAGTTTCCCAAATAGTTTAAAGGCACCAGTTCACAACAAGTGACGTGAAATTACTATGTGACAACAAGAGCACGTACATATCAGAAATGCCGTGCCCTGATTCTGTAGATGCTCGTGGACACATATCACTACTTATGCAAATAACCCTTTTGAAGTCTACAGGACGTGGCACATAACCAGCACTAAGCACGTGTTGTTTGCAGAAAGACAGGCCTGGTTTTTCAGTGGTTGTAAAGTTTATTTATTTATTTTCAGAAATGAGCAAGGAGCAAACATGGACTTCCTTGTTACTGTTTAATCCAACAAGAGAGACGAACATGACAAATACTACATTAATGTCAAATACCAGCAAAAGTAGTTTTTTTAAAAAATTCCATTCAGATTTCAAGAGTACCAAAGGACTAGAAATAAAATCATTTTTAAAGACAAATAAGCTAAGTCTAGTGAGCTGGATCCACACATCTGGTCTTAACTGTCATATGCAGTTAATTTTAGATATTGTCTGAAAACTACCTTTCTCAACAAAATTCCTCTGAAAACAGGCGCTGGCCTTTAATTTCATGTAAATTTTACCTACAGAGAACTCATTCTTTTGGACAGATGGCATTTTAGCTTACGGCCTAGCAAATTCCTCAATAAACCACATTCTTTGGTATCTGTCTGGAGTTGGTTTCAGAGACAGAAACCGAAGATAATACATACATTCTACAGACAATTTTGGAACTCTTAACTTACCAGCTACTTGTGTATGTGAAACCCACAAATGGTAAATGATGGCCGGAAAATGCAGTGTGTGACGGTGGAGGCATTGTTTCCTATAAAATAGGACAGTTGAGTAAGATCCTACTGGACTTCAAAGATTTTCAAGTTTAACCAGATGTGAAGCGTTACTGATAATATCATATTAATTACATTCACAATTATCCTTATCTACAGTCCAAATATGAAATGGCATCACCTAAATTTATTCATAATAGCATGCGATATACAAAAATGTAGCATGCTGGCATAGAAATACTTTTCTTATTAAATAGGCTACCATTTGAGGAAAGCAGAGTATTACACATACTAAAAGTCAACTTTCTCCTCATTTTTTCCAAGAAGCTCCTAGCACAAAGACTTAGCACCTTTTATTCCCTCCTCTACTGCTCTATGCTATTTTCAGCAGTGCTTCCTGCCTGTAGATTTAGCAAAGCCTCTCTGAGCAGGTTATCTCTGGTTGGAAAGAACAACAGCCAGACATTCACTAGAATGCAGTAACACAACCAGGTTTTCTAATCCCATGAGGGCTTTGACCACTTCTTCCATCACTGCTCCTTTTTCCTGCCAAAGAATTACAAACCAAGACACATCTTTGAGCTTCTCCTCAGGCCAAAATAACCCTATTATTACATATATTATAACCTTCTATTACTCAAACCTTTATCAACTCACATTCCTATCACTTAACAGGTAGGCCTAGGAAGCTCAGTGGAATTGAGATGCACAGGCAGTTTAGAAAACAAAAGCAAAAATGGTGAAAATGCTTCACTTCGCATGTAAACAACAGGTTTCTGCAACAGACACCCCCCAAAAAAACATATTTTCAAGGAGACAATGCAAGGGATTCCTCTAATGCTGAGAGGAATATCATCTGTCAAAGACCTTTTTCATAAGCATAGAAACCCTAAGGTTGTTAAAAATCAACAGTTGCAAAGCCTTTTAAGCAAAGGCAAAATAATTTTTTCCTCACTAAGATTATTGCTGAAGAAATGGCTGTAACATTCTCCTGAATTTCCCAAAACTCAAGTCAGAAAACAAGCTGTAAAAATTTCAGTGGGAATGAACTGAGTGGAATCTGACAGAGCTATGAACAATTAGAGCAGAGCACTACAATAAAATGCATTATGCAAACTCAGTACAAGCCTCAACAATGCTCTGCTAGAAATACTGTGTCTTGCAGACTAACTACATGTAAATATTTTCATTTTTTATGATATGGACACTAAGAACTTGGTACTGCAAATAACAGATGTATGTTTAGTTAAATACATATGAAGTTACAATGAATTTACAAAAGTGAAAGCAGTTACAGAATCACACAATGGCTAGAGTTGGAAGGGACCTTAAAGGTTATGGAGTTCCAACCTCCCTGACCCCCCTGCCATGGGCAGGGACACATCACACTAGAGCAGGTTATTCAAAGCTCCACCCAGCCTGGTCTTGAACACCTCCAGGGATGGGATCCTTATTCGTAAGTGTTTGGTGGATTCCCTCCACAGCTCTTCAAAGCAGCCCTTTGTTTTTTATGTGGAACACAGTGAACACACTGAAATAAACTGCATTTATATCTGTTTTGTGGCAAACTACTAAAGCAGATTTGTCAAAATGTTGATTCTATACTTACAGAATTTTTTAAGCAATCATCATCCACATCGAAGTTTGAAGTATCAGTGGGACTGCTGACTTCTGGAATGTAAGGTGCCTCGCAGTTTCTAATGTTGTCCCAGTCAATCCCAGCAAAAAATGGATGGTTCTTAAAGTCTTCTATCCCGTTTTGTCCAAGTCGATGCTCTCTGCTACAAATGAGCCTTCGGATCAGGTCCTTTGCACTTTCAGAGACATCTGTCACTTGAGCAGGGAACTGAAACCTCTCCTTAAAGATTGAAATAGGAGAAAATAGTTTATTACCAAGAAAAAGTTGGAAGATCACCCTTCTTGATGAAAATCACTATGTAGAAAAAGAAATGTGCAAATACTCTGGTTCTTAAAATATATCCAGTAAGGTTTTTAGGTAAAAGACTTCCCCAAAGGACAGAAACTATTGAATTTTTTTTGCCTTCTATTTTTTTCTTCTTTAAGTTTCTCATCTGCTGTTGAATTCTATAGCTACCTCCATGTGGAAGAACATTTAAGAACCTTCTGCATAAGCCAACCAATGGACCCTGCCAGAAGGAAGCAACGCAAAAGGAGTGATGTAATGTAGCCAAGATTCACTCCATAGAGTGATCTAACAGCCGTGTTTCCAAATCCAGATTTTTAGTTTTGAACCACTTTATCCTAAAGCAAAGCCATCTGCAATCCATAACCATAAACCTACTATATGGAAACATATTTTTTTGTTCTACGTTTATGAACATTAATATAATTAGTACATAAAACCTAATAATGAATATTATTTTTGAATAAGCTTTCCAGTTACCCTATTACTTATTAAAAATTAGCTTAGAGAGAGACAGAAAGAGAAAGTGCACTAACTTTGTGGTTCATTATTTTCCCATAGGTCTCCACCAAGGACTCAGCATAAAAGGGCGTTTCTCCATAAAGCATTTCATACATGCAAACGCCGAGGGACCACCAGTCACACTCGGGCCCATACTTCCCTTTTCCATCTTCCATGGCCTGCAAGATCTCTGGCGAGATGTAGTCTGGTGTCCCAACTGCCACTGAAGATTGGACCTGTAAAAGTTACATTTCCAGGATTCAAATCAACTTCCACTGTTACAGACACTGCTGTTTCTGTACTTTTAGCCTAGAATTCTGGTTATAAAAATAGCCACTAAACACACTAAAAAGCTTCTAAATTCATAAAGAAATGCGCAAGCATCCAAGGCACTACATTAATAGGCATCCCAATAACGTATTTCTGCTCAACTCTTACAAATATTTAATACCAGAGAAAGTAAAAAACTGTCAATTCTTTGGCTTACAGTTGTTATTAAGTAATTACAGATTAGGTAAGCACGAATATTACTCCAAATGCTTTGTAATACTCTGGGATGTGATTAACACATTGGAATTACATTCTAGACACACCTACTATATACTGTGCAAGTTTAAATATACTACTAAAATATAATGATATGCTAATTATATCTCATCCTGCTTATACTAAAGCTTACATTTTCAATAAAGATTAGAGCTCAGAGCTCAAAACTGAGAGATTCACAGTTCATCAATAAACACCTACTCAGTACTGATAGCGCTACTTCTCTTCATTTATTCATGAGCTGACTATCTGCGTCTAAAAAGCTTTCAAGGTACAGTAATTCCAAGCAAAGTGTAGTCATGGTTTAAACCAAGGACAGTTACATACCAACACCAAATGAATATGAATACCACCGGACCATACCAAATGAAATTCCATTTCATTTGACATAAGACATCTTTTCTCTTTTCTAGTACACATTTTAGCAGCTAGCAAAGGACTGAAGAAAAGGTGCTCAGGAATATATCACTCTAATTTACCGTTCCATCTTCCATCAGTTTCAGACAAGAACCAAAATCTGCTAATCGAATATGTCCGTTCATATCCATCAAGATGTTGTCTGGTTTAATATCCCTGCAAATAAAACACATTTCAGAGTTAGTACAACAACGTACACAAAAATAGTCCAGGCGTTAACTCTGCAACACCCTTAACACCCAAACCCAGCAAGAGATCGGTAGACGGAAAACAATCGCTCATCATAGGACGAAATTTGCACAAGGGACATTTCGTGACGGGGGTTATGGATCAAATCATATTATGCTGGGTTGATTTTCATAAGAATTAGAAAGCATCTATGCCTTTAAGTTACCAGAGGCCAACTTGTTCAACTTGCAAACTAGCTTCCAATGTTGCAATTCCTTTCATTAAAGTACAGTTATTAGAAATACCCACCGAGCTAAATTTTTAAAATACATGACGCTATTACATTCTTACTCTAAACCTTCTCTATTATATTCAGAAGGTAAATTACAAGCATATGAATACTATGAGTACTTTTGCAATGAACAGCCATTTATAAGACATTAAGATTGAATCTCCTAAAACAAACTAAAACCAAGTGAAGCCCTGACTTTGTTTCATTCCCCGGACAACTTAAAAATTAATGTCATGAGTTGGTTTGCAAATTTTAATATATTCACAATCTAAGATTTTCACATTGCACACAAGAATAAGGTTTTGTGGAGTGGGGTTTTTTTTAACAAAAACTGAGTTACAAATGACATTAATTGATAGTTTATTAATGCCGAAAAATAACCACACCTTGAACAACACTATAGAAGAAATAGCATGAAGGTATCACACTGTTATACATCAAGAGACAATTATATGGTAACAGTATGTTATTTTGAAGAGACAATACATTACCCTAAGACAGACAGGCTGTGGCCCATACTGAAAACAAATTATAACCACCTTCTCAACATCCAGAAACATTTACAAAAGAAAAAGCAAATGCTTCTTAAGAAATCACACTTTTGCTTCTCACAAGCAAGCACATGCACAATTCTTTACAAAATAAATCATAAAAATCAACTGAGTCTACTCTCTAAAAAACATTCTTCCACTTGAGTTTTGCTGACACTGAATATTCCACAGAATTGCAACCTCCAGATTGAGATAGTTTTATTTATTTTAAATTCATCCATCAAAAACATTCCTTAAGCATGTTCCTAAATAAAAACAAACACATGCTATTGAGACCTCGAGAATTATAACTTCACTTTAAAACACTATGCAAAACCAGGCACCTAAAAACCAAGTTCCTCTTAGAAGCTGGACCTAGTTCAAGCTAAACAAAAACATGAGTCACCCTTGAGGCTCCATTTATCCATCTTCTATCTTTTAATATATTCCCAAGAGGAATAATAATAAAAATAATAATCATCATCATCATTATCCCAACCTCCCCCATTCAATCTCACAAAATAGCAGAAAACATGAAAAACGTGAAAAATGGCATTCTGCTGTCAACACTCTGCAAAACCAAACCTGCAAAACAACATTGAGAGCACTCAGAGGAACGAGTATTTCTTGCAAAGCAAAGTTTTTAAGACTCAGTAACAACTTCATAAGTACAATTTTTATAGTTAAGGAGAAAAAAAAAAAAAGACCAACTTAATGCATACAAATTCTTTACAGCTCTTGCAACAGAAGGTATGGGTTAGGAACAACTGGTCTGAATTCAACTGAACTGGGTTAATAAAAGACAGTTTGGAAGACAGGAATCGCTGGCATCTGCAGAGCCGGCTCTAAGCAAAGGGAAAGTTAAGAAAATTATGAGCCCCAGAGGGGAAGAAATAAGGGGAGCAATTATTGCCAGTGTAACTGAGGACTTCGAAGGTGGCGGTTACTGGGAAAAACACTGTAAACCCACATCTCTACTGAGCCTGCCATTGTTAGATACCATTAGAATTATGAAGTTTGTTCCAGGTTTTTGTTTGAGTGACATTTGGTGACTCTCCTTTAGTGAACAGAACTGATGCTGCTCCTCTTCTAAACAGAGCACAGTCTTCCTCCTTCATATCCACGTCACATTCCCGGCTTACCCCTGTTTCCTCACTGTATGAACTTGTTCCCTCCTCCTGTTACTTGTCTGCAGTTTTATTCCTATTACACCCTGCCTCCCAGGCTCACCTCAAAAGGGGTGATGTCCAACGCTCCACAGCCTGTCAAACCCAAATCTCCTCCACTTTTGTCTCCCTCTTTCACTCTCAGCTTCTTCACTCCTAAGTCCTGGTCCCCCTGTACATGCCCATTTAACTGATGTTTTTTTCTCCCATCTTGGGAACAGTCAGTATTTCTGCATAGTGACTTCCCAGATTCCCTTCCTATTGGATTCCTACTCCTCTAATCCATACTATCCTCTTCCTCATGTTCAATTTTTGTTTTGTTGCACAGAAACCCTCTCTGTCACCAAAAGGAAGAGCACTATTAACATCAAAGAGACTCCACACTGTCTCCAGTGTTTATTTATCAACATCTCCCCAAAACACAGGGAAGTCCCTTCACCCAGACAGCTCCAAAGCAGTGCAAAACTGCAGCACAAGAAAAATGAAAAGCATTCTGGGACCAAACTCTGCCTATTATTCTTTGAAACTCATAAGAGCTAGCATATTAGGGGAAAAATTATAACCTGAATACATCTAGGTGCCTCAACATCCCAGAGCAGGAGCCTTTCTCACAGGACTTTTAAGAATTATTTTAGTGATTTAAAACTGATACAGGAAAAGCAATGCATGTTTCTTGACCTTGCTCCTGGAAAGAGATGACACTGCTTCAGGTGGATACTAAGGAAGGAAAATTCTAGACCAAGTAGCTAAGATCTGGCAAAAGTAATGAAAAATTACATGGTTTAGTGAATAGATCACTGGGCTGAATCGCTGCAGTTCAGAGTTACTCTATGATAGTGGGCAAACAATTTCAGTGTCACTCAACAATCACACTTGTGCTCAGTCAAGCAACTAATATCATCTGGCTAGAAGGCTATGGAGGACTAATATTCTAATAACTCTGTAAGAAGAAGGTCTGCTCTCTTGAAACATGAAATAATAATTCAGTTTCAAGAAATATAAGCATTTGGGAGCCATTTTATGAACCAGATTTATAGTGGGAAGGAGTATTGAATTGGGGGAATTGCTCTGACGCCACCCTTCTGTCTTCTGGAGCCCCTGATTTCTGCTCCAGAGAGTTCAGCCCTACCCCCGAGAGCAGCTTCTGTGGGGAGTCCCACGTGCCATGGGCACAGGGTTCCAGAGGCAGACCTGGTACAAACCAAGCTACTCCAAATTCTTCAAATACACTCCACAGTGACTTAGGGGAACATGAGCATCAGCATACCCAAAGAAATACAAACCTTCCTTAAAATCAGCTTTATTGTGGCATTGTCATCCAGGGATGTGAACTGAGGAAACTGCTGTCCTGGTTTTTTGTTGTTGGCTTTTTTTTTTTTTTTAATAATTGATGATAGCATCAGAGGAGTGAGAAGTCTGGACTAAATAAACTTCTTTAAAAACACATACGTCCATTTAAAACATGACTCCAACATAGACTATAGAAAGTGTTCTGTTTTCCTGAGCCACAGTGGCCTTGACTGGAGAAGAAAATAAGCACTGCACAGCAGCTCACATGAAGTGATGCTCTTCATGTTTGTTTTGCAGTTTTTCATTATTTGCTTCTGTTCTGTGTGATATTGGAAACTTCATTTGCACATGAAAATGAAGAAGATGAGGGCAGAGGCTTATGAAAAAAATTTGAAAAATCTTTAATGAACCATTTCTCATAATGCTTCTTGGTTTAATGTGGGGAGCTGTTCTTCAGATTGGCACGCTTACCCGGATGACTTCACTCACCTCTCTTTAAAACAGTTTACTTTCTTAATCCATAATTAAAACCCAAACATTTTACATACTAACTGCGTTAATATAAACACCATTATGAAATGGGACTTCAGCAGACATCTGGATTATTGCCATTCATTTTGATTTCTCTGTTAATGAGCCAGAGTAGAATTTCATTTGTTCAGTAAGACTCAAGAAAGAGTATTCCCTCTTGAGACGTCCTAAATCCATAGCACATTCCAGTTGGAAAACAAGCTAAAAAGAATTTTTAATACATGTGAAGGTATTCTTTTTTCCTGGATTAACTTCTGATACTAAATGAAACTTTAGGAATCATGAGGTCTTGCATATTGAAATTTGGACTTGACAACCTCCCTAAGTTCCTTCCAACTTGAATTATCTTCTTATGGTTTCAAAGTATACCTGTTCCTGAGGTACATCTATGTCATTTCTTTGAATAGCTGAATCAATGTCACCCAGTTTCGTGCAAGACCACATGGAGCTCCTCAGGTCTGCAGCACATGAAACAGCAGATCGCAGAAGAATCTTAAGTTAATTTTAGTTTATGGGCAGCCTGATGGAGGCAGGGGATGAGACAAACAGAAAGGAAGAACATCAGGAGTAGAATGACATAGAGTGACATTTAATGCAAGAACTGTAACACAAAGATTAAGCAGCAGTTGAGTCAGATGATACCAAAGATTATGCCAGGGGACCGACTCACAGGCCCACATATTTAAGTTTATGTGACAAAAACCCCTTCTGGCATTAAAGAGTTTGTGACCAATAGGGATCCCTCTTCTTGGTAACTATGATTATGATGCAGAATGTGCTTGCTTTGGTTATTTATTTGTAATGGATTCTTTTTTTTTTTAGAACAAAAACAGTCAGGTAAAAATGGAGGGGAAAGCGAGTCCTCCTCTGTAACTGACATGAACAAACGGTAGCATTCTCAGTATGTCCTTATTGGAATAAACGTTTCGGATACTAATGGACTGTCCTCAAGAACCCAGCTGAGCTCTTAAAAAAGCAGCAGAACTGAAATGACCAAAGAGGGGCTTATGTAGTTCTAAACTCCACAACTGCAATGTAAGCTGAGCCTGAAGGAAGAAATGGACCTGTCTAGAATCAAAGGAGCAATTTGACAATTGAGCTACCAGTTTACCAGCAATCCCCTTCTATCCCAAGAAAGGGATAATTCAGAGAACAAATTTTTATCTCTAATGTTAACATTAGAGAAGCATGGAAATGCATTAATTTTCCTAAACATGCCCCAAGACACACTGTCCTTGAATAGTAAAGAACAAAGTGAATAGCTTACATTAAATAATTTTTTCTGTGAAATCTTCACATGAGCAGTATTTTTTTAATGCTACCAATGCAAATTAAAATACAAGCAGATGAGAAAAATAAATTAGTTTCAGGTGTAACTGCTGGCACAGAAAAGCTGATCCAGACAACTTATTACTAATTGAGGATTTCACAGCACATTATTTTCTCATTATACATGCAAGAGCATTCCCCAAAAGTATAAATCAAAAAGGTTAAAAGCAGACATCCGTGGTTATAATTATCCACTCTTACAATAAGAAATGTTATCCTTTGCCAAGTTACCTACTCTAAAAAAACATAACCAAGATCTTACTGCCAGAATGCCTGGACTTTTTATCCAAAATTCCTTCAGAACACAGGATTATCCTTAGTCAGGACAGAAATTTGGCACACTGTTTATTTCACTCCCTTCTGGTGTTTCAGGCAAACTTTTCTTCTACGCTCCTCTTCTCCTCACACAGAAATGCTACATCCATGATAAAAAAATGAAGGCATTTTGTTTTGGCAGGACTCCAGCGAAAGGAGGAGAAAATGTGGTGCCTGTGAAGCTTTTATTAAGGTATTGAGCCATGCCATACTGACAGCCTGCTTTAGATATGCAGAATGAAACAGCTGGGGAACTTCCATCAAGAATCCTGGTCAATGGATGCAGTTTTTTCAGTCAGACCTACGGACATTGATGTCCAGGAGCTTATTTCTATTTTCCATTACAGTGTCCTGGGTTATATCAAAGTCAAAGTTGCCATATTCTGCCAACTGCAGTTTATCTGAATTTCTACTGAACAAAACTGGAAATACACTCCATCTGGCAGAAAGACCGATGTGCACTGAGCCAAATTAGATCTGGACAGTTGGCGGTTATTCTTTAGTAATCCCAAGAAGATAGGCTGCAGAAGATAGCAGCATGAGAGAACTGGAATATGTTCTACCTCATTAACTGAGCCTCTTATCAAGACTCTGCTGTGCCTCCTCCTAAACAGACACTCCTCCACTTCTGGGCGGGAGCCAAAAAGTGCGTATTTCAATTGAATTCAAAAATCATTTTAATAACTTTGATCACAACCTTCTTATTTACATAGCACCCAAACAGTTGCATCATGTTTGTATATTAAACAAAACCTGCTTCATATAAAGCTGACAAACTAAAGCCTGCAACAGGAAACGGCATAGTAGGGTTGAAGTCAATAGGAATAGTCAAAGACTAAACACTTCAGGATTTAATAAGCAAAGCAACTACATGGTAAAAATAAATGCTATAAAGAATCTTGTTTTAAAATTACAATGAGCAATGAGAAGGTTCAACTTTCTTTTTTCTCAAACAGCATCTTAGTACTGTAAAACTCCTTTGTTTTCTCATTAACTCTTGATAATAAATCATTATGTATGTGTTGTTCTAGGAACACCCAGCAATTCACCTCTATGAAAAGAATCTCAGTACTCTCAGCAGCAGGAGATTCATCTAAATGAATCTAAATCAGTGGACAGACTGGGAAACATCAACCAAACCAAGATAATAAATAATGACTATATCACAGATCTAGAACCTTTATTGACTAGTGTGTGCAATTTTATATTTATACTGTCATACTTCCTAATCAAGTTTTATTCTTAATATTACAAAACTAAATGAAAGACGATACAGAAATCAAGGTTTCATGTACTAGCGGCAGTACATGCACTACATGACCAACAGACTCAGGTAGCAAATACAAATTTACTAAATCTCAGACTGCAGCTTCTGCCAAAGTGGACTTTTTTTAATCCCCAACCCAGATTAAGAGAAATAACTTCTGTGTACACTAAAAAGAAGGTAATTACATTCCTCTTTTAAAACAAGGAACTTGCACCACAGAGTTGAAGTATACAATGCAACATATACGAAAGTGAATTATTATCCAGAGTGAGTATGGGCAACACAAGCAGCAATGAATTTAAATCCCAGTGAAAGATACTCAGATGAGACATCAGAAAACACTTTCATAATGACAGTAAGAGACTGGAACAAACTGCTTAGGGAAATTTCACCATCTCCAACACTGCTTTTTTTNTGATCTTGCCTTGCAGCAGCAGAAAAGTATTAGGTGACCTCTCCAAGTCCTATCCCAGTTCTTTCTCTACAGTTTCATACTGCTCTTTAATTTCTGCCACTCAGACAAGTATTCTGGACACAACACCCTATTTACCTTAAGGTATCCAATGTTCTTTATGAATTTCAAATGCTAATAATGGAAATAATAACAAACAAAAGAGACTGAGTACATTAGCCAACACATATACATTTTGAGTTTGTTCAGGCGCTGATACTCATTCCTGAATGCTTGAACTGTGAGCAGTTACTACCTTATAAATATATGCTCCACCACATCATACTATAAAATGTCCAAGAAGTAATTTACCTTAGAAAAAAATGTCACCCTGTGGCCTTTGTGCATATGTATTTGCTTTCAAATAGATATCTCAAATATGTTCTAGAACAAGATAGTTATTTTTAAAAGCTGCACATATCCATTTTTTTTTTCTTTCATTAAAAAAATTAGTACAGAGGGTGATTTGAAAAATTCTTGTCGATAAGGGCTTGGCAGTTACATACTCCCTGTAGCTATTGCCTTTCATCTAAAATACTAATCAACTGACAGAACCAGATATTTACAGAGAAACCCTTTACATCCAGGCTTGGCCCCTCGTGCAATATTTCAAAGAGATGTCAGAGCAAAGTCAATTGTGATGTCTAGGGATTATTTCTATGGTCCTGCCAGTGTTGCAAACTAAAACCAGGAACACACTGTGTCATTTTATAAGCATTTTAAATCTAGCACCTTACAATGCTGATTTACAGATGTAATTTTAAACACCTATGAAATAAAAATAAGAGAGCTGTAAACATTATCAGAAAGTTCCTTATTGCAAACAGTTATGGACCTAAGGGAAAGTCTGACATCTAGTGAATCCTGAAACTGTTAAAATTTAAATAATAATAATAAAAAAGAAAATTGATTGAAATAGTCTGCTACCAAACATTGGAACTGTCAAAACAACCAAACAAATGCAAAACGTAAAAAACAAAATGGCCTTCTACAAGAGAGCAACAATACAGAAGGTAGTAACACCAAGCTGTGTGGTGTTGTCGAGACACCAGAGGGAAGGGATGCCATCCATAGGGACCTGAACAGGCTGCAGAGGTGAACCTCATGAGGTTCAACAAGTGCAAGTACAGGGTTCTGCACCTGGGCTGGAACAATCCTCACTATCAGCACAGACGAAGCGACGAAGTATTAGAAAGCAACCCTGAGGAAAGGGACTTGGGAATGCTGGTGCATGAGAAGCTGGACATGAGCAGGCAGTGTGCATTTGCAGCCCAGAAGGCTGCATCAAAAGCTGCGTTGCCAGCAGATCCAGAGAGGTGATTCTGTCACTCTGCTCTGATGAGACTTCACCTGGAGTACTGTGTGCCCATCTGGAGCCCTCAATATAGGAAGGACACAATAATGATCAGGGGTTGGAACACCTTTGCTATGAGGACAGGCTGAGGGAACTGGGGGTCTTCAGCCTGGAGAAGAGGAGATTCTGGGGAGATCTAACAGCTGCCTTGCAGTACCTGAAAGGGGCCTACAGGAAGGCTGGGGAGAGTCTGTTTACAAAGGCCTGCAGTGACAGGACAAGAGGCAATGGCTTCAAGCCAGAGAAGAGCAGATGTAGATTGGATATAAGGAATAAGTTCTTTACTATGAGGGTGGTGGAACAGTGGAACAAGTTGCCCAGGGAGGTGGATGAGGCCGCTTCCCTGGAGATATTCAAGGTGAGGCTTGACGAGGCCCTGGGCAGCCTGGTCTAGTTGGGGGTGTCCCTGCTGACTGCAGGGAGGCTGGACTAGCTGACCTTTGGAGGTCCCTTCTAGCCCGTACCATTCTATGATTCTATGGTTCTAACTGTCTTCAGGATTGTCTCATACCCAAATTATTCATATTAGACCAAAACACTTATAGGGACACAAACATAAAATTTGTCACACAAGGAATTGAACATTTGAATGTTTAATAACACATCAATCTTGAACAGAATAGCATTGCTGAGTAAAAATTCATACATAAAAACGTGACAGCCTTAAACTATATTTCTTTCCAGGTAATATTAATAGTTTCAAATAGCTTTTTATGATGATCTCAGGATGCAAAATATTTGAGGCACAAACATAAAAGTTTTGAAAGATGTGCAAACAAAAGATGGGAGAAACAAAAAGGGAAGTTTTTTTATTTTTAGAAACAAAAGCCAATTTTATTTGAGAAGGCCAAACATCAGCACAAGAAATTAGTAAGAATTGCTACTAACTGAATGCAATTTGTAAAACTCAAGGAGGACACAATTACTCAGGCAATTAGGTAACTGTTCTTACATGAAACAAGGTAAGTTGTACCATAACTATAGAACAATACTCGTGGATCACTTACTGAATTATGGTTAATTTGAAAGGACAACTCAAAATCCAACCAGACATAGTACCTGGCAATCTGCTCTCATCGACTCTGCTCCGAGCAGGATGGTTAGACTACTTTATCTCAAGAAGTCCCTTCCAATCTCAACAAACCTGTGATTCTGAAATTCTGAGTTAAGCTGCCTTTTCAATTTTCTTTCAATAATGACATTCTAGTTATATTATACCATGATCATTTATTGACATTTAGTAGTAGTCAGGCTTACAAAATTCATTGAAATGAAAAACTTCCATTTCCTGCTTTAAAGTCTGACAAGCAGAAAACCCCTATTTATGCTAAAATGCTCAGCCATCAAGGTTAGTCTTTGATGTTGCTGATACTGTTAAAATAATAAATGCTGGTTAGATTACCCTCAAGAGAACAGGTACCCACTACATGAGTGGCCATCCACACCCAGGTTCTCTCTGCGTAAGAAGCCCAGGATACTGGAGGGACCCATCTCCTGCCAATAACGGCTTCAGCGCACGAGCCTGCAGCTACACCAGGGCACAGTGTTCAAGTCTGCTTGTGTCTCAGAATTACAGTGATCACCACAGCTCTGTTGTCCTAAAGCAGCACCATTCACATACCGATTTCTAAAAGAACTCATACTTACTGCCAGATAATTTTAAAGGCTGGGCCAGCTGGTTTGTTGTATTGAAATATAACTTGATTGCATTGTTTGCCTCTCACATCAGGAGCCCTAGCTATGGTCAAAGCTTCCCCTAATATCTCTTGCTTTTCTGAAGTGAGGCCTCTGTCCTACCCTGGCTCTCCAGTTAATCGCACTGAAACTCACTGAACTTAAAAGTAAAGGAATACAAGAATCATTTTATTTATTTTAAACTAAGGTTTACAGTAAGAGTTTTAGGTAGGACAATACATATGGAATTTGCTGAAGATGCAGACTAGGCACTATTCTGGACAACTTATCTGAACCTCATATTACACTGCATTGATTACTTTTCTCACTATGTTTTCCTCAGTTAAATTGCTTATAAATGTACAGTAACTCTATGCATGCTGCTTTAGTATTACAGAAGAATACTCTCAGAAATACACAGGCAGTAGAACAGAGTACATAAACATCTCCAAAAGAAAAAGATTTATGCCAGGACTGTTTGCTTATTGAACCCAACCACTTGCAGGCAGGAGGGTTCAAAATAGATGTTTAAATTATACTTTTATGTGACTAATTAATTGTACCTACACTAAAAACACAATAGTAACTTGAAATGAAGAAGCCTCTGGGGTAAAAAGTGATGGCAGGGAGTGGGCTGCTCACCTAGCAAAGAGCCTACACCAGAGGGGTCCTGGAGAATAAAGACAGTTGAAAACAGAGTATGAACCAGACGTTTTGCTGCAGAGGGCCATATGTACTACTGGTGAAAGAAGAGGTAGGAATCTTTAACTTACACATAATGTTGAAAACAAACCAAATAACCTGATTTAATTTCTCTACCTCCATCTGGTATTCTCTCATTTTCTAATAAGGTACGAATAAAGGCAGCGGAGGACCTGGCTGAGGGCACTCGCTATTCTTGCCTCTAACCTGCCCAGCTGTCACAATGCTTTTTTTGGAGCTGATCATTCTGCTTCTAGTTTCACATTCCTCACCAGAAACTCCACACCAACATTCATCAGAGAAAAAGGCCATTGGAGTCGACACGTGGAGAATAACAGCCTTTGGGTTTGAGCCCAAAGTTGCACAAATAGTGAGAAACAACACTAAAAATGTAGCAGATAAATAACTATCATAGATGTGTACTCAAATACCTTGAACACAGTTTGCTCTTTTTTGCAGCAGTCTATTAGGTGATACTTTAAAATACTTACTAAAAAACCAAACTAGTTTAAGCTGATGGTGGTATAAACAAGTTTCATTGACCACACAATTTTAAATATTAGGTTTATTCACTTAAGATTTCAATGTAATTACAAAGGAATGCCAAGCAGCTTGTTTGAACTCCATGAACTTCAGTTGACAGAGTTCTGGGTTGCTGAACTGTACTCTTTTATATCGTTCTACATTTTTACTCCAAGAGACAGGAATAGAAATATTATCGTAACAATTAAACAAATAAAAAAAAAAAAGAGAGACTGTATATTTGCCATGTCAACTTTATTGGAATTCCATTTTGGCTTCTAAGAACTTAAGTAAACAGATTAAGAACACCACCACCACTACCCTGCAGCATATTCTAAAGATTAAAAAATTAAAGTCTGCTAAGTAAGGCTAATTCATGTCAAAGCTTTTAGATTTCTAATAGTATCATGAGTTACTAGCGGGTAAAGGAGTAGAACGAGTAAGCTCCTTAAGAATGTTATGTCCATCTGTGAGTGCCATCTGTCAAAGAAATCCTGAAAGAAGAGGCTAAAGAGGAATCCAGAATATGCCCAGCTGTTGAACTTTAAATTACTACCTATGCTAGAAAACTGTAACGCATATTTCTAGGCAGATAAATGCTTTCTCTCCTTTTGATTCTCATTTCAGATATGCAATCTCTGCTCTCTGCACTTCAGTGCAACCACACACTGCCTCTGAAACAGCTGATTGCATTGAATAATTCTGAGAGTAAATCAGACAACATAAACAGAGAACTTGATTACTTTTGACGATGACAGTCAAAAAAACATTTTTCATATGCATTTTTTTTTAAATGCATTGATAATAACAGGAAAGCACTCCACAGAAGAATGTTCACTCAGAAGCTGTCTAGACAATTTAACAAGTAATATATTCCTGTATGTGTGTTTGCACATGTAACTGTGTAAGACACACATATATGTTTTTTAATTGTCAGGGTTACTTATCAGTCCCCTGAGCTAAAGAAAGCTGTTGTTTGCAAATCACTGGAAAATTTCTGGCACCAATGAAGCAAACTAACCCATATCCATACTGCATCCCACAGCATCTCTTCCCTAGTCCTTTTCTATCTTCCTTTAGGAATAAATACACAGATATAATAAATACACCAAGAATTACGGCAGGTGAGGGGAAAGGAGGTCTGTACAGAAATGAGTTCTGGGAACACTGGACACTTTTCATTTTGCCAAAGGAAGGATATACAGTCTTAATATGAGGTTGATCTTATTCCTCTCCCATCCATGTACTCGATCAGCAATAAAAATCACCATGAAGCTATAAAAATATATTAAGGGGGGGGAGGGAACACATAGAAGAATGTAGAACACACTTTAAAGACATGTAAAACAAAGAAATAGAGAGCACATTACAAAAATTTAAATAAACTGTTTCTTGTTCCTGAGTTATGTGGGAAACAGAAAAAAAAAAAGATAAAAAGGCTGCAAAGTAAACCCTGGAGGCTAAAATAATGGTTTACAATAAGAAAACCAATGTCATCCCAAGAGAACAAATATCTACATCAAATACTTGCCATAGCTGTCGCAAGCATGTGAAACAGCACTGTTATATCCTATATATTTTACTGTTTTTCCCCCAGGCTAGTATGGCTTTAGATTTCACATATTTTTTGAAAGACCTTCCTGCCCAGCAGGAAGAAGAATGTTTCAGAAAACCACACTACTATATACAACCCTTTTAATGCGCTGCACAGATCCTTTGCTTTCTTCTTCCTTCACCCAATAAAGGTTTACTCAGCAGTTACACAGAGACTTGTGAGTCCTATTTTTAATGGAAGCCATTGTTCCATTGTTAAGAGTATCTACACGCACACACACACACACACACACACCCGCATTCAAAAAAAAAGGGTAGGGGGAAAATGGGGCTACCGAAGAACAACAGACAAAAGCATAGCTTTTCGAAATATGACTTCTACTTAACTGTGCCCTGAATTAACAGAATATAGGTTAAACACTAATAGGAAAGAAGATTTCTTCCCAGTGAGTGGGTAAAAAGTAGAACAGTGGAGAGCAAAGAACATACTACTCTTAAAATAATCAAACTAAATTTAGGATAATCTCTCTTGCTTCCCCTCAGCTTGATAATGTTCTTTACCATATTGAAAATATGGCATTGTATTTATTACCTTTTGGTTATTTACAAAAAAAAAATTAAATTCACTAATTAATAAATGTGTTGAAAGAATTCTATTCAATGGTTGTTAAACTACAGCAGAAGATACTGCCAACAAATACAAAGAAATGCAAAGGGACAGATTTTTTGGTACAGAGAAAAAGACTAGGAGCACTTGTGAAAGCACATCTATATATCCATGCAAGAGAAGGAAGAAAAACTGTATTTCACTGGAAATGCAGATTATTTCATTCAATGTCAACCACATGAAGAACTGCCAGTTCAACCTGGCTGATGCTGACAGAGGCTGAATCAAAGCCTTGCTGGAGGCAGCAAGAAAAGGAACAAGTGCCTTACAAGAGTGTACACTTGCAAGACTTTGTACTGCAAAGAAAGAAGTAGTGGAGGACAACCACAGAATCAAAAGTGGTTTGGGTTGGAAGGACCTTAAAGATCAAGGAGATCCAAGCCCCCTGCCATGGGCAAGGACACCTCCCAGGTTGCTCAAAGCCCCATCCAGCCTGGCCTTGAACACCTCCAGGGATGGAGCAGCCACAGCTTCTCTGGGCAACCTGTTCCAGTTTCTCACCACCGTCGCAGGAAATAATTTCTTCCCGAGATCTAATCTAAATCTCCCCTTTCAGTTTAAAACCATTACCCCTCATTTTATGGCTCCCCTCCTGGATCAAGAGTCCCTCCCCATCTCTCCTGTGGCCCCTTTAGGGAGTGGAAGAGGCTCTAAGGCAGTACCATTTTCTGTGTATTGTTCCACAGCTAGTTGAAGAATCTTACCCTGACCCTCCCCTGAAATTCTCAACCAAGTCCTCCCCAGGAAGAACAGTCCATAAGGTGAAAGAACCCACCAGTGGAAGGAGCACAAGGGGGACATAAATGGCTCTAAATCCATGAGGAAAACACAAATGAAGAAACATACAAATCCTCCCACCTCTGTCATGATGCAATATTTTTTTTGTTACTGCATCACACAGGATTATTATTTAACTGAAACACCGAATGCAATGCATTGCAGTAGCCAAGTCTGGCCCATCAGTCTTCCCCAAACCTGAGTACCAAAAGGAGCTGGTAATGAATCTTTGGAGTCAGAAGCCCTATGACAATAAGTAAAATAAGATATAGTTTACGTTATTATTTGGTTCTAGCTTTCTAGTTGCTTTAAGCTAATTCAATGCGTGATAAGTACAGGGTTTTTCTGACTTGGTACAGGAGGATGGCAAGGTAGGAATAGAAGACTCCCTAGAAGTCTCCCCTGCCCACCTGAAAAAGTTTTATTACTTCCTGAAAGACTTTTTTTTCCTCTTATATTGCTATTTTGAGACAGTAAGAGCTTTCCTTTCTGACACTAAAATTACATTCAAAGTAACACATTTCTGGCGGATAGAATGAGGCTTTGGATCTGCATTTTGACTCCTTATACTCTGAGGTTCTTCTACCCCGTCTACTTTTCAGACTGCGGAGAATCTGGGTGAGACTTTTATAAGAGACTGAGGCTTTGACCCTTCAACTGACCGTGGGAAACCAAGCAAGATGGGATACAGTGTAGGGATTTTTTTCTGCTCTCCTATGGTGCTTCCTTGACCCTTCTCTGCTCCCCAGCACAAACACATACAGAAGCAGAATGGAAAAGGCATAAAATAGTGAAGAGGAAAATGTGGCCCATGTGAGGATGTGCTTCAAATTCCTATTTATTAATTTATTTTTTTTCCTATGGTGCTCTTTCACATTCAGTGTTCATACATAAGTTATTAACTGCAGAAGGAAGATGTTTGTCAGTGAATTCTCAAGTCTTTAGAAAGCTGAGCAGCAGCACCCTGTGCAGAGAGCTGGTAGGGGAGGTGGTAAGAGGCTGGTTGTATCAAGCACCCACATGAACCAGGAGCTTTCATCTCTGTGGAAGCTAGAGGAAAGGGTTCAACCTTTGTCATTTTTAGATCCTATGGCAGAATACAACAGAATACATAATGAGAAGCCACAATGAGAAAACACATAATAGGAAACTACACACCTCCTACTGCTGCTAATTATTTTTTTTATTAGAGATTAAGACATGATTGATTTGATATGCCCAAATTATAAGTCTTGAATTAAAGACAGATTCAAATAAAGAACTGCAATTACTGAGAAAAAGCTGGGGTTGAACTCGCATGTTTAAAAGAAAATCAGAGAATACCATCGCTGAACAACCAGCTATTTAGAAATACTCAACAGTATAAAAAAGCATGTAAAAAACACAGATGTATTTCTCCCCTTCTTGTTTCCCATCAAGCATCCTCCTCCATTTCAATATCTGGTCACTTGGAGGATCAAAGTTGCTATTTTCAGTTACTTAACCTACTGTTAATCTCATTGTTGCTTCCCTGTTTAAGTAGAATTAGTTGTCTACTCTGCATCTAATGGCTGACAAAATGACAGTAAGTCCTTGACTATACGTTAAGGTTACAGAAGGTGCATTTCAGAACTGACAAAATGAGAAGTTTTAGCTAGTTTTGACACTTGCTTTTAAAGAGTTGATTGACATTTGAACTTAGGTGACTTGACTCATGCCTTTGTTAATTATAATTGTCTGGCTGAGACTGAAGCATTGCTTTTCTCTCGCTGAAACCAAATTGAAAAGCAAATTCTTTAGAGCAGGAAAGAGCAGTTCAGAGCTTAAACTAGGAAATAGACCAGTTACACCTAGAAATGATTTATTAACATGATACATAAGCAGAGTTAATAAAAAACTTTCCTTGGACGTGTTATATCTGATATGCTCCAGCAAAAGTCTGACTAAAAAACAGCGTAAAAATTTGAACTCATTTCAAATTAAACATCCTGCAAGACTGTCCTCATGTGAAGTGTGGAGTCAAAGATCATTCCTGGCTGGCGTCTCTGCCTCAGCTCCAGTTTCTGAACTCAGCACCAGCCAAATGGGTGTTTACTTCAAAACATGAAAAAAGTTTTTCCACAGTTCTTGACATTATCAAAACAATCAAGGTATTCTGAGAAAACAATGCTTCAAAAGTAAGTAAAGTTATCTACATGTCTAACCCTATTTTGTTTACAGATTAAACAAAAAACACCTATTCCCTTAACAAAAACATTCCTTAAAGTTGGGTCTACAGGAATTACCTTCTTTCTGCTAATGGATCTGGAGCTGAGGAATAGGAAAGTACCACCTGACTGACTTCAATACAGCGCATAAAACAAAAAGTCAGCATTGAGATTTAAATGTAATGAACAAATACTCATTGATATAAAATCATAGTTCAAAAGGATCAACAGGACCAGAAGATGACCAAAAAAGCCTCTTCCACTCTTCTGAAAATTGCATTTACCCAAGTTAAATTGAACTCAAACACTGTATTGACATAAAACTCTCTGCTCTGGCTTCAGGTCAATCAGGTGACCTGCAAGCCCAGACCAGGCATGGTGGCTCTCTGCTTCAAGATATTTTAATAAAAAAAAAAAAAAAAGTCACATGCATCTTGCTAGATAAGAGCCACTACATTCTCAGAATGTATTTCCTACATTTCAGTTGTGGTTGTATTTCAAAGACTTTGTTTCAAGACCCTAAAACATTATGATGATAAAAGATAACCATCAATTATTGATACTTCTATAAAGTATGTAATACTGAGCGAAGATCAGTTATTTAGGAACAATAATAAGGATTTACTAGTTGCATTCTGGTTGAGCTAATCATGTTTTTCCTCTTACCTAGACCCAACTTTCCAGTTTCCTGCTATCTCTCTGAGGTCAGCTTTCAATCTCCCTAATAAAGCCTATTGAAGGGACCAGCTCTGACCTCCTGCAAAGTAGCACACAGTAGGTAAGATATTCAGAGTTCCTCTGCTTAATACATTAACACAAGTGTAATCATAAATCTCAGTAAGATTATTACCGACATGATTTGAATATTGGATCAACGAGTGTTACACCACCAGACACTTCCAGCCAAAAATTCTCATTACCATTAAATACAAATGAAGCTGAAGCCTGCACTATGAATCCCACATAAGCTTGCGCTATCTCAAGTATTTCACACAACACCAGCTACATTTTTACCTTAAATGTACATTTGATCTTCAGCAACTGCTGCACTGGGTTCAAGCAGACCAGTTAGAGAGAATTTCAATCATGACAGAACCCAAGAACTAAATTAAGACTGTGTCAGAATTTCTAACGTGAGATCAGAAACTTCGTCCTAGTTCAAGCTAGTCTCTCTTCTTGTGTGGCAACGGGAATTTCCCAATTTTTTTAGAACAACTCTATTATTTCATCAATCTCTTTAGCACAGAGGGATTAGAAAATTTTTGACACTGCTAATAATATTATATATGTTTAAGTTGTACTGATCTGGTACCAGAGTATTGGGAAGTAATAACAGAGTCAAAACATGTTTGTGAAATGCTTATTGAAGTGACTTGCACAAGCACGGTCAAAACATTATACATTTTCTAACCCACAGAAATCAGTACAGACTCAAGAGTGAAAATCCAGGCTTTCTACATTTTATTCTCCAAAATGTTACAGCATGTCAGAGGTTTCATGTTCATTTCATCAAGATGCTGTAAGATACACACCTTCAGTGTAAACTGGGAGGAAGGGAGAGGTGAATAAATACATTCAGACAGGCAGCTTTGGCAGCCACCAACACAGAAATGTTATGGCAAGATATTTAAAAGGTGAGTAGGGAAATCAGCAAGCTGGTTTGCATTCAGGGAGATAATGGTACAGTACAGAAGTTACTAACTCTTTTAAAAATTATGGAACAGAAATTTTGGGTCTTGGTATATTCATACAAAAAGCAGGAATATAACAGAACAAGCAAAATGAGGCACCAGAACTTTTATCTCCCCAGGGAAACTGTGCTGAGCAGCTTCTCTGTTTGATCATGTTTCTAAAGGAGCTGGCATAACTCTTGATGACATATACTTTTATTTTTTCTAATTTATCTCGGGCGTGCTACAGTCAGACATCCTTGTTTATTACACATCAGTTTGCCTTAACTGGAACTAAATCTGTGCGAAGCGATGCAAAGGTCTAGCTTGAAGTCAGATGCTACAGTTCATAAACGCTGCATTTCTTGCCCATGACATCCTTAGAACCCCTCTGAATTTTTGATAAGCAACAAATTAATCCCACTTATGATATCCAAATGGGAATCACAGTGTTTTACATTTCAGCGTTCACAACTCTTCTAAGCATCTGACTGTCAAAAGCAAGGATAACATTAGTAATATAGAATCTCAGACAAGTATTTTCCAAGAACTGTGGATTGAAGCAATAAGGTAAGCAAAGACTGAATAAATGTTCATGTAAAAGTTGCAACTTTAATGTCTTTTTTGGCTGCAGTGGACAAAAGCCACCACTGTAAATCACACTTTTATTACTGAATTTCCTATACCTTTGGGGTTTTATCTTCTTAAAAAGGAAAATCAGCTTTGAGATGCAAGTGAATAGCAAAAGAGTGTTATTTGGAGCTAATATAATTAAGTGGACAGAAAATATGCAGACTATTTTAACATTATGTAACTTTCACTTCCTCTAACATAATGCATAATATTTAGAATTATTATGATAAGCACCATTTTAGACCAAACAGCGAGAGCAAAATCTTTATTCCTTTGCATGCTAAGTCATCAGTATCAGGGAATTGTTGTCACAATATTATGAATTGACACAGAATCCCATATGAAAAATCTTTCAATAGATTTTAATTTTTTCCATATGAGTAGTAGCACCACTGAAAGAACAAATGCCAGGACTAATAACAGTATTGGACAGGAACTTGCTAAAATAGAGAAGACAGTAAGTAAGTACCGAAAGATAAAATAAAATTGGAAGAAGATTGCTATGGAAATCCTCCAGGGTCAGTTTGGAAACTGATTTAATGTTTTAGTTAATAACCTTGGCACAAAAGTAAGTGCATGCTAATAAAATCTGTAGGTATCACAAAGCTGGAAAGCAGCAGTAACAGCATGGCTAAACTGAGGACTTTAACAGAAATCAGGTTAAATTCAGCAGTGTAAAATGGAAATACCTGCTTATTGATAGTAACAGCAGAAAATTCACCCATACACTGAGCCCTTATGGAATGTAAATGACAGAAGGAATGGGTACACCAAATAATTCTATTATACCTATACCCTTTCAGTGGGATGGAACCATGGCTCTTGCTTTCGTGGGAGAAATATCCTAGCACAGAAAGTAAAATACTGCAGCTAGAACACATTTTTTTCTAAAATAGCATCTGGAATATTATTTATAATTCTCCTCATTGAAGAGTAAGAAAGCTGAAAGTTGTCTGATAACATTAAAGGTGAACGACAACTTTAAGAATGACCAATTCTCAAAAGTAACACAAAACACTACTTTAAAAGCTGTGATCTGTAAATAAATCCCTAAAATTTTACAGAAAAAAACTTCAATCAGACTGTCAAACATATACGATAACTTAACTGGATCTCCAAGAGTAGGAAATAGATCAAAATGTAGTAGTAGTCGTGGTACAGAAATTTAGCTCTTTTTCATCACTATTAAGCTGTTTAGAGTTAGACTCTCATTTAAATAAAGAAACATTATCTTTTCCACTTCTTCTTTCTACTCTGCAACAGCTCCCCATGACCAAAACCAGTCTCTGAAATATAGCACATGTAGATTTTCCTATCTTGCCTTATTTATTGCAGTCCCAAGATGTACTAGCTTTTTTGGAAGTATTCATAATCTACACTTTCCACTTACTCTTGGCCATAGCTTGGCTGTTATTACATCTATCCAGTCAGAGATAAAATTAACCTGGACTGAAACACTGTAGCTCTATCGTACTGCTATGAAAAAAAAGAAAGGCTGTCCACCATATGAAATTATATACTGTGTTTATTTTTCATTACACCTGTACTCCACTTTCTTCACGCATTAAATGAGGATATGATTTGTTATCTTCATATTCCCAGGCAGAGTGTGTAAAACTCCCATATGCCTCAAAGATTTCTGGGTACCAGATTAGTCAGCACGGACGTCATTCTGGTAACTATTTATTTTTCGCTAAGGAAAAACACTGCAGCATATACACAAGTAAGCATACTAAAAGTGAAGTGTGCTTGTATAAACACAACATATGAATATATTTACATGCAAAATTAGCAGTAAATTAGTCTACGATATCTTTTATATCTGAGGAAGATAGTAAGATTTTGCTTTTTCTAGAAGGTTACTGCACTAGAAAAAAAAACTGCACTTTTGTAGATGGATAGTTTTTTAAAGCAACTCTTCAGAAAAAACAATAGCTTGATTTAATACACAGGTCCCTATCATGTTTAAATCACAGGAAAGATAGTAATTTGACAGAAAGAATATGAATACAATACATTGATCATTCTTGCAAAACAGAAATTAAGAAAAAGAATCAAAATGTCTCCTAAAGCCTCTCATCCCAGAAACTATTCAGAATTTGTTCAGGTAGAACACATTGTAGGACGATCTTTATTCCAACCAAAAGCCGAGGAAATATGCAGTAATAAACTAGACCAAGCCTGAAGCACATGGCTACAACTCTACTCCTCTGCCAAGTAACAACAGACATAATTAGTTCGATACATATTTTTTGCTTTCATTGTTTTTAGAAAACAAATGAACAAAACACATTGATAAGCAGGATCCAGACACCATAAACACTGGAACATCTGCCTAAAACTCTTGATGGCAACAGACTGAGGAAGAAACTGTAGCCAGAGGCTACAGAGGAAGAAATGCATTTGGTCTAAATGCATCCTCACACCTCCAGTACTCGCTTTTTTTGGCAGAAAAACATGTCAGACCTTTAAAAATAATACCACCACTTTTTACTGAAACTCACTGAAATGACACTTACTAGGAAAATAAAGGACAGGGTGACTGAAAATGTCTTTGTATGGAAGAAGCATGTATAGTTCATTTTCTTCTTTTAACATAAAGCATAATGCACAAGGCTTGCTTAAAAACAAAAACAAATTTGTTATTTTTTTTAACATCTCACATAGGAACTTCAGGCCTGAATTTTGAGCCCGTCTCTACTATGAAGAATCCTAAAAGAGCTCTATCTGCATAAAAGTAAATTCCTTTCTGTTCTAGAAGTTCAATTTCTTAAACGACGAAGACACAACTTTGCTTCTTTTTAATTTCTCTTCCAGCCAGTATTTTCCTGGACTTTACATACTGTATCTGATTAAAAATTACCAACTTACTTACAGTGGCAGTAATATCTCTGCTTCCTCCTGCCAGAGGAAATGTTAAAGGCTCCCCCCCAATAGCTAATAAACTAAAACTGAACAGCATAAACATCACAGCACCTGAGTCAATAAAGATTTTAATACAACTTTTCAGATAAAGCTCCACAAGGTCTTGCTTCCCTGACCCCAACCATGAAACCTTCCATAACTGAACCAAGCATGACCTTACGCAAGCATCTGCTTTGCAAGCAGTATTCTAATTTGCTGGATGTTAAGTGACCTATTTTTTCCTCATGTACGAAGTTAAAAATATAGTATTATTTTGCTGTCAATAAAAAGGAACATGAGGGTAGGCTCTTCTAACAGCCCCTCTTCTGGAAATGTACGAGGGAAGCATTTAACTGTAGAACAGCTTCAATGCATACAAGGTTCTTCTTTAATTGCCCTTTCAGGACTCAGATTCTTGCACTGATATCTTATAATTAAGGTATCTTGCAAGGATATCTTAATTTACTCTAAAGAAAATGAAGTATTACATTTAGTGGTTGGGGCAACAGCAATTTAATACAGAAATTCAGGCCCCAAATTTCTACTTGTCAGATCTGGCAAATTCAGGCAATGAAGACATCTTCATCCCAAATCCATCAAATACTGTCTGTGGAGAATGCTCTAGCAAGAAACTAGGTAAAAGCCAAGGGTTTAAAACACTTCTAATAAGGAATTCAAGCATCTTGATGTTACATTTTTATACTAACACTGCAGGAATATCAAACAATAAAGCTAAATTATTACTGCTCATTTATGCAATGACAAATCTACACAACACTCAAATTTAGGAGATGATAATGAATTTTTCCTGTGTAGCTTCTAATCTGATCTAATCTAATCTAATAACATAAATCCAATTGTATTTCAAATAAAAAGAAAGAAGCAAAGGGCCCATAATAATAAATAAAATAAAGGTGTTCTAAGGGGGAACTTGAGGAACACACAGGGTATTAATAAACGGAAATGAAAAGAGACTCTGAAAGGAGGTAGCTACGAAATACTGGTTCACAAAAAGATAAGGAAATGTAAAGTCTGCTGAAGACAAAATACGAAGCAGAAAATAGTTAAGACTCCCATTACACAACTGCCATCCTCATTTCTGCCTGCATCATTCTGAACTGTATACACAAGGACAAAAATCACTGAAAGTGTTAATTACCAACACCAAACAATGAACTAATTATACACTCAGAACCACAGTCACTAGAACTAAAAATTCAGAAGGAAAGAAAGTGGTTTTGTCCTGCTTTCCCGCTGCTGGTTTTTGATAAAAAAAAAAAAATAGTAGAAAATATTTCCAGGTCTGAAATAATCAGAAAAGAATGAGTATAAAATTATAGCTTAACTCCCATAAAAACATCTTATATATGGGAATGTTTTGTCTTCAAACAATTTATGGAATTTTGAAAACACCTCCAACTTCCAAAGACATTTAGACAGATCTCGTATCAGTGACAGTACTACTGTGGACTTTCCTGAAAACGTCACAGAAGTGAAATTAATCTTGATACGAGAGGCAGCAGTGTCTCCTGGAAAGTTCAATCACATTTAGCATCCACTGAGCCTCGTTACAAACATTATTACTTGGAAGGCAAGACCAGAGTATTTTATATAAGACTCTTGTGATTAAGAATTTTCCCATTAAGGTGCAAGGTTAAAAAGGATCTTTTTCAGTCAGACTTTATTTCTTCTCTGATTCTCTCATTTTCACTTTCAGGAGGGTTTACATACTTCAGTTTCCTAACCTAAACAGGATTATGCACCACCAGATAGAGCGCTCGTCTCCATCTGCCTTTCAAGGAACTGCACCCAGAAGATCTACCAATCTACATACAGAAGAAAATAAAATATCTTCATCTACACGTCTGCTTTTCCTTCTTTCTAACAGAGGTGTAACAGTCTAGCTATAGGACTGGTGAGGACTCACCAGAAAGTGCAGAGGGGTGCAGTCCTTGTCTTGCTGACCTTCCTCAATTGACAATAATCAAGAATATCCTCCTTTAGAAGGTTGGTGTCAGACACGAAAGGCAAAGGTTTTATTTCTGTGAGTTTTATGGCTAACAACATTTAAGATACCCCAGCTCCAACACCTTCTTGTATCCCTTCTTCTTTAAGATCACAGAGTTGAGATCATCAGAGGACTGGAGCACCTCTACTATGAAGACAGGCTGAGAGAGTTGGAGGGTTTGGCTTGGAGAAGAGAAGGCTCTGGGAGACCTTCAGAGTCCTTTCCAGTACCTAAAGGGGCTATGGGAGAGATGGGGAGGGACTCTTCATCAGGGAGGGGGGCCATAGGACAAGGGGTAACATTTTTAAACTGAAAGAGGGGAGATTTAGATTAGATCTTAAGAAGAAATTCCTTGCTGTGAGGGTGGTAAGACACTGGAACAGGTTGCCCAGAGAAGCTGTGGATGCCCCATCCCTGGAGGTGTTCAAGGCCAGGCTGGATGGGGCTTTGGGCAACCTGGTCTAGTGGGAGGTGCCCCTGCCCATGGCAGGGGGTTGGAACTAGATGATCTTCAAGGTCCCTTCCAACCCAAACCATTCTATGGTTCTATAAATAACCAGATAGCTAAAGTACCATGTCGTGGACGTAGGGAAAAAACAGGCATGACATGGATGAACACAGATTTTATTGCAAAGACCAGCTTAAAGCCATTTTCTCCTGTTCTCCTCTATCACATGTTGGAGAATTGACCCAGGTTAGTTAAAATGCAATTACCTGTGACTTGGAGTGTTGTTCTCACTCAGTTCACTGCAGAGCCCCACAAACCTTTGTTCAGCAGACCAGGAGGAATGTTTGGAGCTTGGGTCTTGGGGAGAGGAGAATAATGAGCAAAGAAAAGGCCCAAGGGTACATTTGCAATAGCACCTCTGATGAAAGGACTGCTCAGGGCTACTATCACTTAAGGCACTAGAGTCAGGGTTTCAAAATTCCTTCTGCTCGAGTAATACAGAATATAGGTCTGTGTGAGCTCAGGCACCCGTTACACAGCTTGCACTTAAATTAAGACTCTTACTGGACATAATACTGTAAGAAACTGTTCATCTTCTACGTAATAGCGCAGCCAGTCCGATTCATGAGCTCTTGGCATTCCAAGCATATACAGGTCTTTTATTTCAAAATATTTCCAGCTCATCACAGGCTCCTTCTGAAATCCTACCAACAAATCCAAGGCAAACATCATTAACCTCTGGTCTTTGTCGCAAATCAAATGCCACCCTGAGGGGGTACTCTGGGAGCAGGTGCCACACTTATATCATATAAGGTCACAGGGCAAAATGAAAGCCCAGAGCCTTTAAAGATAACCTTTCTTTGTAGCCCCTACTCAGTGGAGCAACAGAGAGGAAGCACAGAGCCTGGACTCACAGCACTCTCCTACCTCTGTACAGGAATACCTTGTAAGGAAGCACAAGATTACCAAATACTCACTGAAATAACTTTCTGTCCTGCAGTTTTCCATGTAAAACTAAACCACGCAGTATTTCAAAGCGATACATTTTCAGTAGACTATCAAAATAATCTCATGTTATTTTTTCCTTATTTTTCTAGCCCCGTTTCCTTCACTCTCAGCACTTTGTAAGGACATCTTCATCTGTCTGTTCGACATTATGTCTGTTGCAAACTTTGGTAAACACTTAAAATATGTTGTTGCTTTCTTTCAAACCCACAATTATGGTTCACTTTACCAAAGGCCAGAGCACTTGGCTCATCCTTGTGCCAACTCAACTCAGATGTACCACGCAAAGCAGCTAACTCCCTCGATGCGCCTTCCACCCCCAAATTTTCCACTTAAGCAAATTAATGATCAGGAAAGACAGGATACACCCAGAAAACAGAAAACCACTTATTCAGCAAGTCAAAAATGGATATGCTGGCACTGAAACTTATAGTTGAAAGTGAAATACATCCTACAAAGAATTCCAGATTTCAGCTGCCTGCAAACTACAGTAAATATTTCAGGGATGTCCCTAAGATGATTTGTACTGAGGACAAGCAAAGAAGAGGCTGGCTTGATAGGCAATAGACAGTTCCTTTATCCCTCTAACGGATTTATTCCCTCATGCTCAGTATTTCTCAGAAAGAATGTCACTTCCACAGAGAATTCTACTGCTCTACATTTTAGGAAATCAAATGTTCCAGTGAAGCCCAACTTAACTTCAGTAGCTGATAAAGAAAACGGAAAGGGGGTGTGGGTGTGTGTGGGTGTGGGGGTGTGTGTGTGCACCTAGTGGATCCTTCGGACTAAAAGACAGAAGCAACTAGAAATCCAGAAAGACATTGATCCAGAAAGACTCTAACCTCACACATCTTAGGGAAGTAGATGTGTTTATGCTTTGCAGGCCCATCTTTTCTCATGCAAAAGACAACATCTGAAATGGATGTAACTCGAGAGCTTGCCCTCTAATCTTAACTGTCCTCCCATAAACTTAACCAACAAAAATAAAAATTAACATAGGTGTTTCATAATCCTTCAAAAATATTTTCTTTGTAAGAAGGTAAGTGAGGGTTGTTTTACCATTCAATAGAAAAAGAAGACTGTTTAAGGTGGGTGTGTGCCAATATAGGAAAACTATTTAAATGAGTATTTTTGCAGTGGTCTGGAGGATCATGAGCCAAAATGCTGAACACTCCATAGCTACATCAAATCACTGTGCAACCCTGCACAGAACAAACAGAGAGAGGAAAGAAAGTCAGATGAAAATAATTTACACCCATTAACACTTATAATTCTGTACTATTCAAGAAGCTGTAATGTCCCAAATGAAATTTAGGACAGAGACAGGCTTAGATGCACCTTTACTGAGTTAAGGGCTACCTCGAAAGACAGCACCAAGAGCAGCAGCGCAGCCACATGGCAGGGCCACCCAAAACCACCAGTGGCACACCTACCATGCCTGGGACTAGTATGTGCCCAGTGGGCATTTTCTGCAATCCTCGAGGAAAATCTCTGCCAGTGGCAACCAGAGCTTCTAAAGCATTTGCTACTTGAGAGAGACAAACTCCAGCATTTTATACCACTATTTTCACCTTACATAAAATGGAGAAAAAACTTGGCTCACCCATAAAATAATTAAGGAGCTACAAGTCTTGGTTTTAGGAAAAACAGCTTTTACATGTTTGAGGTGAGGCACCATGCATAAATAAAGTGTAGCTACCAGGCCGAAGCCAGTAAGTTTTACTCCAGTCCACACCTGGATATTTAATAATGCATGCAAAGATAAGCTTTTAACATATGCCATAAGGAATTAAGTAACAACAAAACCTTGAAACTGAAGTTAATATTAATGCATGTACAAGCTCTTTACAGCCCAAAAGTTTTTGGGTTTTAACCAAAGAAAATGTGCTATAAATCTAAAACCCACAAATTTCTGTTGATTCCTAATAAATGCAAAATCTTACCCTGTATGATACTACAGTTTGCAGAAAACTGGCACAAGGCAATATATAACCTTGGCCTACAAGCAAGCATCACTTTATTAGTACAAATGAGTAATTTGAAGTAGGAGGAGTAAAAGTATAAGCTTTACACGAACTCCCAAGGAAGTTATGCATTTGTCAGAGTTATATGTAAGGACTTTCTTCCCTATTGTGAACACCTGCACATACACTTGATTTAGATTAAGTTTTCTTTCTGAAGCTGTCTTGGAGCTGTCAATATCATACCAATGCCTGCGCTGGAGCATTTGTAACAACAACAAAAGCTAAGATACACATTAAAGAAAAGGTCATTTTATTAATCATCATTTAACTATCATGTGAAATACCACATGATTTGTCCACAGCGATTAATTGATCAGAAGTTAAAATGATACAGTTTTATGTCCTGATTGATGTTATTTCAAAAACGTTATATCACATATTTATTTAACCTTAAAGGGGATAAAAACAGGAAAAAAAAAATCACCCTAAAACCAGTAGCACTGATGTTATTTTCAGCTAGTAATTTTTCTCCTTCTTCACTTCAATAGGTACCAGGAGACAGCTTCGAAAACATCACATAATTTCTCTGAACAATTTTACTAATACCTAGATTCTTATCTCCTTCACACTATAAATTCACCTCGTAACCTCACAGTTCAAGTGCAGAAACGGCATACAAATTCAGAAGTCCAAAACCTGAAATACAGTTGTGGCAATTTCATTAAAAGAAATGATGGAGTTGCCTGTATTTGATGTTTCAGGATCTCAGCCAGTGTGTTCTTAGGAAGAAAACAGACTTCCATTTGACACTGGAGTGTCTGCAAATGAACCCCCACTGCAATCAGTGTCACTCCCAAACAAAACTAATTGACAACAAAAAAGAACTAGGGCACTAAAAGGAAACAAAACAATCTGCTATCTCGTTGTACAAAAAAACCCACCTTTGAATGAAAAATGCCTAAAGCATCATTTCTAGTTCACTGGCTACAACTCAGATCAAATCGTGATGCATATTGGCTATTCATCGGAAATATCCCAACTACAGCTGTTCCATTATGCCATCGTTCTGTAGAACTTTCCTCCTCCTTCTCCTGTCCTTTGCTGTGTGGGACACACTCCCGAGACGGATGTGGCCACCCCACCTTAAAGAACTCTCAGCCACAGTTCTTTCATGAAAAGCCACAGAGTCAAAGGAAACAAAACACAACCCAGTAACAAAACCAAACCAACTGTGATCACCTTTGGACCAAAAAGAGCCCAAAAACTTTTCTGGAGCAAAAGCAGGTAAGAGGAAACAGTAAAAGAAGGAGTGGTCTGTACAGGTTCTGATTAAGAGTAATAGATGTATCAAAAGAGTTCATTCTGCCAACTTAATTATTCACCTTAAACAATTTGAAGTTTTCACACTGATTTCTGTCAGAGCAAAGTACATCTACTGAGTGCATTTAAAAATTTTGCCTTGTAAGGTAATCTTTTGCTCTTGCATTCAAAAACTGCCAGGGAATTCTTCAGAGAGCAACACACTAAAGGAAAGATAATGTCAGCTTTGGGGAAGAATCAAGAAGAATCAATCATGACCTCACAAAAAGGTAGACACAAACAACAATATTCTCCTTTGAACAGCCTATATAGGTTTTTTTTTTTTTTTTTATTTACAGTCCAAGGTAAAGGTAGCTACCAGAATTTACATACTTCCACTTATTTAGCAAAATGCTGTCACTTCATTTTAAAGACAATTTCAATAAATCCAAAAGAAAACAATGAAAAAATCCAAAGCAGACCACAGAATGGTACGTTGTCAACTTCCACATAGGTTGAACTGATTAATTAGGAAACATAACCAGACCCTTCAACAAACCTGTTCAAAGTTGATCATGTTTCACGAACAGGTTTCCAGTTTTGCTTTTATAAATTACAGGTCATGGACTTTGAAACATGCCCACGTGCAAGATTCATCACATGCATTCGGATAGTCATGAAATCTCCTCATTCCTGTGCCTGACACTATGGCAAAGGTCAGCAACAGTTGTCAATAACCACAAGGTGTCGGCAGGTCAGTTCTGTTATATGTAACTATTATGACAAATACTTGTTGCCAGCTTAAACTCTTTTAATGGAAATTATTCTCACTCCTTTAAGTAACTTCAACAAGAACTTGGAGCTCCAATTACTTACCTGTGAACGTAATGCAACTGATGAACTGAATCAATCGCTATCACCATTTCAGCCAAATAAAAACGAGCCATATCTTCGGGTAGTCTGTCCTCAAACTTGCTGAGCAACGTAAGCAGATCTCCTCCAACATAGTAATCCATAACCAGGTACTATGGAGTGGGAATGATGAGAAAACAGAAGGGGGAAAAAAACCCAGAACAGTTTATTGAGTAAATCAGAGGTAAAAAAAAAAAACAATTGAAGCATAAAAATGCATTTATTGCAAAAAATATTCTGGGCATTAAAAAAGCAAACCAAGATGCTTAGATGTTCTGAAAACACAAGCTGGTTCAGTCTCATTTTAGTATTAATATACTTCTCCAAACACAGTAAGCCTCATGACAGAACAGCATCATCTACTGTCCTACCACCAAACATTAAATAATTAGATACTCTGTATTCCTGTCAATAGCCTTGGAAGGAAAGCAAAAGCAGTTAAGGATTAAAGCACAGAACTATAAAACTGGGATTTCATTTAAGGGCTCTAATTTCCCAGGCTTCCTTTTCCTTTTTTTCCTACCATCTTTTCCTATTAAAGAAACACTTTCGGGGAGTAAATTTTTTAGACTGCTTAGATTAAGGCAAAGATTGAGAGACTTCCAGTGGCTCCCAGTACAACTACAGATGCTGGTGACACCATGCACAATACAGCACCTGCCAACATACAGTGGGAAGTGCCACCTCATCTAATTGAAATGAGGAAAAAAGGATACTTGATTTCCGATTTATTAATGAAACACAAAACCTGCCTGCCATCGAATCAGGTGCAAAGACTCTAAAGAGATCAGAGCTTTCCCCCATTTCTCCATATTATAATAGAATGAAATCCCACTATCTTTAAGGACATGGTCAAAATGACCAAATAGGTGAAGTTAAGAGAAGTGGGAAACTCACAATTAATATCTTTTTAGCTTAACTTAGTGTGTTTTAATTCTGGAACAGCAACCGGAAGGTCAAATGGGGAAAAGGAAAAAAAAAAATCTAATTATAACTAACAAACTAATTATAAGCAATCTAATTTAACATCCACTGCTATGACATTACTTTCAAACATTATTGTGGACGGACTAGTTAGAATAGTTTCTCACTACAGTACATAGTATCTGAAAGCTTTTGCCCAAATGTTCAACCTCTGCTTCTGTGAAGACAGACTACATATCTACAGTTATTCTTAACAATAGTGTATAATGAATCACAAATAAGAAAAAATAATAGTAAAGATACAATAATTTATCCCAATTTAATTCTTTAAAATTTTGGTAAAGCAACTTAAAGTGACTTTTTATAATTAGTTCTCCTCATTTGTTCAGGTCTTTCCCACCTTCAGAAAAAGAAGCTAAAATACATGGAAAAAAATCCACAAAATTCTAGCAGCTGTAAGGAGGCTGCGGGGCAGGCAGGAATCTTATGCCTGATTCTTTTCCCTCATACTTTCCATAACAATAAAGGTGATGAGCAAAGGTTTTAACAATTTTGCTACAGAATAACCTGGGCATCCTCACTGATTCCAAGTGCATGAAGAAAGTCCAGAACACATTTCCACAGAATTTTAAATGCGCTGACAATCAAAGTTTCATCTGTTGCTTTGTGATGTGAATTGTAAACTTGTTAAATTATGCTCACAAGCCTTATACAAGGTAAGTATCTTCTGTGCAGTGGTGCTCCTACTGCTCCCTCTGAAACAAGGTCTACAGTATTAGCTTCTCGGCTTTTACAGTTTTAGAAAATACTTTAAGCCTATGGAATTTAATATAATTATTATTAACTAATGCACTACACAGATCCACAAGAGCTTAATGCATTGAAATTATATTGAAAAAGACACCTTAAGATTTTCATAACTGATGTGGATCTCTGCAGTTATTGTTCAGCATTTTTAAAAGCAGGTCAACTCAGTTACTGAATATACCAAAGTGAAGGCATTTTGGCACTTACGATGCAGGACTGCACCTCTTATTTTGCAAAAGGAACACAATAGGCTAATGAGAAGGAAACCCTCAACTCTTCAAATATGCCAACACTTCTACTGCAACTCATATATTAAGTCATGCCCTTGAAGTTAAACACGTGCACAGGAATCAAAGTTAAGTTTAACAACTAAATTTTTAAGTACACATTCATTCAACGCAGAGCATCCCATCCAATGTCAAACAGCCATGTCATTAAATAAAATTTGGTTTCTTTTGTTGGTTTGTTTTTTGTGGGGTTTTTTGTGTTTGTTTTCTTTTTTTTAAAAAAAAATCTTTAAAAATACTTTATAAATGCACACAATCATCAGGTCTATTCAAGTTTCAAATACATCTCTTTTTCCTCATATTAGCTTCTTTTTGCAAGTCTTTAAAAATACCTGAAAACTAAATAACATTAAAGAGACACTTTAATCTACAGTTACAGCTTCCCATTTTTATTTATGAAGAATTAGTGGTGTTCTTCCATGCTGCAAGAATTTTTTATTGATTTAGCACATCTTAGTGGGTTTAAGGCCTCAAAAAAGCAAAGACCAATCACAAAACACACAAAACCACAGAGGCTCACATGGGCTCTATAGTCCAGAACACAAAATTAAGATACAAACAAAGTGTATTTCTGTCTCAAGCCACAACCAAGAATCTGCATTTCCATTCATATATACATAAAAGCAACACTCACTAAATAGTTTTCATCCTGGAATGCATAATGTAATGTTGTGATCCACTGGTTATCTCCATTCACTAACACATCCCTCTCTTCTCGAAAACAGGCTGTCTGAAGGGTAGAAAAAAAAATTATAGCCTTTAAGTAAAAAAGTAATTTATTACACTCTCCAAACATGCCAAAGTCTATAAAAAATAGGTATCACAAAACATCACCGCCTCGAAATTTAAAAATTATTATATTTCTCTATGTTATTAAGTGATGCAAATGGATAAATACGCTGCTGCTTCCCATTGTATGAAAATACCAAGTCAAAATCTTACCTTTTTAGTACATACAGGTATTGAAATCAGGTATCAATAATGGCAGAACAGCAATGTAAGATTAAAGAAATCAGTCAATGATGGCATTGTAACTACAGTCAAAGAACTAGAATCTGGAGTCTTGTATCATCATTTTATCTCATCCTCATTCATGTTTTAGACTTGAATTTTCACAGAAGCGAAGTTCTTCTTTTCATTTGAAAGCTGCTGCCAGTAACTTCTATGCAGCCCTCGTTTCATAATCATTAACCAGTTGGGGTTTTCTCCACACTTTTTGCTCGGGAAAAGCAAGACAGAATTGGCTACCGCTCTTGCCAGATAGAAGCTGTTGATCAGACACCCAGGAGGACACCCCCTCGACATACTGGAAAGAAACACAGAAGGCAAAAGGTGCCTTCCTAGGAAGTGGAAGAGGAACAAGAACTGTCAAGAAATGCTAAGGAACACCTACGTGAAGGGGGAGAACACAGGTTCGTATGAAACAAGAGAAGATAAAATGTGAAAAAAAATAACCAAGGGGAAAGCAGAAATCAGCAAGGCAGGAAATTCAATGGAGGCTTTACAATCTGCCCCAAGAAGTGAATAAAACATCTCAGGCAAAAGCAGCTTTGCAGGATGATGGGAGAAAAACAACCAAACAGCTGAGAAGCCAAAAAGAAACTACAACAAAGAAATATGCTAAATGTTCTGAAAGAACCGAGTTCTGAAGTGAATATCCCGAGAAAGCAGAAGGTACCAAATAGCAAAGCCACACACAATTTTGTTCAGAAAAACGTCTAAGAGACAGTGTAAAGGAAATAGTAATAATTGTACAGGCTCTATTTAGAAGGCAGATGCAGAGTATGAGAAAAACACAGACCACAACCTTTTCCAGCACACTTTGCTACTTCAGAAAGATGTTTCATCAATTTGAACCATGCTCTGTCTCTTCCATCTTAGAAGACAGCTAAATTTAAAGGAAAATCCATCCTTTTTAGTTTTCCAATTTAATTTCCAAAAGCAATAGTCAAATACCAGAACTGACATGGTTATTTTTGGCTGTGAGATTTGGAGATTGAAGAATGAAAAGCAAAATATCATTTTAGATGGAGCTATATGCACAAGAATCCATGCAGTACAAACAAAATAGAAAAGCACCAATTATTGTGCTGGGAGAATGCAGTAAGAATAATGCACACCAGAAAACAGAAAGATAGTGTACTTTAGTTGTAGCACATAAATCAGTGAAATTTGAGAAAATATCCAAACACACTTTAAAAAAAAAAAAATCCTCAAAGGTATTAAATGAAAATTGGACTTAGAGGTGGGTAAAGCAGAAAGGATGATCTTCTGAATGAAGAGAAGTTATTTTATGCTTCAGCTTGATTTTTTTCCTTCCCTGTTTATGAACTCTTGACATATTTCAGAGTGAGATATTATGAACTCTCGATTTCACAAGGATAAATGACATGTAGTTTCCCTACTTGTTATGTCACAATTCATAGGATTAGTTACTATGGAGTGTTTATATTAATTCCACTTGTTTTCACCATGATTTAACAAAAGACCATGCATTCCTTGAGCGCCCTAGACACCCACCTCCAGGCAGTATGCCTAGAGCTGACAGCAACAGCTAGTACCACAGCAGATCACAGCTGAGATGGATGGTAACAGCCAAAGAGTCTACGGTTTGTGAGCAAATTAATTAATGGCAAAAATAACTAAATACTGTAATTACTGTAACATAGCTCAATTAATTTTTGTCGGTTTTGTTTGTTTGTTTTAATTTAAGCCTTTATTTGTGCCTGTCATTATTTCAGCATTAGACTTCATCTTCCCAAGGCACAGTCTCCTTGAATTGTTGCCAGAGACCTTCAGAGGTCATCTCATCTAATTTTCTATCCCAGGAAAGCCAACTTAGTGCTTTGGTTGTACCTATGACGTTATTGTGGCCTTCAACCTGCAAAGAACTCTGGCTGCCCGGCTATTTGGTATTCATGTCCTTACATTTCAGAGTTAGCACCTTCTGGAAGTGCTGACTGCTTCCATGCTGTGTAGTATTTGTCCTCATCATTCCTGAGCCCCCTCTGGCACCACCGGGACACACATGTCACTGTGAGTGGCTGTCAACGCTCAGGGTAACGGGGCTTGGAGTGTTAACTGCGAGCTGTCACACACTTTGGGTTGTTCAGCCTGCAGAATAGAAGTCTCCGAGGAGAACTTAGAGCCCCTTCCAGTACCTCAAGGGGCTATAGGAAAGACGGGAGGGACACTTGATCAGGGAGGGCAGCCATAGAACAAGGAGTAATGGTTTTAAACTGAAAAAGGGGAGATTTAGATTAGAAATTAGGAAGAAATTCTTTCCTGTGAGGGTGGTGAGACACTGGAACACGTTGCCCAGAGAAGCTGTGACTGCCCCATCCCTGGAGGTGTTCAAGGCCAGGCTGGATGGGGCTTTGAGCAACCTGGTCTGGTGGGAGGTGTCTGTGCCCATGGCAGGGGGGGTTGGAACTGGGTGATCTTTAAGGTCCCTTCCAACTCTAACCACTCTATAATTCTATGACTTTTTCAGGTACTCCTCATTAGCAATGCCTCCTGTTTTATGTAACATCCCTGAGTTTGAATAGTGGCAACCATATGGAATGCTTCAGCTCTTAATAATGCAGAAGAGGACATTGACACTCGCAACCTCTATAATTTCATTATAACAAAGTTTTTGAATGCAATTACTCTCAGAGCTTGCAGTCATCAACGTTATATCTTGCATTCACCAACCTCCTAGTACATTCTCTCTTTCTACTTTTACAAATTACTCCCACTTTCCACCGAGTTGATACAGGGATGTATGAAAAAGTTGTTTCTGCCAGTTGTGTATACACCTACCTCTATGCTTGGCTTATATTTTTGGACTGTCTGATTTTGCTGTGCATTTCAGTGGATAACAGAGCCAAAAGGGGTTATTTTCCCTGGCAGCAGTAACAAGTGAGATGCACTCATTCGCTGTTTAAAAATTACAGGTTACAGTTGTTGAAGGTCATGCTTTGTGCATGCATTTCCACTCAAGATGGTTCTCTTTCCTCTGTATACCCACGGGTTACAAATACATGGAAAAACATAGTTGTGATTTTTTTTTTAGGCTAACTGTTCAAGCTTTCAGAAATTCTGCTGGACCCACGGGAAGAGTATTTTTAATACCTTGCATAGAGAAAAATCTCTCAAACCTATTTATAACTGTATTTTAATGGAAAGAAATAGCTTTTAAACTGATTTTAAAAGGGTACACTTAAAAATAGAGTGGAACTTTATTGCTGGTCTTTTCTTTTTCCCTAAAATAATAAAACCTGCAGTAATGACATCTGTCTTGGAGAGAAATACCTCTTTGTATCAAGACTAACAGCAAATTGCTCAGTATCTGAATAATTTCTGGATAAGGAGTGTACATCTAGCCACAATCTGCATGCCATTTATACTTCTTTATGGGATAACATTTTCTTTAAAAGAGACAGGATACGCACACATCAGAAACTGGCTTTAATTTGTTTGGGTACCTTGGTTTTTTTTTTAAATGTTTGATGGCTTCCCATTGATCTCATTTCCTAACAAGATAAAATTAAAACATACAACACAGACATCAGAATAAAGTTGGAAGCAACTGAACAGCAAGGAAGTCTGAGACTAGGAAGGTGGGAGTTTCAAATAACAACTGAGAGTAGAGATAATTTAGATCAGACAACTTGGAAGAGACACCAAGATAACGCTCACACTGTCCAAACAAAAGAAAACCCAATGGCCAAAGCAACTTTGTATGTGTAAGACAAGGGGTTATATTTTGTGAGTCTATTTTTAAAATAGGCGGTTTATTTTTGCTAGGCATAGACAAAGAATTTCAAAGGAATTTGAAAAATCAGCTATATATTCTTTTTAAAATCAGTACACAGGTCTTCAGGTGTAGTCTGCATTTTAGAAGTTTCTTTCCAAAGGAATGCAGGGAAACATACTGAGGATTCTATGAAGAGTGGAGCTGCATAAGGAAAGCGAGAAGTCAAGGCTAAGCAGGGCTGGTGAAAGAGCTGTTCCATCTTTTTCAGAATATAGAATGGACTCAAGCTGTAATGAGCAACTTTTCATCAAAAATTTTGCAGGTGGACACTTTTATGAAGCATGCACTCAGGTTAACTTCAAACTTTGCTATCTTTCTGATTTTTCAGTCTACAAATTGGACCCTAAGTTCTAACTACTAATAAACTAATAGGCTTGGTGAGTTACAGCTCAGTAATTACCTTTCACCATGGCAAGGACTTGCTAAAGAGTACATTCCTAACTGGAATAAATGCATTAAAAGCCTGCTTGTACTTCCTGGGCAATTACAGAAAAGGTATAATGTCTAAAACATCCAGCCCTGCCTAAGTCATGATTCCATGCAATTTTAACCCTTCCAACAGACTGCTTTAAATCTATTTTAATATTAATCTTCATATTCTCAGTAAGCAGTGAAGCACCACCTCAATCCCTCTACACATGCAGAGTGGAAAGAGAAGCAACAGCAGAGGAAGGGAAGCAGCAGGACAGAAAACGTTTCTGTAATCTTACTTCAGCTCTCTTCAGCATCTCCCACTTATTAAGTATCTTCATGGCAAAAACCTTATCTGCATTCTTCAGTTTTACTACTGCAACCTAGAAAAGGTAAATGAAAGATAAATAAGTTAAAACATGAAAATACATATTGTTTTAATTTTTCTGAAACCTTGCCGTTTTGGGAGGTTTTTCCCTTCAGTGTTCTGGACACTTAGCGTTGCTATCTGGACAATACTATACCACCATCATCATGAAAAAGTAACTTCACAACAGTATGGAATACTACAATGAAGTTGTTTCTAAACCAAAGTAAACAATATTTTAAGTTTTAGACACAAACTCAACTAGGTTTGCCATAAACCAACTTCCACTCTCATTTCACATAATGCACTAGGCTTTCTTCAAAGATATAGAAAAGTATTAATTTGTGGTTTTCCACCTGAAGCTCAATGAGCTCTTTGTCATGGTTGTTGTCAGTGGCAGGGAAGCAGTGAAATCCACATTTTTGAGAAGTAAATTGTAGAAAACACCAGCCCTCCTTCCCCTCATTGCTTCTGTAACAGTAGATAACGTACGCCTATGTCATAGCATATTATCAAAGCCAATTGACACAGTCCTCTTCTGAGACTATTGCAGTTTTGTTTAGCTCTAATAAAAGCTAACATGGGAGTATTTTTAGGAAAGAGGGAGGGGAGAAGTTTACACAAACATCTTTTCACAGTTCAGGCTTCTGTGCTATGGAAAGCTAAGTGTCTTACCCAAAATGGCAGCAAATCTGCCCCAGACTCAGAGCTGCTGGTGAAAAGGAGACCAGACCACTACATTAACATCCCATTTATAGAAAAGTTCAACCAACACATTTTAACGGCCATTCTTCAACAGTCCCATTCAGCCCTTTCCTTTCAAATAAATTTCAAGGCTTAAGGAAATAAAAGTTTATTTCTGTCTGCATCTGTTTACAAACCAACATGCTGTCACACACATTATCATCATCTTCATCCTGCAGGCCAGTGACAAAAAAAATACTAAGGTTGAATCCTACATTCCTTCCACCTCTGTCATAATCAGTAAACCAGCTATGTGCTAAGACAGTGATAACAGGAAAGAAAACACTGGATCAGACAGTTTGAAGGAAGTGTCATGCAAACCTCTTTCAACCATCTTCAAATGTGTCATCAGCTGCAGCAGCTTCATAAAGATTGCAAAAGCACAGGCTGAAGGACTGGAACACTCAGATGTCTAAATTAAAGCGTATCTAAACCTCTTGTTTAGCTATAGATTCATAGACAGAGAGGCTGTTATTTCCCATATATTAATGCATTATCAGCCCTGCCCTTGACACTGCTGCCTTTTGGGGCACGAGGAAAGCGGTGGGAATAAAAACAGGAGAGAAAACAGAAAGTAGACATACTATGTCTACACGTTTAAACTAGTTTATGAACTGAAATTTTAAAGGTTACTTCATGCAGAAAAACTGAGGTTCAAATCCAGACTTGGGATCCCTCAGTCTATTTTCAGGTTTGAAACAAAATAATAGATGGTTACTTTACACTTATAATCTAATCTTGATTCATAAAGGACGTCTAGTATTCTGTGTCTGGTACCCCAAGACCCAGCACCACAATTTTCCTTAGGAGTGAAAGAAGAATCCTCTGCAGTGATACATAACCCACCATGCAGATTTGAATCTTGAGTATCCTTTTACGAGCTTGGAACTCAGACAAGCTGTATCTGTGTCAATTTCTAATGAGACATGGCAGGAGGAGAAAACCTTAACGTTGAAACTAGTCAGTGCTCAAACTGTATTACATCTTGGGTGACAGGAAACCACCTCCGTATGATGCAGTCAGTGGTATGAAGCTACAATGTAATTCTGCCCTAAAGACCTTTAAGGGTTTTGCGACTGTTACAGGGAAAAATTGAAACGTTGGTCCCAGAGCTGCCCAGCACAAACCCCAATTTTTTCCCCACCATTAACTGCTGTAGAATAGGAAGCCAGAAGCATAAGGTAATAAATGTATTTTGATTGTAACTTCAGGATTTCATTTCTTGCCTGCAGCACACTCAGTGAAAGGCTGTGTTACTCTGCAAAAGACTTGGTTAGTGGAAGACACACGCTAATTGCCCAGCTGCCTAAAATCGTAGTCTCCTTGGACACAACCACAAGAGGTACAGCACGGCCTTTGGTTAGCAGCCGGAGCACAGGCTTTGAACAACAGATCAAGGGCTTGGTATCTTCTGCAAATGTGTAACAGTATTGAAAAGTGACTAAAAAACAAAAATACACTTGTGTTTACCAGCTGTGTTTACAATCGTTCAGAAGCAGTATTTAGTCTGTGAAAGCCATTAATGTTATTCCATATCAATAACCAACACACACACACACAAAAGATCACTACCATCATCATTTTTCTGCAATCACAGCATATTTTTGGGGGTCTTTCAGTACTTTATGAAAGAAAATTCTGAAATGCTTATTTCAGGACTGTGAAAGAAAAATCTGACACTTCAACAATGAACCTTCTGATGTAGTTTCTAATCCAAATAAAAAAAATCTGAAACACGCTTACAGACCCAGACAGTGTTTAAATACACACACAGAGGTATATAATATGTACCTAAAGGCCCAAATACACACAGAATGTTGGTTTGATCTTTTCCCTTGCCCAGTGAAGCTGTAAAGACAGAAGAAAGTGTAATCATTTCCATCCAGTTTATCCTGAAGTCTCTCGCTACTGGAATTTCTCAGAACTGGGCTTTTAGAGGTTGGGTGTGTTTTTTGGTTTTTTTTTTTTTTAAATTTATATTTTCCTGTGAGCAGTCCAACAGAAAAATGATTGGTATGTGCTGATGTAAACATCTTGCTTTAGTCAGGCTTTTTTTTTTTTTTCCTCAATTCTTCCAACATTTTTCCTTATTTCCCACAAACAGCAGTACAGTCTGGCATGCTGTCAGACACCTTCTGCCCCAAACTCGGCTACTTGTCTCTACAGTACATGTCTGCACATTTCCTTCGCTTAAAAAGCAACAGTCCTACACAGAAGAAGCTAAACCAGAAGCTATTAAAATTGAAATGGAAAAAAAAAAAAAAAAGTAAATTCAACAAGCAAATAAAAACATACTCAGCACTGGGTTTCTTGTCCATCAAGAGTAAGCAACCGTCCAGAAATGGGAAGAGGGAATGTTACTGTACACAACAGGATGCTGAAACTGGGGAGTAACTAGTTCTCAGAGCTACAAAATTCATCATCTTCAAAATATCAACAGCAAATAAACAAAGTATTTGCATGCCCAAGCAAGCACTGAACTTTTTTTTTTTTTAAGCAATAATAGGATGAACTAAAAATTTCAGTATTAGCGAGAATCTTCAATATGCTGCAATTTTATAGTGCTGAGAAGACACCACTAAGAGCTTCGCCTTTCCTAGCAGCGTCCTCCAACACTCAAGTTTAAAGTCGTCTTATTTAGTTGCCAAATTTTTCAAACCCCGGTGCCTGAAGCCAGTGCCATGAAACACTTGATGCCCACATTATTAATTTCACCAGGATAATCCTCCTCCTCCAAGCAAAACAGCTGTGTTTTCTAAAGACATAAAATTTTAACTAAGTTAAATGTATGCATGCAGAGGGAAGGGGCTTGTCATTCATTTGACAAAAAGAAAGCATTGTAACCCTGGCAGCAAGTAGGGTAAGGGGAAAAAGAAAAGCAGGAACAATGAACTCTTCAAATTATAAGCAATAGTTAGTTAATTACTTTTTGTCTACATCACACATGCGTAAACAAAAAGGGACATATTTCTTGACTATGCAAATTGAAGAAATTGACTGGTAGAAAAATCAAAATAAGAACAAGCCTGAGACTACGCCAAAGAAAACATGCACTAAACCTTGTAGTCTACAGAATTTCAGAATTACATTGGTTCACAAGACAAAAATTACACCTCCCAGTAACACAGAGTAACCTTTGTCTCATTTATAGTTTAGTAGAAATAAAATACATTTTTCCAGATTTCTTAATCTGTCTCAGTAAACTACTGTAGTCTAATGAATCATACAAGTATTTTGCAATTTAATATTAGTTTTTGGTGGCTTAAGTAGTAGTAAAATTTGGCGGTCCTTTTTTCAATATTTACAGATAGTTACTGATTATTTTAAAGGAAAAATTAGTGATTTCATATAGGACTTGGTTTTTCAGACAAATGTCCGCGTAGGGCTTGAAGCTTTCCTTCTTTAAGCTAGTGAGAAAACAACATATATCCTTGGAAATATTTAGTAAGTCCTACTTTAAGAACACACAAACCCAAACATCTTCACTGAGAGAACTCTAGTTTCTCCCTTACTGAAGATTTTGTCACTTAAGTAGAGTCACGTTATCCTTATCAGACACGGAATTAGAAAGAAACACTGTGCTTAAAAGGGGAGAACTAATCAATTACCCAGACTGCCCACAGCAGAGGATGCCAAAGTTACACTCTTGCTACTCATGGGATGATTCTCCACAAAGAAGCTTCCGGAGAAAGAACTACAAGGTTTTTTTGTGGTTTAGCTGCTGTGGAGTTTGATACTGATTTAGCAGACAAAAATTACTTTTCTTAAAAACACAAAAAAGGCAGGTTTAACATACGATTCTTCTGACAAGAAAGCACCCACATTAGGGATTCTTCTTACTTCTCATACAATCTGTACACGAGCTCAGCTGCAACTACTGTGGCAGCACCGAGAAAAACTGATGCTTTAAGCAGAACTGTTTACATCACAACACTCTCTTTGTTGCAGAGTTTCAGACTAAAGATAAATTATCCATGAGTAAACGTCAGCCTTCAGTCTCCTTTATAGAGGAGCAAAACCAAAAGTGATAAAGTAGCTAAATAAATGCTACTCTTTTATTTTTACCAATGATGATATCTGTATGAAGGCTTCACCAGAGTATGCAGTGACATACACTACCATAAAAATTCCTGTTCCTTTCATACTACCTATACAAGTCTATTCAAAGAATGTTTTGGGTTGGAAGGGACCTTAAAGGTCATCCTGTCCTACCTCCTGCCATGGGCAGGGACACCTCCCACGAGACCAGGTTGCTCAAAGCCCATCCAGCCTGGCCTTGAACACCTCCAGGGATGGGGCAGTCACAGCTTCTCTGGGCAACCTGTTCCAGTGTCTCACCACCCTCACAGCAAAGAATTTCTTATTGAGATATATATTAGATCTCCCCTCTCTCAATTTAAAACTCATGCTGTCACCAAAGAGAACTGAAAAATAAAAACCATTTCCAGTTCCAAAGCAATGAAGGCATTGCTCAGAAAATTTTTTTCTTATCCTCTGAGTTTCAGTTCACTCCTATTTTCAGACAGTACGGAGTACCCTCTACAGAAGCTTTGCTGTACTTGGCTAGCAAAAATTCATGGCACTGGTATACATTAGGTTGTTCTTTCTACATACATAGCATCCTGCATGAAGAACAAGACACAGTACTTAATATAATTAAAAAGGGGCAGAAAGATAACATTTATTTATTCAAATTTTCTCAACTTCTATAATCTGCAATGCCTAGTGTTAAATCTACTGATCAACAACCTTATTTGACAGCTTCAAATAAGAGATGGCTTAATGAAAAGCAGCAAAAAAAATGTATAGTTTGATAGCAGTTAAGTGACAATTAAAAAAGAAACTAACATGTGGTAAACTCTTTGAAAGAAATACAGGAAAAATAGGCAAACATTAATTAAAGTGACAGAAATAGAGAGAGATTTCTCTGTTCTTAAAATGTCAGTATCAATGTTTGGCTATTTAAGGTGCTGAAAACTACTTTCAGTTTATTTAGTTATTAGGATGATTAGGAATGGTTAGATCTTAATCATCAATAACTCACTGGCCTCCTCCTGCTGACTGGAAAGAATTACGGTCAAGCCAAATGATTTACCATCAGACTATGGTCTTTTCATCCATGTGAACTGGCCTGCTCTCAGAATTTAAAAAGACTTAGAAAGAACTGTCAAAAAAAAAAGTATAAATCAGAATGCAATTGCATCAAACATTGGGTAGGTCTACAACATCCATTATACCTACAAAATGTAAAAACTCGTACAATGATATATTACTATTAAGTGTCTCTCAGTGCTGCAGGTACCCGAGATCATTATTCAAACCCTTCCTTCCACCTCCTTCACATACATACCTCCCCAAAAGCTCCTCGACCAATCACCTTCAGGATTTCAAAATCTTCTTTATGTAATCGCATCTGTTTCACTTTAGAAGTAAAAGGTTTGGCTGAAACAAAAGAAAATATCAATCATTAAAAAAAAAACAAATCAAATACAAAACCAAGCAAACCCACAAACCAAAAAAAAACCAAAAAACAACCCAGACAGACAACAACATACAGTAGATGTAATCAGAGTCCTGAAAACAACAGACCATTTTTCTTATATACCTATATTCCCTAATGGAATATAATGAAGTTTAAAGCTAGAAATAGTAAGTTAGTTTGGCTTAGTAAGAACTAAGCTAAACCTGTGAGAAACAGTTTATCGAGTAAGCTTTCTTCTGGATTTTTTTTTTTCCAATATAAATTAAAAAATAAAGTCAAGCTAACTATATTTTTCTACAACCTTTTGAGCTCATAGACATCCATTATATCCATGCTGTATGCTGGTAATTCTGGTTGCAAAAGCTAAGTATAACATAATGAGTTCACTTTGGACAGTATTAAGTTCTCCGCCAAACAGCAAAAAAATAATGTATTTAGTGAAAAATTAAAATGTTGATGAATGATAACTGGAAGGGCAGTATTAGCCTAGACAATGTATCATACAGTATTTTTAGAGACTGCTTCTTCAAGACAGGGGACACTTAATAGTCAGTTCATGGCTTCTGGAAGCAAGAACACTCCTACTCAAGATTTATTAACACACTCAGTGGAAAAATCCCATGTATACAAAGTTAAGCTCCATTTCCCTCTTCTTCTTTTCCCCCTCCTTTCATAGTATCTTTGAAAACAGTAAGCAAAATAAGGTATTATACTGCAGCCAGGTAACCCCAGTGTTCACCGCAATGGAACAGTATCAGAAGGACTGTTCAGCCCCATTTAGCATCACCAGTAACAACTCCCAGAGTTCATTACTACGTACTCTCTGCACACAGGCAAAATGGTCAAGTTCCTGATAACTCTGCCTCAAAACCCACATAACACAACCCTTGGTAAAATAGAAAAAAACACCCAAACAACCAAAAGTATAAATAATTAAGCAAAAAAAGCTGTTATTTTAAGAAGTATTGTTTTAAAATCACATTTAATACATTACACAAATGAAACCTATTACTAAAACAGATGCTTCAGTTAACATGATTCATAAAAGTTGCCTGTAAAAGAAGGTTGTAAACCCAGTGTACACAGGACTGGACTGGGTCTGGGTCTCAGAAAACAGTAAGTTCAGCTTCTGCCACAAAGGCAGTTCTTCTCAATGGACCTAAACAAGCAACTTCAGATGCTTCATCCGCAGTTTCACATCTGTAAAACAGGGATTGTACTTTTGGATCAGACAAGGCACTGACCACCACATACTTGCATCAAGAAACAAACAAAAAACCCACTTTGTAAAGTAGACACTTTACATGACCCACAAACCCACCAACTTTGTAGGTTATGGTTTCATGGAACAGGGGCCGTCTATGGCCACTTCTGTCTATACAGAGGCTGATGGAATTAGTACAGATTTATTTGCAGGGAAGAGCTGTAACAGGCATCATATTACAGAACAATTTGTTCAGAATAATGTTTCTAAACAGAAATGGGAATTGGTTTTCTAAAGCTCCAAAAGCAAATGACCCTCTTAACCAAATATCCAAACACATGTAAGAAATCCGATTTGGGTTCTCCTAGAATTCGGTATTTGTCTTATTCTGAATTTGACTTTCTGATGATATGAACTGATCCCACTAAAAAACCACAAACCCTAATACTGATACACATAACCCATCACTCAATTTAGAATTTTGACATTAAACACACACGCCTTCAATGCACTACAAAAAGAAAAAAATGCCTACAATTCAGCAAAGCAATTTTATAAACCGAGTCAAAACACAAGCTTCCTGTATTTTTAATACCTAAAAGCCACAAAACTTCTTTATCCTAGTCCTTAAGTTAGCACCATAAATCACATCTGAAAAACAACACAAAAATGCAGGATCCTACGTTTCTCCTGTAAAGCAACAGAGCACAACTTCACTAATGTGAGTGCTACAACACTATCACATCCATGTACCACAATGGTACAACATCCTTAAAAGCTCAAAAGAAATCTCATAGGGTCCAAAGTCTGAAGATAGTCAATTTTTCCAAAATTTCTCAGATGCCACGAATCAGTTCTTTGCCAGGACCTACATATGTTTTAACCCCAAGAATACCAGCTTATGATTAAGAATTTAGGTCCAAATAGCAAAGATGTAGCCATATAACACTGAGATTTTCCCCTAAGTGATATTTTCACTTTAATTTTATCATAATTTTATTCAAAAATTTTAATTATACAATTGAAATACAGGTTTAATAATTACATTTTAAATATTTTTAAATTTTTAAATTTAATATTTTAAATATTTTTAAAATGTAATTAAAACAGAACTATATTGCTCAAGCTCACAGAGATTCCCCAACCTTTAAATTAACCTCTTCATATCTTAAAAAAAGTCTTGCAATAGAAAAAGTGACAGCCAAACACACGGCCTGACTGGGACAGTCTCAGCTCTACTGTACCAAGCAATTTAATACAATATTAATACTGCTGAACAAATTAAAACAAGCCATTAAAGCATTTTAACTTGAAAAACAACTGATTGAAAACAAACATGTAGTTCTTGACTTCAACATTTTTTGACCGTTATAGGCCTGGCAGGAGTACAAGGCAAAATATCTTGTTAACAAGCAACAGCATAGCTGTTTAAACCACAAACTCTTCCTCACTTTATATTGTAAGGAAAGGCCTGTCATTCTTTAATTATTACATTTTGGAATCTTCCAGGGTTCCCATAGGGACACTGGAAAAATAAACATCATTATAACTACTTCAGGAAAATAGAGTTGACAAAAATAGGTTTGGATTAGGTTTAATGATTTGTAGTATCAGTGTTAAGAGAAAAGTTTGTAAACCCTTCTCTTCAATTTTTTTTATCACTTCTAGCAACAGACATGTCAACATATAGCTAAGCAGCTTTAGGAAGAAAGATACAGTTCAAGAAAGGAAAAGAAAGGAAGGAGAGGGGAATAAAAAAAAAAAAAAAAGGAAGAATTGCCCTAGGAATGGGCCCCAAAGAGCTTGTTCCAAAAAAGGTCAATTTGCTTTATCATCAATGTTGTTTGTCTGCTGTGCAAACATCTGCTGTTCTTGCGGCAACAGCAATCTTAAACACAGAAAACCTGGTCTGGCCAAGGGTCTTGGAAGCTCGATCTTCAGACAGCCGCTTTGTGCATCCAGCTTTCCAGACTATGAGGTTAACAGGCAGACTTTTTGCAACTACTTTGGCAATGGCATACGAGCTGTTACAAAGACAGCAAACACTAAGGTCAGGGAACATTTTTCAAAATGTGATGTGCTCCAAGGGGTCCCCTGCAACGAAGCTTTGGTAAAACAGAGGTACCACCACCTGCCTCCATGAGCATTACCCCTAACCAGAATCCTCAGGATGCTCACAGAAAACACCCCCCTCTTTTTCAGAAGGAGCTGCAGTTTTCTCGACTGTTGATACCAGTGACTCGTTGTCTTTGAAGCTTTTTGAGGGCAAAAGGCGTTTATGGGCATTTCCTTTGCTACTTCATTCAACCTACAGAAATACTCAGAGGGACAGCCCATTTTTTCCATGCAGACATCCTTTTCCAAGGTTACTAACCATGTGTGATACAGATTAGGGACCAGCAGTTGGCTGTGCCAAATTGAATTCTTCCTCCTCTGAGCCAGAACTCAGTAAAGTGTGGGCAGCAGGTCCCCTGGCTCCTCCTGGATCATTCATTCAACAGGAACTGAAGTTTATATAATAAACTTTCCAATTTGACAGTATGTTCTCTATGGCCACAAGCTGAAAAGTCACACCGAGAGCCTACGGGGCAGGTTATTCTGAAAAATATTCAGTGTTGCTATCAGTTGCCATGGAGACAGACGTGTAAGACTCTACCTATAAAAACTGGTCTACAAAAATACCAACTACCTCACCTGGCCAATACTTCCAGTCTCACCCTATCTGGGAAAACTCCACCACCGTCCTTGGGGCTTTGAGCAACCTGGTCTAGTGGGAGGTGTCCCTGCCCATGTCAGGGGGGTTGGAACCCAATGACCTTTAAAGGTCCCTTCCAACTCTGATTCTATGAACACTCCTTGCACTTCTTCAGTCACACATGGCATGAAAACCCAATCTTCCCATTCACCTTTAGGGGAGTAAAATAAGCTGTTTTTTCAAACAAGGCAAACTTGATGGGACTATTCCTTCAAGTTACCTTACTCTATGGGTCTTTCTCAACATTCTGTGTTCTAGCCATTCATTCCATTTAGGTTTATAATGCATTCAAACAAATACAAAATAAAAACATTAAAAAAAAATCCACAAAAGGAAAATTCTACAAAAGAACAAAGGTGGATTTTTTTCCAGTTGAATTATGACTAGAACTTCACCTGAAGTAACATGTTAAGCACACAGAAAAGAAATCAGCAGGACTCCAGCAGCCAAGCCAGGCGCACAGAAGAGCACACATTCTACCCCAGCCCTAAAAAGGCAGGATTTTGTTACAATTACAACTGTCCAGCAGAAAATAGGCAAACCAATGGATTTTGCAGTCAGGACCACTGAGCTTCAACATGCTCTTTATCATATTTATGGGGGAAACCAGTTACTAGCATTACTTACAACACGTTTAATTTTTAAATTCTTGGAGATGAAAGTTGTCTCCTAAAGAGCTGATGGCTCACCGATGCCATGGCTGCTTTTTGGCTAAAGGGGCTAGCTAACTCTGCTTAGACAGAAGACCATATCCTCGGTTGGCAGGTCTCTGGAAGACACCCATCTCTCGCTTCCCAAAAGAATTAGAAAATGCACCTCCTCAGTGATCCAGGTATCACACAGCAAACCCAGCCTCCTGCCGACTGCACTCAACACAATGTAAAAATACCACACCACACCAAAGATACAGGAATTAAAAGCTGTACTCGTCAGATGCGTCTCAGCAACGGTGAAAGTTCATTTGGAAAGAAATATAGTGGGAAAGAAACCAATCACTATGGGAAACCAGCTGTTTGCCATTTCAAGAGAAAGCACCCTTTCCTTCAGTAGTTAAAAACAATTATACAAATATATACAGAGCTTTCCCATGCAAAGAAGACAAACCGCATAACCTAAGACATCGTCACTTAACTGACCACCAGAAGGCTTTCCCATTCTGCCTAACATTGTTGTTAGGAAAGGAAGAAAAAAAGAAAGAAAAAAAGAACAAAGGAGAAAAATACATTGATAGCTTTGTTTTTAAAAGCATCCTGCAGTTTTGAAATTTCTGCTAAATTCCTGGAAGGAATTTAACAAGTGCTTTTATTGTACAGGCTCAGTCCAAACCCAAAATATATATTTTCCACTGGCTTCTATCAGCTGCGACTATGAAATGTGTAAATAGCATTTCTGAGTTAAGACAGAACTGGAGGTTGCAAAGAACTCCAGCAAGGGAGGTGTGAGAGAATACTCCTTCCAAAATAAACTCTGTTTCTCAAAACAGCAGCAAAGTAATTGACAAACAGCAAGGCAGAGCTGCTTAAAGTCTAATTTAATTGAGAGGAGATGGAAAAGAAATCTCTCCTCTCCGCCCACCTAAGATTGGCAAAACAGCACAAGTAAGCTTTGCTGCAGTTTCTGCCAACTCTCTGGAGGAAAACCAGGGGCAAAAACACTGTAGTCAACAGCAATAGCAGCTGAGCCACAGAACATCAGTTAAGACAATGTAAAAAAAATGTAAGACACAAATACCCTTCTAAGTTTTACCAGTTAAGATTGAGTTTTCTCTCCCTCAGAACATTTTTAACATGTTTTTCCTGATGAACAGTTAAGTGCCAACATCTGTAAGTAAGATTTAAGAATCTGGCCTTTTCCAAGAATGAGAAGCATGTCCACAAATTCCTCTACTATAGTATAGACAGACACAATATTCTGGGGGGAAGTAATCTGTTCTCATCTAGGTCAAGTGGAGACCATCCAGACATCTCTGGCTACAGCAATCATAGAAGATTCTTCAACAGGAACTTCAAACTCGGAGAGAGAAATAAAATATCTTTCCCAAACATATGAGAGTATTTCTGTTTTTTCCCTTCTCCAGACTCAGATGAAAAATAATCCCTGCATTCATGAACCACCCACTGCAGATCTGGACAAGGTTTCCATTCCACATGGAGATATGGCCCTTTTTTTTTTTTTTTTTTAGTATTACCATTTTTCTTGTCATAAGAATTTCAGTAAACCACCCTATGTTTAAATATTATGCTACAGGCAAAGGGAAATATTGAACTTTAATTCATCCTGCTGCACATTGTAATTTTGATAGAATTCTTGTAGCACGATCAGTAAAATCCTTCTTGCAGGACTCCTGGTTACACCTAGCAGAATAGGTGCAAATGCTCTGGGAACAAATCAAGAACAGAAAGAAAACCAGTTTTGTTATGTTTAAAAATCCTGAAAGGTTAACAAAGAGAAGGAGAAAAGTGGTCTTAAGCTTAGAAAGCAGAATACTGCTTAGAATTCATCCCTCGCACTGTCACAGAGCTGGAGACAAGTCAATTAAAAAATCACACCTCCAACAGACAAGCTTAAACCTCACATTCCTCGGTATTTGACATGTAACTCAATATGCTGGTATTTGACTGCCAAAAATGCTGGACATTTAAACTGTAAATAAAATCAAGTAGATCCATGTTTAGAATTACTAAGTATTCTGAAAAATCAAAATAAACCAGCCATCAAAAATGAATCATTTAAGTAAAATTATTTGTCCCCAAACATACTACTGTTTATTATGTGAAATAGAGATTACCATTTAATCTGACTAGGCTTTTGAAAAATACTACTTCATTGTTTGTAAAGCAGTAAGATCATGAGCTGATGAGTATCAAAAACCAAAATATTATGCAATAAACAAAGAGTATGCAGCCACACAGCAAATTTCAAGAGGGATGGGGGGAAAGGAGTGTGCAGAAAAATGGACTGTTGTATAACTGCCCACTCTAAACAGGTATCTTGTGGCCACAACAGAAGACTATAGTACGTACTCTCTCCAGGGACTAGTGAAGATATCATTAATGCTGTCATCTCGTTTCTTCTGTATTTATGCATTTGCATCCTAATTGAAGAATTATTCAATATATATTTTATTTACAATTAAAATAGTCCCCCCATTTAAAACATAAAAGCTATTTCTCTCTAGAAATTCTCCTGCACGCTCTAAGAATATAGAAGTCTTTTCCCAGAAGAAAGCCAGCAACTTGAACACAGGCACCCAGTATCTGATGCTCACTGGCTGAAGAACCGGTGCTGCAGGATGTTGCTCTCTGTGTGGACCAGAAGTAATGAAGCCCCCTGATTAGTTTTCCCAGGTATTTCACAGCACCTTAGGAATCTCCTGTTCCATTTTTTTTAAACTAGAGAAAGAAGGATTTTAAAGGATACTCAAATACCTGTCTAATATTGAAGGATGTGTTTACACTCCCTTCTCTCGCCTCTCGCAAATACATGATCCAGTTTCACCTCTTCCCTAATGGGACTCCTTATCACAAAGCTTTCCTTCTCAACTGCTTGGTCCTAACTTCTCCCACAAGATTCATCACCCAGTATCACTTTGCCCTGTCCCTGCAGAGCTTGGCTACCAGACCTGATGGTTTTGCCCACAGCCTCCCCAGTTTTCTGCACATCTGTATGTCACCTGCTTCTTACATTGGTCTGCTCGAATCTCTCTCTTTACCTCCAGGTCTCCATCCTGCTGCCCTGCTGGTCACCAAAGCCCCCATCTGTGCAAAGTTCTGCTAGTTCTGCAATTTATTACTTTTTCTTTCAAACTCTGGTCTACCCAGCTGGAGCCTTTCTCCCCAAGTCCCAGGTTTGGTGATGATACCCTGCTACCATCCTTTCTCCAGTTCCCCAATGCATTTCCTTTCTCTTTTACCACCACTTAGGACTAAGTGGCCACTTTTTATTGAATTGTGACTAACAAACCAGGACTTAAGCTACACAACATCAGCCTGCCTCCCTTTTACTTTAGAATTCTAATTAAAAGGAAAGACTGATTTTACAGTCATCAATATAAAGCACATACACTCAGGACAGACATTTGATTTTTTGCTGATACTGAGAGTTTCATTACGTCTTATGTGAGCAACTAATATTATTAATTTTCATTTTTCAGGAAAAGTAAAAAAGCTATAAATCTTTGTAAACCTGAAACCACTTTTAGTCTCTTTTAATTAGTTAAATGATATGCTCAAAACCTGTGAGGAGATGCTCTACAAACTCTCCTCCTCTAAAATGACTCTTGTTTGTGTAGCCATGGATTCTTAGCATATATTTACACTCAGAACTTGTCCAAATCCCACACAGCACATGAATCATTTGAGTCCTGTCTCTCACTCCTCCATCGTGGTGCTTTTAGCCCCCTGTTTGCTGCATGTCATTGCAGACACTTCCCCACAAATCACAACGGCCCAACAGCAGGAGGCCAGTAATGCAGCCGAGCTCCAGCAGCTGGCAAATTCTCCTGCATAATCTCGGAGACAAGTGCTCACCATAACCGACACATCTAGCAACATACCTTATTTCCTCTTTGAAAGCAGGGCATAAACCTGATCATTTTCCAAGTCATATTTTTAATCTTCTTTAGAAGTAATCACTGATTGACTACTAAAATCGAATTTCTGATACAAATAAATAAAAAGCGATTTTTGAACACTGCCTGCATTAGTTTTACACTGTCTGATACATCTTATGGATTACTCTGAAATTAGTAAAAATAAGAAAATAATCATATTGCACTTCCATTAATACACCACAGTAAAATGCTGCTGCTGCTAAACTGTTAAGCCAGTTAGTGTTTGCACAAGTAATGAAGAACAAGGATACACTACTGCAGTTCCTACAAGTGCTTTTCAATCCAATCTCAAGTTCCCAGTCACAAAAAACCAAAACTTTCTTCCTACATCCACAGGATTATTTCCACCTCTACAGCTTCAGCTCCAACTCCACGTGTACGTCACACCATTTTAATGCCACCACCCTTTCTGCTGCAAGAACTGCAAACTACTCATTTGCTTGCTCCCTGTGTTTAAGCTGGGTAATGCAATTGAGCATTTCATTATTATCTAGTTCTTCTGCATTGACACAATGATTAGAAGCCATTCATTGTGAAAAAATGTGACATTTCAAGAACTCCTCTTAGTTTTGCCACATTTTAGGGAATTACGACTTTAACAGCAGTCCTTTATTAAACTAACAGCACTCCTTAAAGATCTTCAAAGATCCTAGACCTGCACTGCTTTTTCAGAGTTACCTTAAAATTAAAGCAATTAAAATTAAAAAATAATCAGTCATGTCTAAGTTTAGTGCCATTAGAATGTAAATTGCCTATAATAAACTTGATTTGGCCCCCTTGAGAATAAAGACCATATAATAAAACTGCACCAGATCCGGCACTCTGTTCTTCAACTACCATCATCTTCGCTTTCTTCCTGATTAAGTGATCGCAGTGAAAATAATGCTGATTAAGATGTTTTTATTTTGACCGCGTTTCACCTCCTGGCAATTTTAATTATTCGATCTCTAGTGAAGTGAATTACTAAAACCTATTACTACTTCAAAAAGATCAACGATCCCCATTAAAATAAACTAAACTTTCAATAGAATCTTGGTTTTAAAGATGCCAAATGGATTTCCCAAGCCCCGTAACTCCCCTACAGCACACACTTCCTGTTAGTAGGAAGTTCCACGGACGCCTGTGCACGTATAAGAGATTTTTGTGCTACAGCCCTTTTTGCTGTGATCTACACCTCCTTTGTACTACCAAGGATGCAGTAAAGAATAATTCTGGAACTCAGATTACCGATGGATCAAATTCTTTATGAAATCAAAGAGAAACTTTAATTTCTTTTTTATTTAGTTTCTCTGTTCAGTTTTCAGGCCCCCCTTTCTGCTTTTATTACCTAAATATTGGAAGGCTTTCCAGCCACTCTTTAAAGGAATATTGTTTCAAATTAAGCCTTCAGATTTCCTAATGAATCAATTGAAGGCATTTGCAGTACATCTGAACAGACTTTCACGCTACTGAGCACATCACTTATTTCAGTATCCCTGTCAATGCCAAGTCAGGAATAAGAGAGACCTTAAAACCATGAACTCTTACATGCGTGTAGAGTTGTATTGCAGTAAGCCTGTAATGACAGGCTACATAGACTGAAGCATTTCCTTCTTGTTACATTGATAAAAGACAATTTTTTCTAGGACAATACAATAATTTTATAACGAGTACAATTATTTGGCTTTATTCATCAGCTTAAGATAAAAGTGGCAGCAAGTGAAAATTAACATTCTTCCCATAAATGAAGGATTATGTTTCAGTTTCAAACTATAAACTAATCAAAGAGAATTAGTATTAATACAAACTGTTCTTCATCTTCAAACTCTAGATGTTTTTTCAAAATTTGCTATGCTTTCTTCTCCAAACTTGGATAGGAGAGGCAGTCTCATATGTATCCAGTGCAGTGGAGAAGAAATGTTTTACAAGCTGCAATACCAACTGCACAAAATATTCACTGAGTTCTGAAAATTCTTTGAATACTTTTACCCAAGTTTTATCTCAAAAGTTTTATTTACTATAAACTTGAAAGAAAAAGCCAGCGCAAGACATTGCACACACAAACAAATCTGAGATAAGTACTGCAATAATAAGGAAGTTGGACATATTTTCAGAAGGGCACAGAACACCAAATTCATTAATTTATATACAAACACAGCAGTTTTCAAGAGATAATACTAATTTAGTTCCCTCAATAAAGCAACCACACTTCAGAAGGAGCTAACATATGTAAATTCTAGTTAGTGCTTGTAATATTATCAAACTAGATACTTCACAAAAATATTTAAATCGAAACTGCACTCTAATAAAAATAGAATCCAGTTACAGGTAATAAACCACTTTGAAAACAGAAGTTGTAATTAAGTCATAAGCAAAATGAATGCTAGGAGTTCATTACTTTTCACTATGGAATGAGGTTATAGGTTTGTCCTGTGAAAGAAGTACTTGTGAAGAAGTGAACTCATAGCTCACTTTTCCAAGTGTCGCCCTGTTCCACAGATGACAAAAGAGCAAGTTAAGTAGTTCATAGTATAAGGCAGGCAAACATAAACGTTTATTTTTAGTATGGATAATTTATGTTCCACATTATATGACTAAACCCATTTTACTAATTATTTCACCATCTTTCCCTGTTCAGCAAGAGGCCCTGGTCACGACACCACTTCTCTCTCCAGACTTTAGTCCATGTTCTTGAGCAGCCCAGTAAATCACTGAAAGCTTAACAACAATGGCTAAGAAATCCCAGTCTTACAAAGTTTTAACATGTGAAAACAGTACCAAAATGTGACTATTAAAAATTATGATACAAATGATTGTAACAAAGTATCAAACCTGTATTTGGGAAGGTCTGAGTCATGAGTGAACCAATCCATACAAATGCTAACCAGAGCTTCAAACCAATTCTTGACAAATGGGTCAAGTCCTGGGTAAAGTCTAGATCTTTTCATAATAATACACTGCACTCCCTAACTATAACACGAATCATGAGAACGGTAACATTTTCCCTCCCACACTCTAAACACTGATTTTTTTTCTGCTCTCAAATCCTTTGGAAAGTATGTCAACTCCTGTCCTTATTAACACATATTTTTAGAATGTTATTCTGTATTTACTCAGAACTTCCCACAACTCAGCCCTATTAGTTTTAGCTTGGCTTCACAGCCTTGCTCATCAGTCAATAAGCAAATAAACTTAATTTGTTGCTCTTTTTTAAATTCTCTATTATATATTAGCAAATAAAACAGATTACTGAAACCAAATGTAATATTCTTAGACCTGTATTATGTCAAACATAAGAGAAAATTTAGCATTCTATGCAATACATACAAGAATTTAAAATGCATTTCTCCTCAACTCAGATTCAACTCATCCACTACTCATACCTTGCCAAATTTCTACTCTATACTCATACATCTTTCCACCCAAATCTTTCTCTATTTAACATAAAAACGTAATAATTAAATTATTGTCTAAATATTCTCAGTTTATCTCAAAGTGTATTCAAAAGACTTCTGCACAATAAGAAATACACACCTGGAAAGCCTCAATTCATTCCAGACATAATAACTACTGTAGGCAACTTTAACAATATTCATTCAGAGGAAACGGGCTGCTTATCTAACTGCCTAAATGCAAAGGACTCTTTCATACAATAAAGTATTTCAGGATTACTTTCTTGCTATTTTTTCAAATAATGATGGCACATAAACTAAAAATTTTACATACAGTAGCAGATGGAAGGCTGGTGTTTACAATAGGCATTGTGTACATTTTTTGCAGCTGGTCCATAACACGCAAACGAACCAGAAGCGCAGAAATACAGTCCTTATAAAGAAGTATAACAGAGGTGGCATTCAGAAAGGTTTGCTTTTCATCCTCTGGATTTACAATTTCTCTCAGAAAGACATGGATTTATTTCAAAATTAATAATTTTGACTAAGCATTATCACTACCAACAAAACCTGTAAATTACATGTAAATATACTGGAATTACTGTCAAGAGAGTGACACAGAGGTGAAAGCAGCAACACAACACTCCCGCAGTCACAGCACACATATGCATCCAGGTCTCTTTCCAACTTGTACTCATCACCTGGCCTGAACCAGATATGAGTAAGCAGAAGGTATTTCAAAGGCAATTCCCTTTTTGCATGCTCCACAAAAGTAGGTGGGTGGCAGGAGAGACTCCTAAACCCCCACAGCCTACAACAGCATCCCCTTGCCTAATCCCAGGGCAACACCCTGGGAACCAGCCGGAGGGGAGGGAGCAGGCACCTTCCCATCGAGGTGCTGTAATTGCGACAAAACCTTCAACTCAGGACTCCAATCAACCACGAGGCACAATTAACAGGAAACCAAGCTTTATTAGTCACTTCTGCTCATGAAATTACTTGAGGGGCGTGTGTGTTGTTTTTATGTTTTCTGGGGTTTTTTTAATCACGAGTCTTGTGTCCAGACTCCTAAAGTAACCAGCAGATACAACTGCTTGAGAATGGATTACTCCCTCCAGTGTTTTCAGCAAACAGATTTTTTTTAAAAAACAAAACTAAACAAACAAGAAAGAGAAATAATAGACAAATATTTTGCATAAAGTTTGGGCAACTCCAAGGGTAACAATTTCTCCGATTTACTACTTCTTTTGACACACAAATATGGAAAAGAGGATTAACAGGAAAGTGAGATCTCACTTTATGAGGCTGAGAAACCTTGTTCTAGAAGCCTGACATCTGTAGAATATTTCTCCTAGGAAAATAATTTAATACACATTAATTTAGGAAATTACTGCGATGGGTTTGCAAGATGTCTTGGGCCCAAATCCTCAGGAAAAATGCTTGAATAAAGTTACGCCAATTTTAAAATCAAATTACTTTCCTGTAGTTTCTTCTGAGTATTTCCAAGTGAACCTCTCCATTTTTGCAAACAACCTCAACATACCCACTTAACTTCCAATGAAATTGGAAGGCATCTTGAATATCAAAATTCTTCCAACACCAAACTTTCTCCAATGACTTACATAGCTCTTGCAAAAGATTCTTTCTACTGGAGTCAGTTACTGCACATTTTAGGCTTTAAGAGTTCTCCCTAGTTGAGATTCCATCCCCTCCCCCGTGCTTTCTGCACAAACCAGGCTGCGTTGCCTCCCCAATATGGATCAACCTGCAAAGGACCAACATCCACCACAGAGGTAAATTTTACTGCTTGTCCCTCTATCCATTTCAAATAATGAACCACTCAGTACTAATTTGTGTCAACAGAACCTCTAGCTCAACACAACTGTTAATTTAAATCAACTACTACTGCATGCGAGAGAAGGGAAAGTGCATTTGTTTTAATCCAACTTCAGTACCTGATGTAATTTAATTCATGCTCAAAGATGGCAGCATCAATATTAATCACAATGCAGTATACAATCTCCGCAGACAAGGCTTTCACCCATACTGTGTTAAAGTACTTCTTTACTTCTCAGGAGACATGGATGCCTTAAAATCCTTCTGAATCTTGAGAAGAATTCAACTGGAACTGAAGCAACAGTGACTGACAGTAACTTGGGTTGCTGATCATCAGGTTAGACAACACGCACTTTAGCTTGCCAAGGCTCCATCTGCTAAACTCAGAACCACTCACCCTTTTGTATTTTCCTCATTTACACTTATCTTAGTACATTTTTGAACAAATGTGAATGTAGTATTTGTGGAAGTTACTGGACTGATGAGTACTAGCTGCCTGAAATAAGGGCAGGGCATGTTTCCCCACAACGTACTGACCAACATGCATTATCTGAGTAACATTTCTACACATAAAGGTATTTCAACTTCTTTTGGCTCAATCAAATCACAAATATCTCTGCTGATACTGATACAAAGATTAAATAAACAAGAAAATGCATTAGATACACGGCAGTCACCAAGGCCTAATGAAATTTACTCCCGGGGGCTTGAGGAAGTAGGCAAAATAGTTTCTGACCCATTACATATTCTATTTAAAAACACACAGAGAATGAACAAGGCTCCAGAAGATCCACAACAACCAAGCCTGCTCCTTGCCTATTACTTTTCCATGATTGTCAAGAGGTAATAGGGAATAGTCAGTGTTGACTGAGCTATCAAACCTTCATTCATATATATATATATATATAAATATATATATATACACACATAGGCCCTTGTGTACCCACACATTTAGATATAGATACATACGTATGTGTATTCCACTAAATGGAAATTCCCATGGGAAGGGAATGCCTGTAGGCAACGCAAAGCTTCTCAGACCAGCTTATGACCTCCAAACAAATCTCAATCAAAAAGACCACAAAGAGAGAAAAAGAATATTCTCAAATTTAGGTGGCTTCTTGAGCAGCACCATCTGTTTCCTATGGGAGATGGAGAGAATACCTTGAAAATAACAGATAAAGAGTAATTTAAACAACCCTCTGGAAGACAGGCTGAATCTGCAAAATTCAGGGGCTGAGCAACAAACGCTCCTGAAAAAGAGCTTCAACCCTCCAATGATGACACAACTTTTGCAACAACATAAGAATCAGATTCTCTAAAGTGTACATGGAATTCATTACACCAAGCCCATATAGGTAACAAGAAGTCAAATTTGGTATCAAGCCAGCACCAAACTTAACAAAAGCCAATCGCATTAGTAATTAGCTTTGCTATTTCTGTTTGGTGGCCAAACATGAAATATTACTTGGATTTATTTTTTCTTAATAAGAAAGCAACCCAAAACCTTCTTCTAAAAGGTTCCTTCCTCTCACAGAACCACCTAGATCCCTATATTTCTTCATACAATGACCTAGCCAGATGAAGATACTTCTGTAGAAGTTACAGAATCCTATGAGAGAAAAGTAAAGAACGAAACCACAACTGTTTGAGCAGACCGAAGGATAAAGGAAGCCTTCACAGACGTGCTCTGCTTTTTAAGGCCCTGGTACTTTTTTGAGCCCAAGCACAGTGGCATCCCTGATGTACTGGTAAAACAAGCAAAAAGTCTTTTTGGGCACAGTGTTGCAACTGCTGGTCGTCTTCAGCAGAGGACATCACTGTGTTTATACACAGGATGGGAATCATGCCTCATCTCCTGCAGAGCTACAAGAGAGATCAACTGAAATGAAAAACTCAGATTTTTATTGTTTTGGTTTGGGTTTTTGTTTTTTTGGGGTTGTTTTCTTTTTTTTAATATAGGTTTAAAGTATAAGTTTAAAATAGTAAGGAGAACGTAAAAAAGTTAACAAACAAAATGCTAAAACAGGATCACAAGGTTAACCCTGAGCTCCCAAGTTTACAACTTAATTCTGAAGGAAACAGCAAATGGACATTCAACAAACATCTTTGCTTGCAATGAAACGTGCCACGTTTTCTCCAGCCACCACAAGTCCATTTCAACACCAGCGCTAGTGACTTAGAGCTGTTGTAGGACCCAGTACACCTGAAATGCTGCAAGGGCACGTGGCAGTCAGGAAATACAGTGTCAGTGAAGAACCTTAAAAGACTTGGTGAAAGCGGACACAAAAGAATGTTATAATGCCATTATGCTTAAGAGAGTCAAACAAAACCATAATATATTAAAGCATCACAATGTTCTCGGGGCGGGGGTACCAAAAGGACAATTGGGACCCCTCTGCTACATCAAACTTATAGAAGAAAAAAGACAAATAACACAGCCTCTAACCTTTTGGCTGTCGAATAACAACAGACATTCCCAAGTTTGAATGACTGTACAACTACAAACAATCTTGCTATATCTGAAAGAAATAATGTGAGTATCTACTCTTATTACCCTTTTCTCAATCTAAAATAATGAGTCTGTAAATCTTCTACGATCTTGAAAGATTATGAGCACAAACTGAAAATATGATAAATTTCAATAGCAAAGATTGCACAGATTTTAAATAAATGTAAACATAATTGCCCAGATACCATATATAATGATCTCTTAATTACAAGCAGCAAGTTTTAATTCATTCCAAAAAAAGACCAGCAAGTCCTAATTAGTAAATTACCTAAAGAATAAACTACAGAATCCTACCTAGTAAGTTAACCTAAACTAACTCACTGTAAAAAGAGAAAAATCATATTCTGCTACACGATGGCCAGAATCTATGAAACAGTGTACAGAAAGACATCAAAGGAGCAATGACCACCTTCTTCAGCCATGAAGTCTCATCTGCTCTACCGCTATCTGAACTCAAAGGAAAACTGCACTGTGGAAGGAATACTATGAAAATAACTTTATGAAAAATGTCTTCTCTAAGACCTCAAAAGCTCTTTTGGCTTTGCTTTGTCCTGGGGATTTTGGGGGGTTTCGTTTTGTTGTTTGGGTGTTGTTTTTTTCCAGGAACTAAACTTCATCTTCCGTCTTTGAAACACCACAGTGGTTTGGAGCTTTCATAAAGCCTGACAGATTTAAGGAAGCATTCATGACAGGCATCACCAAGATGAATCTGACAGCATTAGAGCATATAATCTGCATAATCCACCATTTCTCCCACTACCTCAAGTCAGGTAGAGAGGAGGCAAAATCACCCTGACTTTCTGGGGTTATGTAGGTTTGTAAGAGGATTTCTTTAGCTTTTTCCCCAATTCTTTCCTCATCAAATACAGGTAAGCAGATAAAAATCTACCCTTGAATCCTGTTTCTGTTCCTCCAGGAAAAGGAAATCTTGCTTTGTTCCCCACTCCACAAACCCATGACACATACACGGGACAGAGTAAACAAATTTCTGCCCCATGAGTAATAAGTAATTTCTCCCACTGATCCAAGAAACAAACATTTTGTACTTAATCAAAACAGCGAAGAACCCTTTATCATTTTGCACACGAGGACAATAATTATTTCCTGACCAGTTTTATTTGGGAAATACTTCATATGCCATATATGTGTTTTCACACACACAAATTGGTTGTCAAGATAAGAGGCCTGAATTTTCCAAAAGCAGAGAGCAAGGCAGCAGCCACCCTGATATTCTCCAATAGAATCCTATACACGCAGGTAAGTGCAGCCTGTATAAAACTGATTTTTTATAATCTCAAAATAAAACACACTGGAATACATAAATGAATGGAAAATATCGGTCAGGTAACTGAGCAATTTTAAGAGAAAAATCTGAATGTTTTGCATTTTAAAAAGACCTTACCACATCAGACAGCAAGCCTATGCTGAAAGAGAAACCTTACCTATTTCTGTCTCATTTTGGGGAGAGATTTAAAATATGCATATACTGTTGAGTTATAATATATTGTTATATTATTTTGCTGAAATAAAAAGTATGTTCACCCAACTTAATTGTTCATTGTAACAAAAGCACAAGATTAAAGAAAAAGACACAATAAAGGGGAAGAAAAAAAACAGGATTTCTTCTTGAAAGCTTCTGATAAAATACATACACGGGTATGACCATTTCCTTTCTTTCATGAGACAAGAACATTACTCTCTTATTTTTGAAAACTAAATAGTTAAAGACACCACAGAAGCAAGAGAGCTGTTATTTGATCAATAATATTAGAGGACTGTTATTGACATGTTTGACCTTAATTTCCTCCCAGAGGAAGTAAGAAAGCCATTTAAAAGAAGATGCGATTCCTTTCTTCTTTCCTTCTAGTCAGTGGCTTCTGCTACTTTCTCCTTTTCAAAGTCACCTATTTTCCCATTTAAAAGTGAAAAGTACCTGACAGTAAACATAACTAGGCTAGACAGCACCCAAGGGGGCAATATATCTAACCGCACTATTCACCTGCCCCCCAGTCCTGCACAGGACCCCTGGTGCTAGTTATATGTTTGCACGCACACAGGGAGAGTAAACACAGCTTTCGCATTTTGCTATGTAAAAGAGGCTAGATTTCTAGCTCAACTTCTCAAATAGCAGTGTTTTCTTCTTCATACAAAAGCAACTGCTACTTATCACATCAACATTTGTTCTCACAATATGCACTTTAAAATAAAATAGTCTAAAATTAGTCTCAAATGAAATATGCTAATAATTTCTAGTGGCTCTTTCAGCATATTGCCAAACATTCAGGATAGGCAATCCATCAATTAATATATATATATTTTTTTTTAAATCTTCATCTTTTTTGTATAAGGTTTTAAACTATAACTCATTAGTGGAAAATGGCTTTATCTGGTCTATTTAAATTCTGTCCTAGGGGAAAATAAAAATGAAACATTTTCCTTAATCTAGAGGATGTAAATACACAATAGGCTTTTCTGCCCAGTGCCACTCTTAACTAACAATGGCAGAACTTCCACGCACCTTCAGAAGAAGCTTGTGGAGAATCTTTTTTGCATCCTTTTATAGAATTAGTTATCACCAATTGAAATTTCATTTGGAAGAAACACTGCACATTATGTAGTTCTTTAGAATAACCTTTTTTGGCCCAAAGGAAGCTGATGACAATGAACCCACATTTAATAACAGTTGCAATACTCATGCAAAATAACCACTTGAGAACACATGAAGTATTACACCAGACAAAAATTTAAAAGCCCTCTTTAGCCAAGAAGTTCTTATCAGTCTAACATAGCTTACAACTCATACCTGGAAGAACACAACTATTTATTGGCAAGTTTTTCAGAATTCTACACAGCCAAACAACCAAATAAGCACCAAATCACAGATACATATGGAGACATCAATAGGTTTGGTAAAGAAAGAAAATTAGCATTGAATGAAAACATCAAGATTTACTGGCTTGTGGACTGTGTTCTACCAATGAACTAGAACAAATGCATATACATATTTTTGCCCTCTGTAAAATGAGAAGATACCTGTCACAAAATCACTGTAGTAACGTACGAAGTGGAGCCCTCTGTACGTGGATTTCCCACCATTGCACTACATCACAAAAACCCCAGCCATGGGGGTACACTACCATGCAACAAAATCTGGGAGCTGCTGGAAATTTAACTTGATGGTCTACGTTCAGTTCTCCACGTACACTGGGTATTCAAAAGGCAGCATAGAAATAAAAGGATTAAGCTTTTTGTGCCCATGTGTCTAAACTAAGACAACTAAACTATTTTCTTCTAACACGATCTCTTCCGTTTTTGTGGCTTTTTTCCCTCCTGTTTAAAACTAGGCAGTTATGCTTCTTGCTCAATATAACTTGATCACTGTGCAAACAGTTTCATTTTGCCCAGCTTCTACCCTTGTATTATTTTCATTTGGTAATCATATTAGCTGGATTTGGACAAGAGAATTTAAACACCCATTTGTTAAAAGAGCCCGATCCAGTTAGGAGAAACAGCTATTTACTTTTGTCAACAACAGGTCAGCCTGAGGCAGATACAAAGTTTAACCAAACAGTTAATGTTTGCAATACAACCTGCAAATATTCAATTTAGAGATCTCTCTGAAGGCAACAATTTGAACCTCCCTACAGCGATCTGAAACACATGTTCAGAATGGAGCAACATTCACAAGGAGTGGGGGAAAGCTCCTGTTATACCTCAAGAGTTTAATTAATTAATACATCAAAGATTTAAACTACTCAAAAAGTTGCTCAAGATTGGAGTCCAAACGCTTTAACTGCTTGTTTCTTGGGGTTTGTTAATTATAATGTGAATGACCCCATGAAAGAACACTTCCAATAGGATGTTATTCCTTGGTTATTGTGAGGACTTCTCGGCTTCCTTCCTGCAACTCTACAAGATCTCATGATTAAAGTTGGGTGGTTGACCTGGAAAATTCTGCCTCATGTGATAAGACGTTAAATTTCAAAAGAGACACAATAGCTAAGCACACAAGCCTTCTTTCAAGAAACACAAAGAACACAGACCTCTTTGAATAGGCTTTATTGCTGTATTAATAGTTGAAATGCAGAGCAGCCGAGGGAGCAAAGCTCTCTTTTCCTCATTTGAACCCATTCAACTGGCACAGGACCCCTTTTCCCACTCTCTGTTTGGGTCCCTACAAATCAAGACCAAAACAGGACCCAGCTGTCTCAGCTTGTTCAACCCCATTCAATTACAGCTGCAGGCAGAATGCTCCCTGGCCAAACTTTTCTCTGGGATACTTACCCATGTGAACAAAACATACAGACCGATCAGGTACATTCAGCCACTGAAGAGTATTAGACTTGTTAAACATACTTCCTATGCTCCGAAGAAAGTGCTGAAGTAGTTACAACTTTAATTAAGCACTAGCAAATGAATTAACACAAAAGAAACATTAACAGCAAAGAAAGCGTAATGATGTATTTGTCCTGACCACCAATGAGGACAAGAGGATCTTTCTGCTACCCAAAGGCCTACAAATCAAATTCTATTATCAAGATATCGATGACTGATACTCCACTTGAGTACGCTAAGCTTATAATTGGTTATGCAAGAGGTACTGCTATTAGAGAACATACACACAAAGCGGTTGCGTTAAATTTGGGGATTTCAACAGGGATTATTTCTTTAAACTTCAAAAATGTTGCCACTTTTATGTTTGCTAGTCTTCAGTCACAAAATTTAAAAAGACCTACAATGGTCCAGAGTCACACGTATGCTCCAGAATAAAGTCATCAGAACGTCATCTCTGTTTGTCCGTGAACATCAAGAGAATATTATCCAAAATCAAGCTAAGCAACAGCCACTGAAAAAAAACAAAAACCCAAAAACCCCCCCAAACATTTCCAACTATAGAGTAACTCTGGTTCTTTGAATCAAAATGACGTGGGAAAGTTCAGCCCTTACCAACTTACTCCTATCTACAGACTGCTCTGAGTGTTCACAGAATTGGAGATTGCTGCTACAAACACTCTTCAATTCAGTTTTGAGTCATGACCCAAACATCCTGAAGAAGAGAAGAGACAATTTCTCTTCCTTCTCTTCCTTCCTTTAGCAGGTCAGGTAAATCTTCTAACTCAATGGTCTTTGATCTCAGGGTTGTGAGAGCTTTGGGGCCTGCATAACTTCATTAATAACTGAGAAAGACACATAGACCTTATAAACTTAAGTGTTCTGTACAGAAGTCCAAGTTTCCAGTGAAAATTTTAATTCAAAAAGGTAGAAATCTAGTGTTAAGGTATTCCAAATACTGTTGCTATTACCCCTATAATTGAAACTTTTTCAAAACTTCTAATCAGATGTTCCATTTACAGTCATTAATATTTGTTATTAATGCTTTTATTAAAAGGCATGGCTTTACATACTACAGCTTTCCCCTGCACTCATTCAATATTTTAACTCTGTAATGCTTTATTAATGCGTATTGCTAAGAATAGTACAGTAAACAGAGAACTGTACAGTAAACATTCAGTAGAAAGTCTTGAGGGGTCAGAACTGATTCTCTTATGGAAGCTCTTAAGAGACCTTCACCAACTATCTTCCTGAAGTGCTCAGAATAACAACAACAACAAAAAAAAAAACCCAAACAAAAAAACTACCAAACAAAAAGCAACACAACAAAAAAAACCCAGGTCATGAAATTCAAGTAATGATAGCAGTAAAAAGCCTCCAGCCACATTTTTGTTTCAACTGTCTACAGCCTATTCATAATAATTGATACCAGACAAATCCTATAATTATGCTGTAACACACTACCACGCACAACACTTTGTCCTAAAAATTAAAACAAGAATATTTGAAATAAGCATGTTCAGAAATATATCCATTCCAGATGTGCATTGACATTAACACTCAATTACAGTTTGAAACATCAACTATATAAACCAAAACCTTCCATGCTTTCTTTGTGTGAATTATCCATTTCCCTCTCTGAATACTGATTAGCTTTGTTAGCTTTTATGCTAATGAAGACATATGAACAAATAAAAGCTGCACAGCACAGGGAAGCAAGCTCAGAAGACTCAGCTTTGCACTGATCTGCCAGTATTACTTTGCCAGAACTAGTAAAAATTAAGTTACTTCTGCCAAAGAGTTGTTCCACGCTTTCCCAGAAGATCAACAATACAGAATCCCGTAACTCACAATTTCCATGGATTCCCTAGCTGAAACCTCTCCTACTGCAATCTGCTCCCTAACACAACTTCCAGTGTTCCTGGTACAATGTCGAAAAGGGCTTCCAGGGATATGAGCTGTGCCAGTTGCCATATTATTTGCTTGCTTTACAAATATGATTTGCAATAGAACTGAGAAAAATGTAAGTAAAGGAAATCAGAATTGATTAAGCACATCGCATTTGTTACCTCATTCACGTTATACTTAGTACCTCAACAACATGCCCATTTAAAAGGCCTCAGAATAACATAACATTTGAAATAATATTTTATGTGTGTCTAGCACCTAATAAAGAGCAGAAATGATTCATTAGCTCTGCAGCAGACAAAAAAAAAAAAATCAAATTAGTTACACTGCTCTGAGTAAATAACAGCTGCAGTCTTTTAAGAAACGGTCAGCTGGTGTTAAAATTAGAGACAAGTGCTGCTCCTGCAGACTATAATGGGCATTACTCTTCAAAGACTCCAAATACAAGCCATTTGATCAACAATGAAATAGATTTCAGAAACCAAAGCAGCTTTCATTTTTGTGGCAGCTCCTGTAAGACTCCACACATTCTTCTTGTTACTGAACAGCTCTTTCTAACCATCTCCCAGCTTTCCATTTTATTTGTAAAGTTAGAGAGGGTCACGATGACAACCTGTCTACAATAACTGCAGAAATGTTACAGCCCAGTTATATATTTAACAACATAATTTCCTGTAAAATGCCTTAAATTACTCCAACTATGTTGTTATACCTTTAAAAAGTTTTAATAAGCTTTTAACAAATATTTTCATAAAAGGCATGACTTTCTTCTAACGTCAATGAGGACTCAATCTGTGGTCCACATACTACAACGTCTTTTATTTTAACGTAATGAACATGCCCACAGCTGGATTCTCGGTCCTTCAACAAGGGCCCCAAAAGCTCACAAAAACTGTTTGCATTAGAAATCCAACTAACAGTTGCATTTCTTTCAGTAGACTATCAGTACTGTCTATTCTAGGTAAGAAAGAGATGAAGAGATTAGCAACTAGATCATACTCCGTGATCAGTGCATCCATTTTTCAAGTCAGACAACAGCACATATCCATGTATCTCATCAAGAAATCCAGTTACCACTGAATGGGCTACACAAGTCCACCTACAAATTGGTCCTCAAAATTTTATAGCTATAGCAGAAGTCTTTGAGATTTCACTTGTTTAAATGTCTTTTACATTTCTACTTACATGTAAGCCTCACAGCTTTAAATAAAATTTGGGATAGCACCAAAAAGTCATATTTTAACCGAAAAGTCTCCTTTCTTGCAATTTCTACGCATGCACATATATTACTCTCTCTGTAAGTTAGTATCCCCAAGATTTGAAGACAGCTAAATTTTTCATAAGTTAGATCAAGCACAAATTTTGTAACAGTAATATAGCACAGAACAAAACTGTTTTGATGTCAAGTAAACGGCCATGGTGCAAGAACGATGATTTAGAAGTTTAACTGGTTTCCTTCCAAAAACACAGCACCTTTCCCACAAAGCTGAGAAACAAGGAAAAAAAAAAATCAAGTGTAAAGTCTTGAGTAAAATCAAGTATAAAGTCTGTGTGATGGCAAATTTATTTGCAGGCAAGAATGATAAAAACAAACAAGAAGACAAATAAAAGGCTATTTCTGCAGGAAAGGTCTTGCTGCCTTTGCCAACGAAGAGGTAGTGGAAGAAGGGAAATGAAGTGAAGACCAATAGTGAAAACTTCCTGACTATATCCCAACAAAAGGACTTAGAAGTGAATTATTTTTATTCAAGGAAAAATGTTCAAATAACAGCATTTTAAGGTTTTGCAACTATTACCTGTATCGCAAACAGACTGAATTATGAAACAAGTGAGATCTGTTCTGTAGAGCAGTTGCCAAATACTGCTCTTTTTACCCTCAAAGTAGTAAATATCTACTCTAACTTGTGGAGAGAACTGCCATACAAAATTCTATATTTAAATTCTATATTTAAATATTTTTAGATGGTCAAAACGTCAGTTAAGACTATTCTAAAATAACAGATTAATATATTCTGGATGGCACAGATATTTATATATTATTTTATTTCAGGCAGCGACAGTTTTTTAAATGAAAAATGTCTCTGTAGTTCTCAGTAACAAAAAATTGTGTCCATTGCAAGTATCTTTCCCAGAGAGCTTTTTTTATCTTACTTGGTGTGCAGAGTCTGGAACATTAAAATGCAAGTTCCATTTTATACTGGTATAAAAGCCAGAGAATCATAGAAACAATTGGCTATAGCTTCTGTCAAATGTGCAGCTGTAGAAGAGTTTCTTAATATTTACCTGTTTTTCTACTAACTGTCATGGCGACTTTATTTATTCATTTTTAGAATTAAGGCATTAAAATATGTGTTACAATATCAGTGACGTATACCAAAAAGGAATTGACTGCACAGCTACAGTGTCTGATCTACTACTTCTATACATATGCGGAAAGGTAGAAGACAAAAACCTTCTGGGACATCACAGCTTGATCTGAGAACATAATTTTTTCCATAAAATATTACTCTGTGTTTAGTAATAGTCTGTTTTTGAAAGCTTTCTAAAGTCACAGTCTTTCCACATTTTCCAGCAGCCCTTAGATCAGAGATAAAATAAATTTAAAAACTTAAAAAAACCCCTATGCATAACAACTAATATGGTATTAAATCACAGAGATAATTATTCAGTTATTCCACATACTGAGCAGAGAACAATTTTAATTCTCCCTGGGAGCAAAGAGTTTAAAACATTTAAGTTAAGTAAGAAATCTATGGAACTGTGCCTTGAAATTCTAACCAAGACCAAGTACCAAACATGCATATGGCTTTTTAATATACAAATACATATCTATCTGTACCTGTGTGCACATTTGTGTCTATATACACACCTGCACACACACATATATTTATGAATATACTATACCTATATTTACATAGAATTATGAATAATTTAATAAAATCAATTACAATTAAATATATCCTACAGATTCTGCAGGTCCTTAGTTGTATTGCATAATTAGGTACAACTGACCTGCACAAGTTCTGGCACTACAGGTTTTCGCTAGTCAGAAAGAACGTTTGCAATATGAACAGGTCGTTTACTTAATTGGTGAAATTGATTTTTGTTATTTAGTTTCCTTTCCCAGGCACATATTGGGGGGTATTCAAAGGTTACGACCACCAAATAGTGTCTAATATTAGGAACATGCTTAATTCACAATAATCTTACGTACTCGACTCCTTAACATAATACAAATAGGAAATATTTTGTTCTGGAAATGAAAGATCCTGAAGCCTTAGTTGATGCTGGTAAAGCAGATGAAGCTACAATTTCAACAGAACAGATTCCCTTTACCTGAAGAAAGCAAGTGGCTTTCTCATTGACATGTAGGAATATATTCATTTCCTTACTAGTATAGTTTACTATGTTTAGTGATTTACTAATTACTTGTGCTGTTGCATTCTATACCACCAACAAGCTCACCTCAATGCTAAGCCTAGAAGGAAAGTTATCTGCTTTCTTCAAAAACACTCATGTTGAATGCTTTAAAGCAAATTATGTCAAAAAAATTACTTAACATATTTGGTCATCTATGTTTTTAAGCTAATCACAAGAGGAAAAATAAGGTTCTCTGAACATAATATTAGGCTACACATAGGATTTGCAGCAGCTAGGAATTCACTTTTATTGAAAATTGCTACTGTGCAATTGTTGTTGTGAGAACTGCTCACACAGCTATACTTCTCAGTTTTCCATGGGTATGTACTATATAAAGGTACTTTTAAACTAGCATTATTTTCACACTGGAGTACTTCTACTACTTTAACTCCATCAGAAGAGTTAAGGTTCTATAATGCATGCATGAATAATCAAAGCAAAAAGCAATTTCTCCAACCTTGTTTGAAAAAAAAAAAAAAATTCTTTCATCTTTCAATACTAAACAGATGCACTCACAAAACTGGAATTTAGGATAAAATTTAGCTCAAAAACAAAGATGAAATGCTTCACTAAGGCTAGAGAGGTATGAAAGGTCTTCAGCCCACTTAAGGCACACTAATGATCACACTATGAACTGAAAATACAAAGGTGCATTTAACAGCTTTATTAACATACGAAGTCAATATGTCCTCACTCTCTCGATCCAAAATATTTTGCTGTACATAATGCTACAATACATTTTATCTTAAAAAGTGCTGCATAAAGTTTTGCTTGATTTTAAATCTCTCTTGTTTATGTTTTTTTCCTCTCAACTCAATTGGCACTTGAGTATATCCAGGAATAAACTTTATTTTCAGATTGTTTGGATGTAATTTTCAAAACACTCACTCAGTCTACTGGAACAGATTAGTAACACTTCTTTAGGAATTTATCACGTCTCATCCCATGTATAGTCTAGAACTCCTTGCTGTTTGCTCTGCCTGTTCTGAATGTTCACATCTATAGTTTATGATCATCTTCTGCTACAGGGAGACATTCTGTCTTCCGAAGGAATGATTTCTCTTCCCTCCACCATAGTTTTCATCCGTTTTACTCCTTTCATCCACTTTCATTCCACCTGCAATTGCTAGCAGGAAATAGGTGTTTCTTCCTTGACTACTCATTAAGTGTTTTGACATAATCCAATTGTAGTTATAACTTTATTTCTGATATAAACACGAGAAAAAGCACCGGAATGCTTTCTCACCCTGCTACAGGTTTTTAAAGCTGTAAAATTTCAGGGTATGCCACAGTAGTTAAAAGGCACGGGAAATACAGTATAGATAGCAATGCTAGCTGTCAAAAGAGGCCATTTCAAGAGTATGGTACAGATTGGAAGGAGGTTTTCTCATGTTTTTTTCCCCACTATTAACTACTTAAATAACCTGAAATGAGATGGGAATGGGAGGAAAGGTACTGTTCTGGCGTTTGGGTATCCCCCACCTAATACTTGCACACTATTATTTCTATACTTTGCATTAATAACTCCTTAGAGGAAAAAACAAATAAATTCTGTCAGTTTAAATACTGGCCCAATTCTCTATCTGACATAAACCAGGTAAGTTTCATCCATTTCCAAATCTCACACAGCTCACGATCAGTGATCTCCTTTAAAGGTCAGTATGGTCAAGGTAGGGTTTTTTTTTCTCTGGGTTATGTTTAAGTCCTCGTATGACCCCACAGTATATTTTATTATTAAATTAGAACAGTCTTGGAACTTCTCCACAATACTTACATAAAAAGGAGCTAATTCTGCAAAGCTTTAAACTGTGCTGGATGACAGGAACTCATTTAACTATTTTGCCACTTGGAACTGTGTATAATCAACATCAATTTCTGCACTTCCCCCACCAATCTTTAGATTTTACACAGACAGTAGTATAAAAACATAGGCTGAAGTGAGATGTTATGAAAACATCCCTGCTCTTTGCTGGGAAACAAGATCAAAGAAGACATTTTCCCAAAGGCAAAATATAGACTACTCTTCTAGCTCAATTCCATGGGCAATCTCTGCTGACCCAAGCAGGCAGCAGCAAAGCCACCCACATCCCCACCTCTGGCCCAGACTCCGAACCAGATAATCAGTCATCATAAATCTGTTCACAAACAGCAGGCTTCTTCCTTAAATTTATTACTGATGACAACAAAAACTTATTACATCACAGAATGTTCTTGATGCTTCAAGCAGGGAAGGAAATGAAGAGAATTCAGTCCAGATTCTGAAAAGCCATTTTCAATCATCTTTCAGCTACTTTTTAAAAAAAAAAAAAAATACTACTGCTACACATTCCAAAAGACCACTTTCCACAAGTCATTCCAGACAATCTTCAGACATTATCAACCTCTCTAGTTAATTTCCATTATTTCTGAGCTTTAAGTTTCATTTTAAGATCCAGAGACAAAAGTATTTGAGATACATATGCTTAGCTGAACAGAGGAAACGCACACTAATATTGTTAGTATCAGTTTGAATAAACAGATAATTTATCACTCATGCTGATACAGCACTTCCACCACATGGGTTTCTGGAGGTCAACAGTCCTACCGATAATATTTCCTTTGGATCTACTGAACATTCTCTGTGCTCTCCCTCTTTCGTAAGAGCTGGCATGTCAAGGTAATACCATACAATCTTTACAAGGCCAGGAGGTATGTTCTTAAAACATTTCATCCTTCCTTATCTTTCCTTTGCTCTCTTACCTTTGGGATACATTTATTTCCCAAATTTATAAATTAAAAAAGGCCTAACAGTAACAGCATATGCAAGGATGAAAGGAAATGCATTCTGATGGATTGTGTCTTTCCCCAGTTTTACTTCGCATGGTAATATATTGCTTTAAATTACTTTCAAATGGACAGAAAAACAACAATAAATTCTAAAGAGACTGACACCCAACAATGGTATTGCTGTGCCTCCAAAGTCACAGTACGGGTCCCAAACAGAAATTAAAATAATCAGAAAGTTACATATTGCTATATCCTGAAACTAACGGCTTCAATACAAGACAGAAACTGGTTTTGATCAATAATGAGGATGCAGACTTGTTTAAATCCATTTAAATGTGCTGTGTTTGCAAAAAAGGACGGTCTCATTCTCCAGCCATGTCCTTTCTTTTTACAAGCACCGAGACTCATGTAGCTGAATCAGCTCATTGCTCCATCCCAAGGAATGGTCCTATGTACCTCTTACCTTTCAAAACCTCCAAATATAGCACGCAGGCCACATTTATTTTATTTCCTTTGGGTGTATATGCTTTTGACACTATTGTCTTTCGTTTTGAAGTGACCCACATTGCCAGGTTTTTACCCACAAATTCTCATCAGCAATGCTTCTATTTACTTTTAGATCTTTTTGTTAGAAAGATTCCCCACCTCAAAAACTGCTAGCCATTCTGCATGTACATTGCAAAAAGCACCACCTCTTTAAAGTCCAAGTACAATGCACTATCAAAGACAGTATTCTGCAAATAGAAAAATATTACCAAAGCAAGCAGAGAACAAAACTGGTTTCAGCCACAGGATTTCCTGTGGTTGTATCATTACTCTTCAGTCATATAATCAATTAAATGTAACTTCCTATGACAAAGTGGGAGGAAACCAAGAGGAACCTACTCATCTGTCAACCCATATCACATGAAGAAAGCACAGCAAGTCTCGGTGATATCATAGACCACAAATAATCTGTGAGTTTCTATAAAGAATGCTTAGATTTAGTGAAAGCAGAAAACCGGAGAGATTAGAAAAGCAATTGCAGTAGTAGTACTTTGGTAGTACTTTCCAGGAAGCACATATATTAGTATTTACAAAATGCTTTGGTTAAACAGATTGAACAAAAAGCTATAAACAAGAATCTAGTAGAAAGATCCTTGTATTGGCTCCTTCCATGTTCTCCATGAAACACACACTACAGTCACCCACATAAACATGAGCACCATAATTATTGTAATAATATTCCTACTACAGGATACACAATACTTACTGTCTTTCAGAAAAAAATATCTTGAAATAAACAGCAAACAAGCCATGCTATTTTGCATATCGTAAATGAAGAGTTAAAAAAAACGTTAGGCATGTGCAAACCACTGAGTGTAATCAGCCTACACAGTCCCATTCAATTTCACAGCTCATTACCTGGAATAGATGGTTAAAACCTGTACCAGATGGATTTTGTACACTGCAAACTGTATTTAAAAATCCCCACTCAATTTTGACATGACATATGTGGTGTCTATAGGTTGTCTTTTTTTTTTCTTAGCATAGAGACTATTCCTTAGATTCATTTACTTTTTGCTGCATTAGCTATTATGCAGAGAAAACCTACTACTAGTACAGATAGGTACAGAAAGGCTAAGTGAAGATAATGTGTAACCATGACTTCTGGACAGCGATTTATTTAGCTTAGCTATATAATAATACCTAAACATAGCCTATCACATCACCCTTAACAACTGTTCTTTGTTAAGAACAAAAAACTTCTAACTCAAGGTATTTTGTCTAAATAAAGACTAGATTATATTGATCCGGTATGATTTTACAGTGCTCTGATCCACTAAAAATCTTCAACAGGCTCCAGAAGAAGCCCTTACCCAGTTTTCCTTTGGAAAAAGCCTCGATGGATACAATAAGGAACTTTATAAAACAATAAGGCAGAAAGAAACTGCTGAAAATCCCTCACTGGCAAGGCAACGTGCAGAGTGATCTAATCCTAACAGGGTTTTGTCATTTCTAATTTTTAGAACTCCAGGACAATGAAAAGGCTTTGTCAGAGATGAGCAAAATAACCATAGTGACCAAAGAGGAAGCAATAACCTACCTACTGGTAAACATTATATATTATACATTATAAACTATTATACAGTTTAAGTAAAGAGGCAAGACTTCATGTCCTCTACTGAAATATATTGTAACTAGCCTGCCAAAGTCAAGTCCTGAGAGAATTCATATACTTATCCAAACAATTACATTCTCTTATTGACTAAGGATACTGCAGGATGTCATTTAGTTACCATGAAAAATCAGTTTTGTAAACTGAATTCTGCCAATTGTGTTACGCACAGTCACCTATCAGAAGTGAAAGATGTGCCAGCGCCATGGAACGACTACTCTTTCTGCCTGCCTCCAAAATGTCTTCACTTAACCTTTCTGTACCTGTAGTTGTGCTACTTATCTCAAACCTCCAATTTATTCTTGCTTGCGTTGTCTTTTTCGATCATCAAAAAGAGAAAGTATCTGGAAATTACTTACTTTTAGTATACTTTTGCATAATATCTAATAATCTAGTCGTAATTACAATTGTGCAGCTTATCTTAGCCCAAAGTCAAACCACAGTGTGAGCTTTGACCCAGATTCAGGAAAGCATGTGGTTAAGTACATCCTTACACTCAGGAAAACACTTCATTATGTGAATAAAAGCAACCGCTGATTAGGGTTCTTTTACACCTTTCTTGAACAAATTTATTCTCATTTAAAATTCAAGACCTTTTCTTCCTCTTCCCTTTGACCACAAATCTAACAAATCTGGAAGAAAATAATATCTTCATTTTCTATATGAGCAGGATACAATAATATCTAGAGATGGCTTTGTGCCAGAAACTGTATTTGACAGCTGTTTCAGACCAGGGCACAGCTAGCACATTTTCAATGCCTGCTGTTGACAGGGATTACTTAAAAACAACTGTACTAGAAGAAATTGTTCTGCAGGCTATTCCTCAGCAGGGTTTTCATGAACATAGTAGTTGTCAAAGCAAGTGCTAATTTCTATTTCATAACAATGATTCCAGTAAATGCAGCATTATTTTTTTTTTTTTAATAATTCAAAATTTCAGAATACTTACATCTACTAAGACCAATGCTGGCAAGGTAATTCCAGCTTTCTGAGCACATATATTTCACGTCCATGTTAAAGTGAAGATTTATCACCAAACTAGCCTAATGAGACTATAACCTTTTCACATCTATTTTTAGCACATCCTCATTTAATATAGATAAATTTTGAAAGGCTGTTACAGAGCAGAAAGAGGGTTTTGTGGTAGTTGTTTTATATTCTACACTTGCTCCCAATCACAAAAGACTGACTTCTACCACAGCCACTGTGAGCTAATTTTGTGTAATTTGTGGGCAAATCAGTAACAGAGTTCACAAGCCAAGAATTGTCCCTGAAGGAATTTAAATACAACACACACACTTCACAGAAAAACAGGAAATGGTCTAATTGTTACTTAACACCTATCAGAGACGCTCCTTGGTCTCAAATTGTCAGATGACAAGCTCCCTTGTAGGTTTGAAGAATACAAAGCTAATGAAAAATCCACACATACAGTGATAAATTTTAAAAGTTACTTCTGTACCATTAATACCCAGATGTAAATTTTTTTTTTTTAATCTATTACCACCACTGGTTAAATTGTACCTGAAGAAATGCTGGTTGCCTTAAAATGGACGGAAGGAGGCAAGTGCCTGGACCCACCACAGGAACTTTGTACCGTTCAGACTTTTTGCTCCTTGTGGCAAAGCAAAGCCCCTTCATCATCCTCCAAGTTAACTTTCAAACTCTCTGGCTTTGTAAGGGTTCAAATCAACACTGAAAAATGTTATCTTAATACGTAATGATCTAAAACCTGAAGGTTCAAAGTTGATTCCACAACAGGCAAATAATTTTCAACTAGAATTGCAAAGCATCATAGAGAGGTGGGGAAGGATATCCTTCATTTCTTTGATTAAATAAGATACATTTTTGCTACAATTCTACATCCAAGTACAATTCTATACTTTTGTTACAGTGTGGGATAGAAGACACCGCTGTGCAGCAATGCGGATAATTTAACATCATCTAATTTCAGTGCCAGCCATCTTGACCCATACACTTTTACTTGCCTCATTACAAATTTACGAAGGGATGACTAATCCGGTGTAACAAAACCACCTTTAACCCCGATTCTTGGCTATTCCTTACCATTTTGCCCTCGGAAGGAGCACTGGGTGCTGGCAGGGAGGCAGTAGGGCTGGATTCTGTGAGGAGAGGCCACAGGACCCTGCCCAGCCCCTCAGCCCCAGTGGTGGCACCTCAGGGGAAAATGTGCTTAAAAAGGGGCAAAACACCATAAAGGCAGAGAAATGTGAGGAAAAAAAATGTGAGAGAAATTGCTCTGGAGCACCATGGGGAAGGAAGGGAGGAAGTGCTACAGGCATCAGAGCACGGACGGCCTCGCAGCCCCCAGAAGGGAGATCACAGAGGGTGCTTTCTAATGTACACAATTAATAAGCAAGCTGCTCAAATGGGCTTTCCTATACTGCGCTGTAAAATATGCATCTCTCACAATACACAAAGACTCAAGTCCTTTATCAGAGGCATTTACTGGCCACACACTCGAGTTAGCCTTGACTTAGTAAATAAGGTCAAGTGGGAAAGCACTTCTGACGCCTTTACATTAGGCTCTTCGGATCTAACAGTAACACCAAAACACTCTTTCCACCCTTCGGTAACAGGCATTCATTCAATATTATCTACCAATGCTGTGGGACAGGCTTCCAAAACCAAAGACATCCATTAAGGTACTTAAAATGAACTTAAGCAAACCAAACCTCAAACATTTAATTACTTCCTATCTATACCGCCATAATCAAATTCCACTTAGCTGGAAAATTCCATTTCCAAAGCTAAAATATATTAATAAACGATCGAGCTTTTAATTCACAAAAATACAATAATTATTTTAAGCCTTCAGAAACACCAAAACAAGAAAACCAAGCTCATAGTAGTCTGTCTTGCACTGCGTATGAAATTACATATTTTTTAATGTGTATAAATACATATTTTAAAAATCTATCATCCCTATTTTACTTGAATGGACCATAGATCAGGAAGAGTGATTAAATAAACTCACACTTAACATTTATTTTTATTGAACCATGTTTTTGTTCTCACAGAACTACCCATCTATTTATAAATGCCCAGAAATTTTCTAAATTTGAAATATTAGAAAAATCAGTATGTACCACTGTTTCATTAGAAAGACTATACATAACAGACAAGCCATGTATCTTTTGCTAGGGCAGCTAGAAAACAGAAATTTACCTCAAAATTAAAAACATTATGTAATTAAGAAGCTTTGCATGGTATCACAGTCATATCTGTGCACACAGAGTGAATTTTGTAAATATGCCAGTTGACAAGTTTCCATTATTTTGCAAAAACTCGTTCCTTTAGAGTATAAAATAAAGCCGTATTTTGCTTATAAAATATCAACACTGCCATAATTACTGTGTTACAAGAGCCTAAGATCAAAAGTGAAGACAGGACAAGCTGCAAGCTTGCTCTGATACTTACTTCAGGAGCAGCTAAAATGTGGATGAATACCTCAAGTAGCTCCTTTTTTGATCTTAACAATAGAAATTTTCAACTTGAAGGATTATTTTCAGCACAAGCTTTATTATTTCCCCACAAACAAAAAGTTTAAGAAGCTAACAATAGGCGAGAACTTTGACTAGATCTGAATACATCAACAGATGATACAGACCATCTTTTAAAAGGAATACCAAGATATTTGAACCTTTTCAGATTTCTTTTTGGACTCTCCAGCTGTGCCACTTTTCACATTTTCACCTGTGGCTCACAGGCACACAAAAAAAAGCCCCCAACCCCCCAACCAAAATACTATCTAACTCCAAAAGCCTCATGCCCCTTTGTTCCCCTCAGATAATCAACAGAGAAGGGCATGGCAGAGATTCAAACTATTAGTTTGTATCTTTCAATATTAAACATTGCATTTTACATAATTGCTTCAAAGCACATCACATACTACAACTAAGGAAGTCTTAAGACTCTAGAAGTCATCTGTTGCGCACTGAAGACCAGAGAAAAGTGAATATCAGGAATTTTATTAGAATCAAACATGAGGACTGATACTGCCACAAATCACTACAGAAAATAAAGTCCAGGGCTGTGCTAGCTCTTTTCTTTTAGTTAAACTTGATATGGGATACCTATACCACGAAATTTCACTTTACAAAGGTCCTGTAGACAGTCTCCCCATAGACTGCAAATCTGTTGGCAAACAGAAGTATTGCTCATCCAGGTTCCAGACTACTTTGGTGGTAGTCATCAGAAAATATCATCAGAAAAAATTGTATTAAATTGCCAATAAAATAACAACCGAGTTTCCCTTACTAGATCAGCTAAGCCATTTGCATAATACCGGTACACTTATGAGAAGGAGATCTCAAGTCTTAGGACAAGGTGCATAAGCTTCCAAGCATAGGGTCTAAAAAAGATAACAGCAACGAATTGCCAGGAGTGAGGAAAACTTTAAATTAGAGTGTTGGTAAAATAGTAACAGGGAAGCAGTTTAAGGTATAACCATGACAGAAGGCCTCCAGATGCCCACGTCTCTGTCAAAAGGAAGTTTTTTTCCTATACCAGATACATAAAAGAGTGGTAGCAGCGCAGCTTTAAATATTCTCAAGATTAAGTGAGAAGCAGCTTGCTTTGTTTTTGTTCTGTAGCAGTGAAATTTTAAAAGAAGAAAGTACAAAAAGCAATACTTGGAATTTTGGAAAGACAATCGGTGTTATGCTGCTTCTTAAATTAAGGTCTGGAAAAGTATGTTCCTACTACAAAGCCTACCACTAGAGAAGGAAAACATAGTGCTCTTTTCCCAAAAATGGTGAAGCAGGAGAGATACGGAATGTCCTTTATCTTCGGGCCTGGATGCCGTCTTCTGGCCACAAGTGACTGGAGCTGGAACCGAAACACTGGCTTCCTTCCCACCTGGCTGAGGCATATTGCTCTAAACAGTGAAACATCTCACAGCTGTAGTTTCCTAGGATCATCCCCCCTTCCAGTGAACATGAAAAAAAAAAAAAATTAATATTTTGGACTATGGTTTTAGGGTTATCATTGGGTGTTCAGATATACAACAGTATCAACTGCAAAGTGTTGATAAGGCAAAATGACAGATGAATTATGCAAAAGCTGAACTACACTCTCCTAAAGGTTGAGAGAAATACATGGCAGAAAGCCTCTAATTTAGGCAGGGAGGATCACTCTTTGGAAGCCTTTCAATACATTTACATGCTCCCACTGAACCTACAGGAATTTTAAACACACACTCTAAAACACACTTCTCTAACACAGAGACTTATCTTATTTTAGGCACGGTACGCCCACTCTCTAGCTATCTACAAAACATAGTGACACCAAGACTAAGCCAAATGAAACTTGTCACCACTTCTTTTATATAGATTTTTTTTCCCCTTTCCTCACCTACCAGCAGCTCCATCACACCTCATTTTAATTCAGAAAAATCCTACTCATCTCTTCCAAAACAGAAGCTGCTTCCAAAAATGATATGAGCTCTGTTCAGAGCAATTGTCTGTTTTGATTAACAGCTGCAACAATACAGTAGGCAGAATAAATATATTATTATTTCCATGCATGTCTTATAACGTGCAATTTATAAAGTGAATACTCTGTTAAAAGAAAAAAAAAAAAAACAACCACCAACCCACAAACAAAAGACAATTAATCAGAGTTAATTATGACAGGTCAAAGGAAAAAAACACCCAAGACTGGGCTAAGATGTAATGCTGAAGAAGATTAAAGTTTAAGATGGTGACCAACTAGAGGCCATAGATATAAGAATGACAGTCTGTGACCTTTTCAATGCTCTGGTAAGATATATTCAGGTGGTTCCTGAAAACAGTACATCTTATTTTTTCTGCAGCAATATTTGTTAATTCTCACAGATTTTTTTAAATACACTCTTTATGACAGGATCTAAATACGTTACCTTCCAAGAGCCAGTGATGCTATCACCTCTATAAGAAATGGAAACAGGACATAATAAAGAGAAAAAGGAGTGAATCAATATTAACTAATAATTTCAGAATTCCCTATGTGAACTTTTTAGAGTATGTAGCATTATAGAGCTTTACAGTTTAAAACAGAGCTCCACCTGATTTCAGTGACAGCTGGGAGTTTTCAGTATCTCTTCTCATCAAACCACAGGAAGTCAACTAACTGATCCAGATGGTGATGAATGCGCAATTAGTGGCTACATACAAAATATGTGGTTAATATCCAGCATCACATAGAGAAAAAACCCAAACACCTCTGCAACAGACAGCAAGAGAATCAAATCCTCCATAGCATCATTCAATTCCCCCATAAAAACACTTCCCTTTTCTGCAAACCACAACTTCATTCACTACATAACTGCTAACTTTGAGAGTTTCTTCCCCAATAAAATGTGAACCAATTTCCAGAGCCCTACTGTCCTATGAGATATGCAGAAAAAGTTGGGGGGGAGAAAACCACAATCATACATGGGTGGAATGTTAGTTCTGTCAGTTTGCATTCATATTTTTTTCTTTCTGTATTTCTATATATATAAGCAATAAAATAAATTTTCAGACATTTCTGCTATATTGTTAAGTCATTTAATAATGACTTAAATAATGCCAAAGCTTTTAGGCCAAATCCACTTACTTAACATTCAGGATACAGCTACACAGCAATCAACTTTGATTTGCTCCTAGACCTAATTTCTACCAGTTCTCTGAAGTGGACACTCCCAGGCCCAACATATGGCAGAAGCTCTGGGAGATGTGTTGAACATTCCTCCCTTTCTCCTCCACCCCTGTGCTGAGGGGCTCTGCAGGGACCAGCTACCTGCAGCTCCTTCTTCCTGCCTGCTGCTGTTTCATATTCTACGCTCAAATGTCCTTGAGTAGAGCAAAAGTATAGAAAGGAGCACCATTAACCCGCAAAACAATTCCCAGAAAGACTCCCCAATGCAACTGGGAATGCATCTTAGAGATTGAGAATATTTGAGAATAAAGTACAACATGGACTATTCTGGCCAGAGCTGTAAGTGATACTCACACTTCCTTTCTTTCAGACTAGAAGGAATTCCCTGACCTCCAGTGCAAAACCAGAATCAGCTCGAGCTTTTATGCAGCCAAATTACTACACAGATGCACAAAGAACACCAGGCAAATTTCTTCATAACACCGACATCCACATTCCTTGCCCCATTCTTACATGATTAGGATCTGTTGTGATATTCCTGGGAAAGACATAAATAAATAAAATCTCCTGACCACTCAAGGAGAAACAGTTACACAATTCATCATCTGCAACTTCTTAAGGTGGCCTTGCTGCTATGGTAGATACATTTCACCCTATAATCAGTTCACTGTCCTCAGGTGTGCAGATGTCCAACTGTGGAGCTCAGCTGTAAACCATTGTCACTGAAATGACAACCAAAAGGCTGGGAAAAATTGCTCAGCCTCCAGTGAGCGTGAAAGGATTCTACTTCCACAAGTGCTTTCAAAATACCAGTTGATAGCAAGGAAAAAAGCAGTAACGTTTTCATTAATTAGGCCTCATATTTCCAAATGAGAGGTAGGACTGGCTCCTGGTCATATTAGAGACTGTTTGAAACAAAGGCATTTGCTGGGCAGTGGGCACGCTTTCACACAGAATACAAAATCCTCAAATCCAGCAGCATCCCAGGCCAAACAGCCCAAGGACAATCCTCAAGTCACACTCAATGCATGAAATGCTTCACTCCTACACTTGGAATAATTCTGAGAATTAGATAAGCAAAATTCAGTCCCAAACATGACTGGAACACCAGTGCTCTCTGCAACACCACTGAAATGGTGACAGACCAAATTCTCTTTCCATGGTAAGGTTTCCTTCCCATGCTATCAGGCTTGAAATAAAAAGGAAAGAGAAATTCTCACACTGCTTTTTCTTCTGTTTGTCCTTCCCTCAACACTGTGAACAACATCAAAAAGAATAATATTAATTGATTACTTCAAGTATTTAAGTTTTGAATTCTAACTACTCTTCTCAGCTAATAGGCCCCCAAATGATGCACAGTACGCTGTCAATGAAATCACAAGAGAGAAACATGCCTCCTCTTTCAAAGTGCAACCATCTACAATAACATCTTTGAGGAATTAAATCGACCCACAGGAAAGGAATTTATTATTGTGCTTGGTACAGCAAAGTAACTCCAGAAAAAAATCATTTTGACTATGCTAATAAAGCCTTAAAGATTCTTGAGCACAGCAACACAGTCTCTGCTACCAGTTAAAGGCACAAGAAGCGAGAGGGGGGAAAAAACATTCAAAGGGAAGAGTAAAGGAATTACTTTCCATTTAATCTGCAGCTCATACATTACAGTACTGAGCTCACAAAATGGAAGGGAGACTTATATTAATATTATATACAAGAAAGCTTCCTCTGCTACATGGGACTGAGAAGATAAGGGGGAAAGGACCCAAAAACCTGCAGGCGAACATTAAGGTCTTCTGTGAAAGTTGGGATTTAGCTCAAGAGGTCAGTGAGTAACTAGCTCTATGCTCTTCCTTAATACAGCTCAGAGGCACAGATACATTCACCAGCAGAAAATACAAAGAATCAAAACATTCAGCAGGAGATGGGATAACTGCATTATTTACAAGCAGGAAAACCACAAATGAGCTACTAAAGCTCTCCAAAACAAATACTGATGTAGGGTCTGGTTTTGCACTAGCTTGCACTTCATTCAGATGCTACAGTTCCATATCAAAAGAAATTCTTTAAATCCCACTACTGTTCGGACTGCCTTTGATTTTACACAGGTGGGAATCAATATCCATTACTTCAGGTGTCTTGTGGTCAGGCTGAAGTCTAATACTTTGTTAATTTTTTTTTTTCAAGAAACATTACTTTAAACAATCAAAACATTCATAAAAATTTACTTTCTCTCTATCCATTTGCTAATGAATCCGAGACTAGATTAAAACCCCAAATTCCACTCTCCACAGCCTAGCAAGAAAACAAACTGATTTTAGTAAAGGCTTTCACCACACAGCGTAGGTCAGTTTGTGTCCTTCCACAGCTAACTGCAAATAAAAGAACAGGAGATAAGTTTCTAAAGTCTTCATGTGTCACATCAACCCTAAATCACTGTTATTTTACAAATATTATATGTGCAACAGCAGAGACACAGCTATTCCTTCCCCACGTCTGGAAAGTATGTGCAAGGGCTGGTGATGGCAATAGGCCATGGAAAGCAAATTCCAACCCCTGCCATATTTTCACTGAGAACTTGGATAAACTCAACGCCTGTTCTCCAATTCCTCTGTTCCAGGTATATCATAAATAACTTCCTTGGGACACTTCAAAAACTTTCGCCATCTGAATCTGGCAGAGCAAAAAGAAAATTTACAGCCATTTGTACAAAATGTTTCTGCACAAACAAAACATGAAGTAAATGCAAATTATGAGACAGTAAAATCAGTTAGAAATATCCTTATTAAACCCTCTCCCCCATGAATAAATTATGCTAACTTCTGATGCAAAGCATCATGTATTACATAAATTACACTGTGCCTGCAAGATAATTGCTATCTGCAAAGTAGTATCTCATTAGTAGTTCCTAATTTTTTCTTTTGCAGTGCTATTTAAATAAAGGAAAAATTCAACATTTCTCTTCTGGCACGTCATGACTACGTTGCTGTCAAAACGGACTGACCAACCAGACGAGCTCATGGCATGTTACAGAATGCGTTCCAAAGTCCTTAGGCATAAAACAGCAAACCGAAATTAACTGAAAACACAGAGCATCCACTCTTAAAGGAAAGCTCAGTTTTACTTAGCACAGTTGCTTTAAAATCAATTCCTCGCACTGCGGTTCAACAGGCAGGAAGCAGATACTCAAGAGAGGCCAGCAGAAAAAAAGGAGGGGTGAAAGGGTAGGGAGGGGGAATTTCCTGATCCGCAGAAGTAACCCTGCTGTGGAACTGGCTACCTGTGCTGACTTTTTTACCTCTACTGATGACTAAATGCAAGGTTAGAAGAGGACTTGCCTCAACCTTCAGCTAGAACTGTTTTGAGCAATACCTATGCAGGCACAGCTTTCCAGGAGACAATTTCCAGTGTGAGCTGCAGATAATGATCAAGAGTTTCTGGTTATCTCTCTTGTAATCATGTTTGACTTCCTGAAAACACACAAAGTTCTATGGGAAAACTTTCTTGTGTAGCCATGTCATATACAAATTCCCCTTCTCCTTCTCTGAACTGAATGTTGTAGCTTAACAGTGACTTGCTCCAACAGCAAAATCAACAGATGCTTCCCCAAAGCTCACTCAAGCTAAACAGGAGTCAGCACAGACCTATTTCACAAATAACGAGACAAGATTTGAATGTCCACATTACATTTTTATATGATTTATTTATGTTGGGAAAACTTCATGCATATATTTCATGGAGCTGCAGGAGAGATTTTTGAAAAGGTGAGGTTCAAACTGCTGTTTGAGTTACAAGTTTAATTTTTATGGAGGCCCAAGTTCAACATATACAAACAATTGCTCAAAACACAATTCTGGCAAGCATCCACCTGACCACTGCAGAAAAGAGCACTTCCCTTTTGAGAAATAATACAATTGCCACTGGTTTGAATGCTAAAGTTAAAGCAGAGAGGAAAGAGGACATCACAGCAACAACATTACAGGAGTAAGATTCCAAGTTTTCTCTAGTAACGACACTAAGAACAAGCGTACCCAAACAGTACACTGAAAATTTAAGCAAATAAATAAAGCACTTAAAACACACTGAAGTTACAAACCACCCACACCTTCAGGAATTTCCACAGCAAACTTTTCAAAAACTTTGGGAAAAAAAAATTGGAAGGAACACACACACAAATCTGGATCCTAGAAAGTGCTTTTCCACTGTATTTTTAAATGGTCTTCAACAAATCGCAGCTCTGCCTCCATTTCTTTGCAGAGATATATAAGATGCTGACAATCACCCACTTTTCTCAAACAGATTTTCAAGGCAATATATGCAAGTAACCAGTATTATTGTGAACTACTTTGTCACCAGGAACCATTTGAGCAATACAGAACTTTAAAGTATACTTCAAAAAATTTAAAAAATTAAAGCAAAATAAAGAAAATATTCTTTCTGGACACCTACAGAAGGCTACAGTACTTGAACTCTAGTTTTAAATACTTAACCAGTTCATGCCCTCGAGTAAGGGACTTTGCATTCTTTAAAAGCTCAGCAGCAAATATGAACTCCTTTAATATCGCACAGGAATCAGTGAATTAACTTCCCCATTTATTTCCATTAAACAAGAGCAGAATTTGGCTAACAAATGCTTTTTCATCCCTACCAGGCAGACACCACCGTTTTGGCTCATGGCTCCAAGTCAACGCCTAACAGTTAAAGTCTATATAAGTTTACTTTTAAATAAAATAATAAATTTCCCTATAATCTATATATATGTATACACACAATCTTATATATAGGCCATGTGATTTTCCATTTAATAGAATGATTTTACACAATCATCTTGATAGACAGTCCTCCTTCTTAAGATTCACTGGTGAATCCTTCCCCATTGAGATGTCCTAACTTTCTCAAGTCCTAACACAGCACCTCTGGCTGGAAAATCTGCCTTTCACTGGAGAAGCCTGTTTCTCTCTAAAAGTAAAAAAAATAAAATAGAAAGGCAGCCAGAAAAAGCAGCCCCTTAGTCCTCAAGTGCCAGGCACAAACGAAGATGGTATGAGATGGACACTAAGGTACAGACAAAGAAAAGAATATGGGTTTATTCTAAGAGTTCTAGGTTGAAATAATGAGGCTGCACTTCCCATAGGAAATGGGTTTGTTCCCAGATGCTGGAAGAGCTCTAGAAGCAATATTTGCACCCTGTCACTGCAAGAGTGTATGATTTCACATCGCGGAGGGAAAGGATACAGAAAGAAATGGAGAAGGTGTGCCTGAAAGACACTGGAAATCTGAAGTAAAAGTGAAAACAAATGGCAGCCCAAACATTAGCAAAGGTGCCATGAAAATCTATCAGTCAAACATTTCTTTTTTGCCTTAGAATCAATGGGAGAACGTCAAAACTACTTTATTTTACTAAGGAAGATACTTGCCCCAAACAAGGGAATTAATCTTATCTAACCAGACATGGCAGTGACTTATTAGAGAAAATGGTTTCCCTAAACTGGAAAAGACAAAAAGAAAAAGGAAACAAAAAATTAAAAGGAAATCCCTAAAAGATGGAACCCCTCTCTGAAGTCCTCAACACGAGGCAACATTTGCATTTGCTTACCTCCTACGTTTTAAAGCGTAAAATTTAACTTAGCTGAACATGAGCAGTCATCACTAAGAATTGTGAATTAACATTTTACTTCTTAATTAAAGTGAGTGAGGAAAAAAAAAAACCCATACATTTTTTTCCCCACGTAACATGTGATTTTTTGAGTAATCATACGAGAGTTTGATGTCATTTAAAGCTTTTAGCGCCACAAGTTCAGCATGTTTTAGAACTGGATATATTGAAGGTTTAAAGAGCAGTCAATGCACACCAACACATCATGTAAACTTTAGAAGTTTAAGTTTAAGAAGCTTCTATGATTAGAACTATGATCATATATGTAGCTAAATACATTTACTGACAACAAAAACTACATGGCCAAGATAAATCAAAAAGCCTTGAGAATGGATTGTTCCCTTATGAAGAAAAGTTTATGGTGAAATTAAAGCAAATTTTTAAGTACTAACATCAAGAATTTCTTGGAAGAGATTCCCTTCTACTGGTGGTGCCAAGGGCCACAAGGTCAATGTAACATTGTCAGTAAATAATACTAATTCCATTAAATTATCTAGGCTCCTACCAATACAGACGCATCTCTGCTAAATCACACAGGAAGAGCCTGTGGTAACTTGAGATACAGACATTCAGAAACACATCGTTCGTTAGCCAAAAGTCGTTGCTAGCTAGGAAGGTAAAACCAGTCAATATTGGGGATGGAGTAACACAATAAAATAAAGCTCCTTAGGACAAAACCAGCACAGCTCAGTGATGATGATTTTCTCTGCACATTTCTGTTGGTTTAAGTAGCAGCTTCTTTCAGATCACAGCAAAAAAAAAAAAAGTCTTTTTTAAGGCAGTCCCTACCAAAATTGCAAAAGGATCCTTATAAATTATCACAAAATAGAATGACATCAAGTGTTTTCTAAAAGTTGAGGGAAATAGAAGAAAACTATTCCGAGTGTGTTAATACAAGAACCCTTGACTTTCGGTTATATATATAACAAAAGTTAAACATAAAAGGAAAACTGTTTAAAGGCATTCTGTGATCCTATGCCAAATACCACAAAACACACAAATGCACCAATGTTTTCTTTTTCCAAGGAATTGCCATCATCAAAATGAGACAACTATTTTGAAGTCCCCTAATTCACCACTAGAAATTTTCTCCTTGCAAGAAGAGAAATCACAGAATGATATGGGGTCTATCCCCCCTGCCAGAGCAGGAGTCACACAGGAACACATCCAGGTGAGTTTTGGATGTCTCCAGAGATGGAGATTCTACCACCTCTCCGGGCATCCTGTTCCAGTGCTCTGCCACCCTCAAAGTGAAGAAATTCCTCCTCATGTTTAGATGGAGCTTGTTATCTACAAGTTTGTGGGCACCAGTGAAAAAAGACTGGCCCGTTCCTCTTGACACCCAACCCTTTAAATATTTATATTCCTCCTAAGGAAGCTCACCTATTCTATACATCACAGAGTAGAATCATAGAATCATCTAGATTGGAAAGGACCTTTGAGATCACCTAGTCCAACCATCAACCTAACTGATAAAAAAACAATCACCCATCACTAAACCATGTCACTAAGCACTATATTGACCCATCTTTTAAATATCTCCAGGGATGGTGACTCCACTGCTTCCCTGCGCAGCCCATTCCAATGCTTAATAACTCTTTCAGTGTAAAAAATTGTCTTGATATCCAATCTGAACCTCCCCTGGTGCAACTCTTGTCCTATTGCCCGTGACTTGAGAGAAGAGACTGATCCCCACTCCTCTATGACCTCCTTTCAGGTAACTGTAGAGAGTGATAAGACCTTCCCTCAGCTTCCTCTTCTCCAGGCTGAAATGTTGGTAACTGTTATGGAAACAAAAAGGCTCATTGAACTTCTACACCAAGTATCTATCAGAATAAGCTGGCGATGTCAAAATTTGATTCAAAATCATATCTTCCTTGTATTTTAGAGGGAATCTGAGAGGCAGCCGCTAAACTTGGAATTCAAGTACATATGTCCTCCAAAATCTGGGCTGTCACAGTCCTAGGACACCCCCCTTTTTGTATAAACACCAGTACAATCTCTTCACACAACTGCATCAACAGATTTCAACTTGTTTCTGCAGGGTTGGTTTCCAACTGGATCATGTCCTTCTGCCCACAGGAGCACCAGAGAAATGGACATCAGTGGATTTTGCCAGCCTTATGACACCACCAAATTAGCCCCCACACAAGATAAAAATCAGCCAGTTAAAATTAAAATACTGCTTTCTATTTCCTCCTCCTCTCTCAGTTGCTGTGTGTCCTGCAAAACACTGAAACAACACAGTGCTTTACTGACAAAAGTCAATGTGGTAAAGGTGAGAGCAGGAAATACCTTGGGACTACAGTGTCCCCACAGCACCAGTGACATTACGGAAGTCACTGTTACCCTTCCCATCATTTCTTTGTTTCAAGTATTAAAATGATAAAGCTCTGCTCTCATTTGAGTTGCTTCATATTTAGACCACAGCACTAAACCAGATCACAGCTTCTTACTCACAGCCAGAACAGCCCAGGGCTCCAACTCTAAAAGAGCTGAGAAGTACAAATGGTTTACATTAGAAAAATCAATTGAAACCTACTGGATCCAATCAGAAATAAACTGGTGTTTACAGAAAATGCCACGTGGATGCAGCTGTAGGTAAAACTTGTGTATATGTCTCACACAGGTGACTTCTTTCTGTTACCACTCTTTACACACATTCTCTGTATTATGACCCTGACAGACAAAACTATGAAAGATTGGGAAGGACTGGGGAGAAACAAAAGAAAAAAAAATTAAAATCTCGAAACAGTGATTTTGGCCATGGGAAGATTAAGCTGACACATGGATACCCACATAGTAATAGAAAGACAAACTGAGCTCTTGCTAGGATGAAAAACAAAAGTAGGGAAGCAGGGAAGAAGAGGAGGCGGCCTCAGCTTCTCTTTGGAATAATATTACCCCTTAAAAACCCACAGAAAGGAAAGGAGGCAGAACTCAGAAATGGAGACCTGCAGGCCCTTCACCACAGGTGAGGCCACCTCACAGGCAGTACAGTCCCCCAAGCCTAAAATAAGGTAGGATTTTAAGATGAAAAGGATGAAACAAGGGCAACAGTGCGAGGGAATGCTTTTAAAAATAAACAAATAAGAAAAACACTTTACACAGAAAAACTGCTCACAGACCCTCCACTCCCAGCTAAGACAGAGTCATCCTCCAAGCCCAGACTTGGAGACTGAAAAGAAACCAAACAGAAGAGCAACGAAGTGTTGCTGGTCTAATCCCACAGCATTTGAAGGAAATGTAACTACTGTTACTAACATCTACAAGTGCTTTTCCCCTCCCCTTTGGAATGCCAGTCTAAAACCACCTACTCTTTCTACAAAATGAATTACCATACATTTCTACCAAACTGCTGAACAAAATATTGGTTGTTTTTTTTTTTCCTCAAAATAGCTACAAAATGCTGCAGTTCACAATATCTACAAGCTCCAGATCAAAATCCTTTTAAAAAGATGCAGAGAGAAGGCACACTAAGATGATGATCTCTAAGGGTAAAAGAAACCTACAATATTATGTAACAAAACTAATTTAAATCAAAGTGGAAGTCTGGCTATGGATAAGAAAGAATTATGAAACATGAAGTCTCAGGAGTCTGGATATACCTCATGTGGATTTTATCCATGGTGACCGCTAGTAAACCTAATTAGGCTGTATTACTAGAAATAAAAAAACTGACCCATCTGAATAGAAGATTTTTGCCGTTCCTATTAAGCCTAATGTCATGTTTAAACTATTTGAAATAAAAATCTTGCCACTTACAGAAGATTGCACATGACTGACCTAAATCACTTGCATTTTTTAAAGATTTTAGTCCACATTAGTGGCATTCCCAAGCTTAATGAGGATTTTAGAAAAATAATGTGTTGAGGTAAGTTAGACCAGAGTAGGACAAAATATTCTAGTTGTTCAGCCAGAAAAAGAAAATCAAATTAAACAAGCACAAATGCTTATGGAAGGAATGCCTGCTTTGCCAAAAGATAAAACTTAAGAGTCTAGGAGCTGGCCTTTTCATTCTCTCTCTGTTATCCACTGTAGTTTTTTCAGTCAGAATCTAATTGCTTCTGGAAGTTTTCTGTGCAAATGGAGATGGTAATTTTTTTTACAGTATAAGTGTAATGAGGGATGCTATGAATGGATTAAAGTTTTACAAAGGCACATCCAGGATAATTTACAGTATCCAGGTACAGAAAAATAATTTCCAGGATAGTAGCCTGCATCCACTTTGTATGTGGAAATCCTGTATTTGCAATTTATTTGCAATGAGCTTTCAAAACAACATCGGAACTTGACTATCCAGCCACAGATATGACTCAGAAGTGAAATTACTTTCATTTGCTGTTGCTTTTCAGAACTCAAGCACTGATCCATGGGCATAAGGTAGAGCTTCAGAAAGAAAGGTAGGTTCTCTCTATCTTTGTCGAAAGAAAATAATATATACAAAGTATTAAACTATACTGGGCCAAGATCGTTGGTCTTATGGTACAATATCCTTCTTTCAGTCAATGTGAGCTAAGAATATGCTATGGATTATAAAAGAGAGTGTCAGTTAAATTCAGGTGTGAAGGGCCCAAAGACAAGGAAGGAGTTTGATCAGGTATACACATGCTCAGCCTCGTAAGATACAAACAGGTTAAGAATTCAAACACACCTTCAGCAGCATGTTTTACAACTAAGATAGTCCCACAAAAACTATTGGATTAACCCTTGAACATTAAATGTTTTAGTAACAGGGAATTTATTGCATTGTCATGAGTTTTATAACGCCCACTGAGCAGACTAACTCTTATAATTGTATTTCTCCATTTGTCCCCATTAGACCAAACCATGATAGGAATTTGTGTACAGAATAAAGGCATTCCTGAAATTCCTGAAAATAAAATATTAGTTACCTTTCTACCCAAGCAAAAAAGATTCCTTTGCAATAAAAAAGATGTCACTGACAGAAGTCAACCTAAACACTCAAGTCCCAAAGCCTATGAATACTTCCAAACTTTCCCAGCCCAAAAGAACAAAAACAACTAAAAAGAACATCCTTTTAAAAACCCTTAGCTTTAAGTAAAAATAAGTTTAAAGAACTTGGTGCACTGTAAATGTATTAAGAAACAAAAGTGTTACAATGGGTTAATGCCTCGCTCTACTGGAAACTGGCTTTAACCTAATACAAAACAAGTAGAGTTAACCGGATGGTCTCACAGCTCATTTGATCACATCAGAACTGTTGATAAACTTTCAGTAATTAGTTCCTTGTGTTCAAGACAAGAATCAAAACTGAAATAAATGCGGGAGAGGTCACAATTCAAAAGGTATAGGGGTTAAACACAGGGCTACCTAACCGTAAGATCTGCACAGCAACTGTTCCATATATTTGCCTGGATTTTTTCCCCTCGTTTTCAAGTAGCCTGGTATAAAACTGCATCCCTATAAAGGCTCTTTACACCATATTCTGAAACATGGAAACTTGAAGGTCGTTTCTACTTGATAGCATTGAAGAACCTCCTTCCTTTCACTGTAATCAATAAAAAGCATTTAATTGTTAGTTGCAGCTATTTAACAGAAACAACAGTTTGCATAAAATAAGCAGTAAAGTGTTATTGTGAACAATGACAGAAATTTGCACGTCAAAAATGCCACAACAGCTCCTACATAGATGGATCCCTTTAGCTCCATATACCTGTTGCTGCAGGCAACAAAACAACTCACATTTAAAATTAGGCATATGCTTGAGTACTAAGTGGCCTTGATGAGCAAGATGCTCATTCTTTCCCAAGAATTTAGTAACTGTGTTCGTTTACGCTAATCAGACCAAGAATCATTCCAGTTCTGACCGTAGTAAGAAAAAAATTATAATTCCTAAAATGTATTTTTTTTAAAAATGTATTTATAATGGGTTAGATAGTACTAAGCACCAAAGTTGACTTTAAATAAAATAAGGAATACTTAAAGAAGTTGAGTGCTAAGTCTTTTACTGCTGTCTCTGCTAAGAATAGGACCTTAATGAAGGATTATTGTTTTAACAGTTTGTTTCAAAAACAAAATATAAGCAATTCATAGGTGAAAATGTCTGTGGTTTATTTCATGAGCCACAAATAGATGAATAACATGGAACAGGAGCAGGAATCTGGACTTTTGGTTTTCTTTTGTCACTAATTTTTTAAAAACAAACCTAGCTCGAACAGGGGCACACCATTTTTTCTTAAGAAAAAGATGACAGATATTGCCAGAAAGAAAGCACAGACAACCTCTCCACAACTCTGTCTTGAAAAAATGGGTTTATGGTGATAGAACCCTTTTTAATGTGCAAAAGAGATGTCACACGTCCAAATGACCGAAATATGAGACCCATGATGACAGTTTAGTCTCTGACTATATCAGCACTGCATAAATACCACGTTTCAGGTCTACTACAGGTGAAATTAGAAGAATTTAACTCACTTTCCAAGGCCTCCTTTGGTAGGAAAAAAACAACAAAAGCCGCAACATAAAACTTGCTACCTACCAGAGAACAGATTCAGTCAAGTCACAGACCTCAGCACTCTCTTGGTAGTGCTCTCCATCCTCCCTCCCTTATATCTCTATACATTTTGAAATTTATTCTAGTTTCCTTTCAATAACATTGTTCTACCTTCTTTTCAAAACCAATTCAAATTGCAGCCATTGTAAAGGAAGTTTCTCCAGAACAAAACATATCTCTAAAAGCTTTTTCCTATCACTAAACTTTTCTTTCAAGTTCAGCTTATCAGCCTTCATTAACTCCCTCACAATCTTGAGTCACTGCAGCAACTCATACACATGTAGAAAAGAAAAAGCGAAGTGCTTGAAATTCTGAATAACTTTCTCTCGTAAGCTCCAATTGCTGTAATTAGACAATCCGTTTTCTAAATCACAAATACAACTATCAATGGAGATTAAAATGAAGGCTAGCACAGAATAAGCACTTCTAAATATTTTGTTTCCTTCCTCTCATCTCAAAACATGCCCCGATTTAACCCTCAGCACTCAAATACACTGGTTGTTTCCATGGCTGTCTCAGCATATAAAATACCTATGTAAAATAACAAAATCAAATCAACTTATTCACATGTCACAAAATTAATAAAGTATAAAAACAGGGAAAGTAATAATGTTTTCACTTTATGACAGAAAAAATATTTTAGAATTAATGCAGATTCTAAATCATGTATAATTAACCTGACATTTCACACCTGTCTAATATAATTTTAAGCATCTCACAAAGCTCAAGAGCCTACAAAAATGTAAAACTCAATTTCACGTTGCGGAGACCTTACTTTCTCCACCAGCCGAGTTGAACTTATAACATCAAACCAAAACAAAAGGTGAACAACCAGTTCAGATGCTCAACTGTTTCACTCTGCTTCACTTTTTAATAAATTACAGATCTAGATAACAAGTTCATAAAATAGTCCTTAAAGATCCAAGGACTAGAACATGAAGCTTCTTAGTTGCCCTAAATATAGCTGCAGTCACATGGCTGTCACTAAGACCACATTAGCTTTTCTGTGCTTAAATACCTCCTAAACCTTCCACAAAAAGATTCAGATTGTGCTATGAATATTCAGTCTTATATGAAATAGAACATGTAACATCTCAGGCCTTGAACAACTTAAATATGCACATCCATGTATACACCCCTCCAAAAAAAACACCGTAACATCCCCAGAAAACCAAAGAGTAGCACCTCAAAACTGCACCACCAAAAAGCAAGAAAAAAAATACTTTGCTGTTGTGCTAAACAGGAGTCCGTGATCATCAAGCAGCTATTTATTAGCCTTTTCTTAAAAATAACTCTCTATATAAATCAATCTCATTTGTTTTTAGAAACAATAATTTCAAAAAGCAGTTTAAGCTTAAGATGATGGTAAATAGTTTTCAGGAGGAAATTCATATACTGCAATTTGTAAATGGACAAACGTACCAGTTCCCATCATTCCAAGACCAGTTCCAGTAATTTCGGATTGCACTCTTTGTAGTAATAAAGCAAAATTTGTGAAGGCTTGACATAAACCCACAAAATATCTTTCTGAGACAGCAACCGACACCCACTGGTAGACATACCACACACCAAATTTTATTTCATTGATGGGAAAAATAAATTAATATATGTTATTTTATATGGTACATTCAAAACTAAGAGTGCTTCACGTACTGCAGCTTTCAGAATTCTCTGGCGTAAAATTGGCGGTATTTTCCCTACTGTTCAAATAGGGAAGCTGAGAAAAGAAAAACCAGCAAAAACAAACAAACAAACAAACAAACCCAAGCAGAAAACACTTCAATATTTGAGTCACTGATGGAGACGGGGACATAGCCTATGATTTCTGACTGCCAGATTTCAGATTTTGCCTCTGCTCTTACTTGGCACGTCCCCGACTTTAAAACCACATATCACCTCTTTCTAATCAACCACTTGCATTGTTTCCCCTTTGGGGGAGAGACCTATGCAAGGTCACAATTATATTGAAGAACAGAGTATCCTTAGTACCTGCCTTACCCGAGCACTGGAGGGGACACTACCTTTGTGAGAACCTGATTTTTGCCAAACTCCTGGTCTCTCTAGAAATGCCAGAGACCACTCATTCCACAAAAAGGGGTGGCTTTCAGAAGAGACAACTCATGTTTGAAGGAGAACGACATCATTCACATGGATGTTGCTTCCAATGACAGGAACTGGAACCTGTTGCTCTAAAAAAATCACCTCACAAACCCTCTTGGAAAAGCTCCAAGGGCAGACCTCTAGAGAGCAGAGGTGGGAGGAGATGCAGGGCTCTGGTAACTCAGCACTGAAAATGGGAGGAATTGGTCTGGTCTGAAGCTTACGAGTCTTGCTAAGGTACAGTTGTAGCACGAGAGTAGGAAAGTAGCAGGAGAAACAGGCCAGGAAGAAACCTTAATGCTAAAACAGTGTGTTATTTGCATCAGCAGGCTATAAAGTTTATTACAGAAATCTTCAGGTACTGTCAGAGACTTGTAGTGATGCGCTTATCCATCAAACAGCCACCACTGAATGCAGCAGCACCCAACACGATGGGTCCCAAGCTCATCGTTACTCTGATCACGTTGATATGGTTAACTTTGTTTTTATTATTATTTACAGGATATCAGCTGGCTAGATCCGCTGCAGACCACACTAAGTTCCTGCATACAAAATACCTTTGGAGCCACCATATTTTCCTAATCTGTCACAGCTTTTTTGTGTTGCAGTGACAGTTCTGGAGGGAAGATTCCTCAGAAGTACTTTTAATTATTATTTCCTCCTTACCAAGAACACATTAATTATAGCCTGCTCCTCCAGATAATAAGAAAACAAAGACCAGTGCAATATGAAGACTACAAGAAACTTAATTACTGAGTCAGATGTCCTTTAGATGTCAGTATGACTACAGTGAGGAGCAGGAAAATAAAACACAGATCAGTTATCAAAACAATGTCTTTCCTCAGTGACTTTATTATGAAGATCTCAAACAGCTAATTAATCAAACGCCTGTTACGTGTTTCAAAAATGTGCCCTTTTTTTTTCCTTTTTAATACAGGAGGCCTGCTGATGTATTTATTACAAAGCAAATGTGGTAAATGGTTCTGCATGTAAATGCAGAAGTACAGCATGACTTTGAAGTTTGAAGGTCAGATACAGTAACTACTCCTATCAAGGTTCTTATGTCACACTGCATCTTCTGCTCTGCATCTACCTTTATGAGGACAAAAACAAATAAAGAAGAAAATCATGGAGACAACCAGTTCTGTGACAACCTAAGAAGAATTGGAATGCTATCATTCACCTGTTTTCATTTAAAAACCTGAAAATAGCTCACATCCCTAAAATGAAGAAAGAAAAAGGAAAGGATGGAGGGACACACAACAATTTCATTCTGCTTTTCAACTTCATTTTCCTCATCAGGAAAATCAATCTAATTAATTCAGCAATGATTTTATGTTAGAGAATGTTATTTTCTCCATTTTCACAGACATTTCAAACCCATATAATTTAAGGGAGCTTCATTTTTATTTTAAAGCAGTGTAGATTAGAATGCAGATGCAAATCAGAGGATTGTGTACTGATGTTTTTTGTAGATCTGAGAGAATTTATCCCTCACCCTTCCATATTCCCATCAACTTTAAGATTTAAAACTCAGCAGCTGGGCCTGAAGGCAAACAAATATGTCTCATGTACCAGAGTCTGATCCATGTCACAAATAAAAAAAAAAATAAAAAAAAAAAATCTATGCTTTACCTGCGTACCTCAAAGATGAATAACCAATATGGATTTCTTTTTAGCACCACCACCATGTTGAAATATAGCAAAACTGATAACAATTCCCAGTAAAACACTGAGTTATAAACAATCCACTCTTACACATAAATAACAGAGACATTATACAAAACAGAAACCCTAAAAGGCTCTGGTACACAAAATAAACACATTCAAACTCACCCCACTCCAGATACTCAAGGATGTTCTTCTCTCTTCTCAGAGGGGAATTATTACATTCATCATAAAGGCAGATGAGTATATCCAGCAAGGTTTCCACACTGAAGCATTGCCCATTAGTCTGAGTTGGCCCATCCAAAATAAACTGCTCCAACTGCTTCAAACGCACTTCTCCAGACATGGTTGTTTCAGTTTGCATTGGGGTTTCTTTTTTAATGATTATTATTACTTTGCCAAAACAACAAAATAAAACAAAAAAAATCTTTTGAGGGTTTTGTTGTTTAAAAAGAAGTCAACAGTATTTCTAACAAGTGTCAAACTGTGGTGGTCCTTAATTTCCAGCCCACCTCGGTGATCCCAGCCTGAAACTAAGCCCTTTCAAGTTTCAGGCACACACAGATAGCGTATGCATAATTTTTAAGAGAAGAAAATAGTTATCCTAAAAAAGAAAAAACAAATCGCTTAATAAGGGGGAAAAAAAAAAAAAACATATGGCCACTCCTGACGCTTTAATAATTGCACTCAAATTCAACCGAGACTGACTGACACCGATTTCACTGTGCGTGCCGAGGCATACACACTTGTATATTTAAAACAAAACAAAACAAAACCCTAAAAACAACGAACCAGAAAAAAAAGGTCTTTTCCCTCATTCAAAATGCAGCTCAGGCAACGCGATGCTGAGCGGAGCCCCCGCCGCACCGGGAAAGCCCAACAGCCCGCTCCGGCTGGCACCAGCCTTCCGCTTCCCACCACGGACGGGAAGGGAGAGGGTGAGGGGGAAAATACGTGTATTTATATATTCGTATACACGAAAGGAAGAAGAAAACCGGGCACACACCGGCGGGGAAGGAAGGAGGGAAGGGGCCGCGCAGCCCCCCTCGGCCCCGGCCCGGCCGGGCAGCGCCTTCGCGGCCACCGT